>ML994640.1:591428-1176851 GCA_010093925.1 Zopfia rhizophila CBS 207.26
GGCGACGAGACTTCTAGCACATACGACTGGAGACACATATATAACTGCTACAAGAAGAACCATTGTGGCAAATATGGCTTTGTTGAGCTGTGCTTTAAATGCAATGAGTGGATCTTTTCAGAGAAGGAATGGAGCGTCCACTGTCTTGACTACCTTAAGGATCTTGACAACTTCACAATTTACTTCGACCCCCTTGTTTACAGTAGAGTCCTCGCTACTCTAGGATACTGTCCCTGCTGTCTTAGAGACGAGAGATTACCACCTAAGAAATGGATGTATTAGTACCTGAACCGAGCTAAATGGCTCGTTTACTTCTAGAAACATATCGAAGAGCTGGAGAACCGTGAGAGAAGAGGTGGACGTATAGTAACATGCCCTTACCCTGGACCGCGTTGTCTAAAATCCTTCTACTCCGTTTTACATTTACGGTTCTATCTGGAAGATATCTACGGTATTCCTATGGGGAAGGAGTTAAAGGCAAAGAAGGTAGCAAGCGAACGAATTCTACCGAGCAAGAAACAATACACAGTCAAGAAAGAGCGCTCAGAATCTTGCCTCTTTATTAATAATACGGTAATAACAATGAGAACTAGTTCGTGGCGTATATTAAAGACATTATCTGGCAGTACGACACCTTCTTACCCCTTAAAAAGTAGTACCTGGAGTAAGAAAGAATGGTCTGGTTCTGAAACGCTGCCGTTATCTGGCTCTAGTGATGCAAAAGATGATCTGGCATCTGACCTCGACTTTGTCGTGATAGATAAACCAGACATAGACTTTGTTATAGTAAATAAGCTGGATATAAGTATGCAGCCTTCTTATGATTACTAGATGCTAGTCGTGGATCTCACCTTAGAAGGTGAAGAACTCTAAGAGATACGCCAAAATACTACGATTAAACTGGAATATGAGTCAGTTAACAGTTCCTAGGAAACGTCCAACCGTTCTACACCATCCTGTTCAAACAGCACCCAAATAGGATCGGATTCTTCCAATGGCTATGATACCCCATTGCCGTGTGCATTTAGTGAAGATCTGATTAACCAGGCCATTCCTCCCCTGAATGATCTAGATCTTGGCGCAATTGAAGTTGTGGATCTCACAGACTCAAATGAAGTACCACAGCGGAATACTTACATTTCGGAAGCAAGCAAAAGTGCGTATTGACCACTTGAAGCTCTAATTACTATGGCTGACCAAATACTTAGATTGTGCAGGAGTTAGTATTGCAATTATTAAAGGACAGCCAGCCAAGGGACTCATAGATCTCGAAGACAACCAATGGGAGGTTGAGGAACTGCAGGGGAGGCGGAAAGTCGGGAGGGGTTTCCAATACTTTGTGAAATGGGTAGGATTTCCTGAAAGCGAGAACACTTAGGTGAGAAAGAAGGATATCAGCGCGGAGTTTGTAGTAGTCTACGACGCTATGCACCCTTTAGATTAACTTAGTTTGAAGGCGTTAATCGCAACAAGGAATGTCCGGATATAAATCCTTGCCACTTGGCAAGCACCCCGCATTTCTTTCTGCGACCCCACCATCGTTAGCTATATCTACTACAACTTCGCAGCCTCTTCTATATCATTGATTGACTCAAAAATGGACTTTGATCGCCCAACGAACGCCTCAGAAGCGCCTTTGCAGAAGTCAGAGTGTAATTACTATCAAACGGTTCCTCGGTCTCACAAGAATGCTCGAAAAGGGACATCCGTTACCTATCGAGACCGACCGCAATTTCAAAATCATTATTTGTCCCATACTTAGCAGACGAGCCTCACTGCAGCTATGTCGACAAATTTCCTCAATCTATGTTGTGCGCCGGACACGGTTCGTGGAAAACATTGCGGATTATGTCAACCGAAAAGAAGCATTGAAGCAAGTGTCGTGGATTCTATTTAAGAGAAAAGTCGATTAAGAAAAAATTGTAGGGTGAATGAAAACCATGTCGTCCCGTCGTCCAATGAAAAGGGGGGTATAAAGTATATTATAGCTTTGCATGCTTTTCGCAATATAATTTCGTAGTCGCCGAGCGAAGTTGGAAAATCCCTGGGTATATCGAAGAAGAAGAAGAAGAAATCGTGTCCAGGGTGTGGTGTAACTGCCCCCCTATCCAAAGAGAACCCCATCAGACAAACTTGGCCGGCCCATGAGCCATGGATCTCGACATCGCTCTATTCCTAAGAATCCTAGTGTAAGACCGAGGTAAGCAAATGGCTCCAGTTTTGTTTTGGGTTTTTTCCCCGTGGGATTAAAATATATTTTGGATAGAAGGCATCATGGGGGGGGGGGGGGGGGGGACAGATCCCTATAACCTTCCGTTGTCAATCTTGAGTCGCTTCCACATGCCGACGTGTTCGATACCCTCCTCGATCCAGCGGGCTTCTCTGCTGATTTCCACGTTGCCGTCCTTGTCGAGGAGCTCTTCGGCGAAGCCGTACCGAGTCCACATCTTCTCCACGCTGGCTTGGGCATGGATCATTACGAGGCCTTGCCAGGTCGAGGCCTTTTCAACGTCCATTCCGGTCAGATTGGCGAGCTCCATGGTGGTTGGGGAGGGCGGCTGGTAGATGGCATCCGGGTTTTTGGTGGCATATTCCAGTGCACTGTTGATCAGCAGCTTCGAGAGGCCTAGCTTCCGGTAGGGTTCCAGCACCGCAAGGCGTCCAAGCTTGACATATGGCTCAGTGGGATGCTTCTCCTGGATCTGACTAGCTAGAGAGGGCGGTGGGTCTGCATCGGGATGCTTGTCCACTTCCTCCGAAGCCCTGACGTACTTGTTCGGTCCATGGGGCGCACGCACAAGTCGGATCGTGCCAACAGGAAGACGTGAGGCCAAAGCAGATGCCCGGGTAGTCTCCAGAACGAGGTGGTGCCGATGCTGGAGAAATGGGAGCGCACTAGTGGAGCTGTGTTTGACGCAAAGAAGACATCCTTTATCCATCTTACAAGATACAAAGGCGCAGCTAGGGAAAGCATGACAGCGCTGCGATTTAAAGAGAAAGAGATTCTGCCAACAAGCGAGGTTACGCTCCTTGGGGTGACGCTCGACAAGGAGCTCCGGTTTAAGGCGCACTTGGCGCACAAGGCTGGTAAAGCAACGAAGGTGGCACTAGCACTGCGCAGACTAAAAGGACTCCAACCCAAGACGGTCAAGCAGCTGGCGAAGAGCGCAGTGCTGCCAGTGGCAGACTATGCGTCGCCCGTATGGTTCCCGATCGCGACACACGAGATGAAGCAGCTTCTTATGCAGGCGCAGAGGATCACGGCGCAAGCGGTCATCAAGGCATTCCGCACGGTCGCGGGCGCAATCGCGGAGGTGGAAGCAGGTCTGATCCCTATGGAGCAGAGACTACGCAACCAGACGATCGCGTTCTGGGTGTCGCTCCACAAACTCAGCCAGTCGCACCCCCACTGGATGCTCAAGCGGCAGCGGCTCTGCACGAAGCACCGGTCGCCGCTGATGAGGACGGCAGAGATGTGCGAGGAGGTCCGCATGGACGATGTGATGGAGGTCAAGCCGTATGCGTGCCCTAGAATGCATCGCTACCACCAGGGCATCAAGAGGGGGATTGTATCCACCTTATTCGGTTTCTGAGCAGTCATGAAGAGGAAGGTGGCAGGAGCTAGTAAATGCATTTCGTACCATTCCTAATTCATGCTAAGCCGCACAGCCACAGCGCATATGCCCACAGTTTAGCCACCTCTTGAGATCGGGGGTTGCATCCACCTCGAGAATTATGGCATCCAGAATTTGCAACATCTATGTGCCTGAAACGGTCTGCGAAATTTTTACTGGAAAGTGCTCAGGGGCATTTAAATTTTGGCGGAATTTTGCGCATCTTTTCAGCCTAAAGGCGTTGGAGCCCAAAATGCGCCGGGTCTACTCGGCCACCATCGGCTTGCTGAGCGAATCACTTGGAATTGTGCCCCACCACTTTGAAAGTCCCGCAAACCACAATTTCTTCCTGCACGTGAATAACCTCATCAACCTCTCGAATTGCAAGCATGTTTTTGAGCGACATCGATGACTTAGTTTTCTGCCGGACCGGCTCCGCCCAGCCGCCAATAGGTTTCATCCCACCTACGCTGAGGGGCAGCCGTTGCGCACTATTTTCCGTCTTGCGTCAGTATTTCGCCCTGCGATGTCGCCAGATTCATTTCTCCCTCGCACCGCGCGCCTTTACCGTACGTCCTTCTACCTATCGCACTTAACATATTCTATTAGAGGCGCAGGAAGTGCCTCTGGCATTGTAGGCTCGACTTCGCCTTCGGCCTTTGCGCAAATAGTCAACCTCATTCTCCCAATCTCGCCACGGCACAACCATAGCAAAGGTAAATACTAGGACACGCCTCCATAGCTTACCAAACTGCTTATATACTATATAGGCGATAATCGCATTCCTCTCCTCAAGCTCGCATGCTTTCAGCTCGCGTCTAAGAACCGTCGCGCATTACCCACTTGGTCCGCTTTACGAACAATGGCGTATAGAGGAGCCAAACCTTTCGATGTTCCCGGTCTTAACAGGACTTTGAAGGTCCAGGACTTGGAGGAAAGCCGTAAAATGTAAGTAATGGGGGCTCTGAAACTAGTCGATTTTTAATCAATTTACAAAGTTACAACGTGCTCCCAGACGACTCACAACAACCGGCAATCCTCGAGTCACACATACACAATCTTGCTGCACTCTTCGTTCGGAATCGCGCTGAGAGAGTCCTCGGCATCTACTTAGCCCATGGTCACTTCGCCGCCCCTGATGACACCACCTTACTAGGTGTTAACTACGATAAGCCATACTGTCGCTGGGCCAGACCTACGGCGATCCGGACTGTGGACCTCAGCAACGTGCATGGACATATATTCATTCTCACAGACCACGGTTTCCATGCATACGAGTATCAAACAGGCCCTCTACCTGATTTGTCCGGAGTTGACAGCGCCTTCCTCCCGGAACTCGCCGAATATCTGATCACAAATAAACTCTCAAAGCTTGTCGGACTTCAGGTTATCGACCCAAATCCCACACGCATGTTAGAGCTCATTCTCCCTCAAGGGACTGTCATGCTAGATGTCTCGGTTCTAAATGGTTGTGTCCCTACTAGGCAGACTGGCTGGAAGTTCGAAAGTGAGGATGGCGAGCCACGCGTATGTCAGGCAAACGAGACGCATGGCCAGCATGCCAACGGTCATGACATTTATAACAAAGGCAACCCTCATCCAAAGCTGGAAACGTTTTGAGGATGTCAAGAATGCACTTGTGGAAGTTGGAATTCTCGATCAGATAGCTTAGCCTACTTATTGTATTGAAATTGAAAGGAAGTGGACCTGTGGAGTCGAATAGTTAAATGAGATTTATATTAATCATGTGGATTGTTCATACAGGCACATCGATGTTTCCATTGTTGGTTGATTGTACCTCCTTGTTGCTCGTGCAATCGACCATTGGAAACGGTCTGCTTCGTTTGCCTAACTCTTCGCCCAAGACTTCTGAAATCCAAATTGTGATGAATGCTCTCCTCTTCTTATCAAGGAGTGATATATTCTCATTAATGGCATCGTGTACCTTCTTCCGAATTGTTAGCCATATTTCCCCAAGATGTTCGTCATCGTCGAGTTCTAGAGCCTCTCGCGCGTGATGTCTATCGACGATGAAAGCATCTCCGTCATATTCATTCGTGTTTGTGTTTGTCTTTTTCTCTGTCGGCGCTTTTGCAATCAGCTCTCTGCCATTTGTAAGGGAGTGCAACGATCGAACCCACCTTGAGCCGCTTCGTTCGGTGATTCTATTGCATCGTATTTTCGTTTGCGTGTCGATAGTCGTCGGGCAGTGTGTGCTAGTCTAATCAGCCTCTGTCTGTTTTAAGAAACCACATTGTGTACATTGCATGAATTTGTCGAATGACTCATCGTCCTCGGGATCTTCGAGCTTGGAATCGACAGCTTTGTCCACATCGGGGCGATATAAAAGGTAGGAAAGATTGCGATGACGGATGAATTCTTCTGCACGTTTTTGGAGGATCTCAAACTCTGCGTCACCCAACTTGACCATTTCTTCGGTCGTATAAGATAACCCACAGAGCTTCAAAGCATCGCAATCCAATTTGCGTAGTTTCCGATGTCTGCCTTCTTTGTCTCCTTTGTCTCCTTTGCCTCCTTTGCCTTCTTTGCCTCGTTCAAGAAGCTCTTGACGACTGTTCTTTCGGAAGGCGAAGCGAACCAAATGCTTCACTTTCGTAGCTTGCTGCTTTGGAAGAGCTTTGTCGCTTGGTACTCGTCGTAGCAAGTTTGCAGTAGCTTGCAATGATTTCTGGACTTCGAGTTGTGCTTTCAATAATGAGAGTCTCTTGTTGGAAGCTGAGGTTGATGAAGCTTGCTTGATTATTTTAGGCTTGCGTGGAGCTTATATACATAGCCGAGGTCACGTGTGCTTGGCAGTGATTGCAATTCCAACACACCCCCTCAAGAGCTGCCTAGCATAAGTCTCCAAACACATGCTCTCCCACCCCCTATTGGGTCTACCTTTAGGTCCACCTGAAGCTCTTGGGTCTGCCTCTTGGGTCTGTCTCTTGGGTCTTGCCTCTTGGGTCTGCCTCTTGGGTCTGCCTCTTGAGTCTTGCCTCTCGGGTCTTGCCTCTCGGGTCTTGCCTCTCGGGTCTTGCCTCTCGGGTCTTGCCTCTCGGGCTTGCCTCTCGGGTCTTGCCTCTGTGCTGATAACGCCGTTGTGGTCATCTATCGCTGGGTCTTGCCTCTGTGCTAATAATGCCGTTGTGGTCGTTTATCGCTGGGTCTTGCCTTTCGAGCGGGTGTGTAGGAGGCGTCATTTGTCGGGTATAATGGTGGTACGGAACAAATCTGACGACATCCTATGTGCCTTTGGGTATAGGGTTTATGGTGGGCCTTCTCGATGTAGGGCTTTAATGGCCTGCAGTTTAATGTCGTGCTTTGCCGGACGTATTGGTGGCCTACCCGACGTAGGGCTTCTAGCCGTCAGTTTAACGTCATGATGGACGTCTCTGGCCTACTCGACGCAGGGCTTCTAGGATGGTGGCTGTGGCTCTGGCTCTGGCATCTGGCTCTGGCATCTGGCTCTGGCATCTGGCATCTGGCTCTGGCATCTGGCATCTGGCTCTGGCATCTGGCTCAGGCATCTGGCTCAGGCATCTGGCTCAGGCATCTGGCTCAGGCATCTGGCTCAGGCATCTGGCTCAGGCATCTGGCTCAGGCATCTGGCTCAGGCATCTGGCTCAGGCATCTGGCTCAGGCATCTGGCTCAGTCGGTCGCAGTCTCTGTCGGTCGTAGTAGGGAGATTGTAAAACTGGTCTTTTCGTAGCCAGGACGGAAGCAACGATATACTAACAACAGGCGTAGCGGAAGGAAGGTTGGCATGTAATGCTAGAGCCTTCAAGCGAAGCCGGGCTCATAACCTGTTGGAAGCTGAGGTTGATGAAGCTTGCTTGATTATTTTAGGCTTGCGTGGAGCTTGTAGGTGAGAAGTAAGACTCCAGGCGCGTGCCAAGCTTTCGGATAATCTTCGGGCCGCGCGCCAAAAATTATTGGATTAAAGCTCCCCAAGCTCACTTGGAAGCTCAACCTCTCACGACCACCACCACCACCACCGCCACCATGGCAAGTATAGCTCTATAGCTTCAATTCCGTCCTTTTTGAGCTTCTTGCTCGTTTCCCACGTTCTTTTCCCGCTATTCTTGAGAGATTTGCTGACTTTGAACCTGCAGGACATAGCTCCCGACCCTGCGCCATCGAGCCCGCCGAAGACACCTAAAAAGAAGAGCCCTAGCCATGATAAAGGGCTGAATGACACCTAAGAAGAGTACGTAATACCTTGCTGCTACACGCATTGTCCACACTACAAGCTCGGAGAATACGGGAGTTTGGATCTAGGGCTTGAGGAAGCCAGCTCTCACCCTCACCTCAAGTGCTGGCGAAGGCTTTGGAATGGCAATTCCCTGCCTCTTCCGAGCTTCTAAGCCTTGCTTCTCGGAGATTCCGAGGGTTGTGCATGGTTATTCTCTTGCTGACATTCTTATCTCTGTCTGAGCTTTGTCTAAGCTCTGTATTTAGCTTTTCCTTTACAAAATCTCGTTGGACACGAGCTTGTCCCCTTCCTTTCACGGTGGAACATATGCTAACTCATTTTCTATATAGAATAGAAATACTGCAGGAGTCGCCTGCCGCAATGACCCTACAAATATTAAATACTCTCTAGAAACCCTGTAAGAAACCTTCTAATGTCCTGATTTTCTTATGCTGCCACCTTCTATAGATTAATAAGTCACTAGCCATAAAACATAAAAAAGAGTATATATAGAAGTAGATATCTAAGCCTGATATTATTAAGATAAAAGGACTTATACGTTTTTATAGACTTTTACTAATATATTCTTTATTTATTTTAAGCTTTTATTAACTTTTCCCTGTAGTAAGCTTTTTTTAAAGATTAAATTATGTATATATTTTTCTCTAATTTTTTTAAGATAATGCTACTCTAGATAATCTGGTTTTATATATAATATTCTATCTTTTACTACTACCTCTTTCACAAACCTATATTCTCTAAGCTCTTTGGGATATATTACTAACTTTAATATTTTTTAAGTCCTAGTTTTTTAGTAATAAAGTAAGTGAGGAGTAGATTGTGAAAAGGAAAATATAGCTAGTTTTATAATACTATTCCTACTATGTAAATAGTACAGTAAGTTTCTTTTTTTCTCTTTTATTTTATTATGTTCTATAAGCTTTTACTAACTTAAAATAGAAAATACTAGAAGAGAGTAATATTTCTGATAGTATAAAAGTCTATAAGCTAGTACTCTATAAATATAACTTTATTATATATTAATTCCTAAGAATTTATAAGCTTTTTTTTATTAAATACTAACTTATATAAGTTATATATCTTAAATACTACTACTTCTACTTAGGCTTATAGAAGGTAGGCAGCTACTTTTAATATAATTCTAAACTTTAGTTAATATTTTATTATAGTAAGTAAATACTCTTACTCTTTAGCTAAATTCTAATCCTAACTTCTTTATTCTAAAAGGATTTAGAGTGAATGTATTTTAAATATTATTAATATAAAAACTAAAGCACGGCCCTTAAATTATAGATAAGATAAATCTTTATATTTTCTCCTAATTTTTATAGTATTTTCTAAGAGTCTTAGCTAATATATTTATACTTTCTAGATACTAAACTTTAAGGGTTTTAAAGTTACTGTAGTTATATAGATTTATAATAAACATCTTATAAATAACACGCTTTTAGGTATGTATTTTTAATATTTCTAAGCTTTAAATATAGATTTTACTAACTTTTCCTAGCTCTTAACTTTTAATTCTTAAAAGACTTAGTAAAATAGCTAAAGGAGCATTATAAGAAAAGAAAGTACTTAAAAATTAATAACAATAATAATAATACTAGAGCAAATAATTAAATTTATTAGTGTTAAACTAAGATTCTAGAGTTTTTTACTATAAAGTTATAGTCTTTTCCCTGGTTTTTCTAGACTTCTTATATTAGACTTAGCTTAAATAAAAATTATTTACTTTTTAAAGCCTATTAGGTAAAGTACTTAGGTTTTTAAGTTATATAAAGTAGGTATTTCTAGGTTTTTAGGTAGCATAAAGTTAGCACTTTATACCCTATAAAACTCTAATAAAAGAATTATTCTTAAGCTATAAACTTAAAATTTCTACTACTAATATCTAGGTTTTTATGATATTTAACTAAGTTATTTTAGTTTTTACTTACTATTTAGAAAAATATAATACCATAATACTATTATATTATAATTATAGTTAGATATTATTATTATTATTATAATATAATATAGAAATATCCGACTGTAATAATTATTTTAATTGAAATTATTTAGAAATTATTAAAATCTTAGTAAAATAATTTATATAAACTATTTAAAGATATATATATTTAGTAGTTCTATATTTTATATATAGTATTTAAATAATTTATTTATTAGTTAGGAAAATACCTGTATTTATTGAGATAACACTTTTAAAACCTTAGTATTTATATTAAGACTTTATAGTGCTTAGCTTTTTATTAGCTATAATTAGTAATTAGAGTATTACCCCACTAACTTATAAAAGTTCCTTAGTATATATAAAATATTATTAAAACTTTTTTAAATTGCTTAAGAGCTGTAAGGATCCAGGCCAATAATAATAATTAAGTATAATAAAGTAGATTTAATAAAGAGTTAACTATATATACTATAGAGACTTAATAGTTATCTTTATTAAGTCACTAAAGTCACGTGGTTACGCACAGAGTTAAAGTTAAGATAATTATCTTAGTTAATTATTTTAGACTCTAGCCTATTATATTACCTCTCTTTTTATAGACTAGGTAGGGGCTTTCTGGTGAACTGTTTACCTAAAGGCCCTTATAGGCCTATCTTAGGTTCTATTTACTATAGCTTTTTCTAAAGCTTTTATTAGTAATTTATTAGTAGAAGTTTATGTCTGTTTTTTCACAAAGGCGCTGTATACTCCTTCTAATAGTTTAATACTATTATATCTTCTAGCTAGCTTACTAGCTTTATAGTTATTAATATATAGCTTTTCTATTTTATTTTATACTATAGCTAGTAGCCTTACTCTTGTCTTATTTATATCTTAGTAATAATATCCTATACTACGTGCTCTTTATAGTTATCTATTTAAATTAATAGTAGCTAAAAGTTGTCTGTAGGCTAGCTTAGTAATAGGTTATTACTTACTAGCTATAGTCTATCTATATAAAACATTAGGTTTAGCTTTAGGGGCGTATTTAGCTTTATAGTGTGTAGACTAATTATATTTTCTATAGTATATTTAGTATTTTTCTAGTCTAGCTTCTTATTTTCTTATCTAGTAGAGAGTTAGTTACTAAGCTTTAATTATATCTTATTTCTAACACACAGTTATAGAGCTTTATTCTAATATTAGTTTACCTATTTTTTTTATTCTTACTATACTTTAGCTATAGTTGCCTGTGCTAAGTTAATATATTTTTTTAACTTTCTTATAATTTCTCTAGCGCTAGCTTTTAGGTCTTAAGCTGTTATATTACGCCTAGTTCTAATATCCACTTACAGCAGTTCTATATTATATCTGTGCTAAAAAAAGAATAGGCTTATTTCTATTAAGGTAGTATTTCTTCCCTTTATTATAATCTTAGCTATTAGATAGAGCTTTATCTAGTTTACTTAGTTCTACACAATAAATACTTAAAGATTAGCCTTAACTATACTATTTATTCTTTTTATTAAACTATTTGTTTGTGGATGGAACGCTGTTGATAATTGCCTTTTAATTTATAGAATTTTATAAAGCTTAGTCTAGAACTTACTAATAAATTAGCTGCTATAATTAGATACTATAGCGTTAGAAATTTAATAGTAAGTAATAACCTTATAAATAAAAGCTCATATTACTATTTTAATATCTATATTTAAAAGAAAGTAGAGAGTTATGTTCTTATTTAATCTATTAGTAATTACTAGTAAGACTGTACAGCTATTGCTTTCTAATAATCTAGTTACAAAATCTATTAAGATTTCCTTTTAAATATGATTAGAAATAGGTAATAGGTATAACAGCTCTTGCTAATAATCTCTTTATAACTTTATATAGCTATAAACATTATAGTTTTAAATATAATACCATATGTGGTTTAACATCTCTTGCTAAAAGTAATCTCTTATTAATATTAGATAGATGCTCTACTGTCCTGGGTGTTCTATTACTTATAATAAATAAATTTAGTAAATAATTAATATTCTTAATAGCTCTGAGTTAGGTACCTACTTCCTATTCTAATAATAAAAGGTCTTATCTTTATTAATTGTGTATTTAGCTAGCGAAACTTTTAGTTTAAGCTCTAAGAAAAATCTCTACTTCTAATTATAGAAGGTTTATACTACTCTTACGTACACTTTATCGTCTAGTACTATATTATACTATCTTTATTTAAGCTTATTATAAGACTCTTAGGTATAAGACTTCTAGACTTCAGTTATACTATCTCCTATAATTATTAAAAAACTAATTTAAGTAGAGAAAGCTTATACTACTTGTCTATTATTATTTAATTTAAGCTCTTTTTTCTAATATATAACTACTAGCTTTAGTAGCTGAATTATATGGCTTTTTAGCCTTTTATTATCTTCTCTACTTAGATAATTTTATTCACGTTTTAATAGTGTATTAGCTTATACATTTTCTTTCCTTAGTTTATATTAAATCTTTATATTATATTAGCTAAGGAATAACTGCCAGCGCGTGTATCTTTTACTTAATTTTTAAAACCTTATAAAGTACTTAAAGTTCTTATAATTAGTAATAACCCGGAACTTTTTAATAAACCGTAATTCAGCATCCTATGCCTTTAGGTAATAAATAATTATAAGGAGTTCTTTATCATGTATTTTGTAATTATACTCTACGGGTATATTTTTTTTTAAAAAGTATATATATAAACACAGCACGCTATCATCACCGTATTATGAAAGGACTTTCCTAGTTATATAACCTAAAGAGTTAGCTTTTAAAACAGTCTTATAATTAGGATTAAATTAGGCTAGTACTAGTTCTAATATAAAGATCTCTTTTAGCTTGTTAAATACTATCTGCTCTTTATTAGTCTATTAGAATAGTATATTACTTATAAGTCTTATAAGTAGGGCAGTAATTTCTGAAAAAGACTTAATAAACTAATAATAGAAATTAGCAAATTTAAGAAAGCTTTTAACTTTTTTTATAGTTATTAGAGACTGTTACTTGGTAATTACTTTTATCTTAACAGGATCCATTTAAATTCCTTACCCTACTTTAATAATAAACCTTAGATATTTTATGCTCTTAGTTTTGAATTTATACTTCTTAATATCTAGATATAAACCTGCAGCGCTAAGTTTTTCTAGTACTAAATTAATTTACCAGTAATACTCTTCTAGTAAGCCTAAAGAGTAAATAAGTATATTATTAAGAAAAGCTAAACAGAACTTATTAAGATACTCCTATAGGGTCTAGTTTATATACTGTTAAAACATACTAGAGGCTTCTACTAGTCTAAAAGGTGTAACTAGCTATTTAAAGAGTCTAAATCTTATATAAAAGGCCGTTAGCCATTTATCTCCTTCTGTAATATAAATCTTATAGAAGGCTACTAAAATATTAAGCTTAGTATACTATCTTACCTTACTAATCTAGCTAAGCGTTTTATAGATTAGGGGAAGAGAGTATTTATTCTTCTTAGAAATCTTATTAAGCGCGCGGTAGTTAACGTAAAAGTGAAGACCTTTACTAAGCTTATATATAAATAGTACTAGGGCTATAGCTAGAGAGTTACTTACATAAATAAAGCCTTTCTCTAGTAGCAGCGTTAACTCTTTTTGTAGTACTAGTAGTTCCTTTCTTAATATATTATACAGTGGTTCCTATAGGACCTCAGGGTTCTTCCTATTAATCTTTTTAAGTTTAATATAATAGTCTATTCTATGATCTTGTAGCAGTAGGAGTTTGTCTACTTTCTTCTCTAGAAATAGCTTTAGGTACTTCTAATAGGCCTTAGGAAGTAGTATTCTAGAATCTAGCTTTAGTTTAGACGCTAAGGCCTTTTAAATGTCTACTAGTAATACTATAAAGATACGTATCTTACTTGTTTTTTTTAATCTATCTATTTATATTGAAAAAGTAGCTACACTAATCTCTATTAGCTTCTGTTGACATAGTTTCTTCTCTTTCTTACTATAAACTCTTATTCTTAAAGTATGAATATAGAACGATTTCTTTGCTGGCGTGATTATAATATTGTTTTGGTTTATCTAAAGCCTGCCTAAGATAAGATTAAACCTAAGCACGTTGTTAATAACATATATATAGGCTTATTTAGTATATCCTTTAATATTAAGGTTAATTTATGTAATCTAGGTAACCCTTCTAGGTTTCTTATGTACTTTAATAATCCCCTATAGGGCTATATTAATACGCGCTAAACAGGCTTTAGTAGTAAAGACAGAGCTTATAAGACTATAGCATAAATACCTAGTATTAATCATTGTATATGTAATATTCGTCTGGTTGATTAATAAGTATATAGTAATAGAGTCTGTATCTATATATACATTTCGGAACTTTTATTATTCTCTTTATGATGCTACCTTGTCTATTTCGGCTGAAAGCCCCTACTCATGACTATAAGTAAAGGCTATTTTTTCCTTAATACTTCTTCTTCTTCTCCTTTATCTCCGTCTTCTTCGTCTCTTTTGTTAGCATCTATTTGTCTAGCTTTTGCTAATACTATAGTAGCTAGGCATAACTAATTTACTTTTATATATTTATACTTATTCTTTATGTGGCCGGGAGAACCGTATTAATAACAGAGGTCTTACTTATAGTATCAGTCAAATTCCTTTTAGCTTACTTAAAGTATTTTAGATTAGTTATTCTATGGCTTTACTACCCCTACATGCGTGGGTATTACTTTCTAATCTATTAGTTCAGGCGTTAGTATAGATAGCGTTGTATAGATAACCATAATAATCCTATAGTTATTTAATATAATCTATATAAGGTTATCGCTGACACGAATTACTTCCTAAGTATACTTTTTAAAGCTTAGTGTTACTAAAAGGGCTGTAATGTGCTTCTAAAGCTTTCTATCTAATCCTTAAGTAAATATACTCTTTTTTACGTCTTTATCTAGCCGATCACTTCCTACTAGCAGTAGCTTCTTATTAAACTCTATGTGGTATTCTCTTACTAACTTCTTCTTCTATTTTATGCTTTACAGCTTGTCTAAAGACTTTTGCTTTTAGTACTAGTCTTTAAACTAGGAGTCTATAAACGCCTATATTACTTTAAGGGTGGTATTATTTCTTTAATTAGAGAGCTATAAGAGAATAGTTTATGCTGCTTATTTTTTTAAATATTAAAAGAGATAGTCTATCTGTCCTTTCTCACTGCCTATATAGTATCTATTAAATCATAACTTAGCCTTAGCTTAATGCTTAAACATAGGGTAAAGAGACCGTGTGCTATTAAACATAAAGAGTTTAGAGAAATTAAATAGTTTAATTACTAATTTAATTACTAATTATAGCGTTAGTATAAAGGGAGTTACTAATATTATCACTAGGATTTATAAAGATAGCCTTAATAGGAAATCGCGACCTTCTAGTGCAGTTAGCCTCTTAGATATTATTTATAACATGTTTATAATCTCCTTAAGTGAGGTGCTGTTGCTGGCTCTATTTACTAGAAATAGAACTTTCCCTTTATCACGCTAAGTAGGGTAGTTATTGAGTTTAATCTCTACTTAGCTTATCACTATTTTAATAGCTAAGACTTTTAACTTTTATAAAGTAAGTAACTAGCATAGTTTGCGGCTGATCTGTTTATTATTATATTCTATATCAAGTAGGTTCATCGCTCGAGCTATTAGTGTAGGTACTAAGTAGTTATTAGCGTTTATTAATACTTACTGTACCGCTAGATGGCTCTCCTAAATACTAGAGAGCCTCTCGCTTTTTTATAAAGTTAATTATACTACCGGAGGCCTCTCGGCCTCTTGCGAGAAATAGGGTTAATTAAATCTAAATATAAGGATCCAGGCTAATAATAGCAATTAGGTGTAACAGAGTGGATTTAATAAAGAGTTAACTATATACGCTATAGAGACTTAATAGCTACCTCTACTAAGTTACTAAGGTCACGTGGTTACGTACGGAGTTAAAGCTGAGATAACTATTTTAGTTAACTATCCTAGACTCTAGCCCATTATAAGAGCTAAAAGAGTAATACTTTATATTAAGTAAAGTTTATACTCTAGTTAATACTATAAATTTTATAAGAAATTATTTAAAATTCCTTAAAGAAAATAGCGCCCCAAGCGAAAATTTCTTTTCTATAATATATATTAGTAGTTAAAAAAACGCTTAAAGTTAGTATATTTAATAAAATAGATATAAATACTGTTTCTTACTATAAAATATTAGAGTTCTCTAGTTATATCCTAAAAAAGCATAGGAATCTTAGGAATACTGAGATAATTTTATAAATATTATTACTACTACCTATTAGAGCACTATTAAATAAAAAATAGGAAAAGAAAATTATAGTATTATATTTTACACTACTAATATACTAATACTTCTAAGTTTTATGGCTTATTATTACCTTATTATATTACTACAATTTTATTTATAGATTTAGTAAGAGAGTTAAATATGAAAACTATTTTTATAATTTAATTATTAAGAAATAATTAAATATAACGCAAGTTAATACTATTATTCTCGATTTTGGTAAGAAAATAGAAAATATTTTTAATTTTCTTAAAATTAACTATTACCCTTAACTATATAAATATTATTATTTATATAAGACTAAAGAGTGCCTTCTCTTCACAAGCTTTAGAGCTAAATTTATTAGTAATAATATAGTTTATAATATATATAGAAATTTTTATAAGTTACGTTAAATAGAAGAGAGGCTTAACTAGTTATATAAGATAATACTATATTTATTAAAAAATTAACTAAAATTTTTATATTCTAATTATAACTTAAGCTTTTTCTCTTTCTATTTTTTTGTTATCTTACAGCATAGTAGAACCACAGAGACTATAGTACTTTAATACGATTTTTTAGAGTAATAAGAACACTTTAGTCTTAGATCTTTTCTAGTATATAAAGACTTTATTAAAATTCATATAATATTTAGCCCTTACCTCTGTAGCTGTTTTTTTATTAATAACTCTTTATTTTTCTTATGCTTTTTTAATAATACCCTTTTAAAAAAGGCGTTCTTATATATTGTTCTAGTTTTTATAGAATACTTAGCAGGAAAAGTTAGCCTAGAAAGTGTCTAAAGTAAAATACTACTTATATATATTAATAACTAGCTAAAAATAATATTAGTGACTAACTTTATAGTATATACTAAGAAAAGCCTACTTTTTACTTACTATAGTTCTTAGTGTACGTTTGCTAGAATACTAAATATAATTAATAAAAGATCTCTTACTATAACTAGATAAGAATTAGTTTTTTCTAGTATTTTATAAAGTTATAGCTTCCGTATTCCTAGTTCTCTAATAACATCTTAATATTATTCTTATATACCTTCTTTTATGTAGAAGGCTGTATATCTCTAGTGTTATATATAATAAACTTATATCTTATAATAATTTAATAAAATACTTTATATATAAATAGTAGGTATATGTCACGGTGGCGCTATAAGTAGAGAATTAAGTACTTAATAAAAAGCGTTAATTAATTACTAAGTATAGTACCAAGTAATAAGTCAAAACATTACGTAAAAAAAAAAGAATATAATAAGTTATAAGCTAAAATATTTAGGGCGAGGGCTTATACACTAATATAAAGCTAAAATATAAATATATAATATAAAAAAAGAGCTTATAAAAAGGCTTTCTTAAAAGACTTTTATATTATAAATAGTTACTATAATAGTACCCCCCTTTTAGGTCTAAGCTCCTATAAGGGGTATTTATATTAAATATTAGGTCTAAGTTAGTTTAGGTTTTTAAAATAGAATTTTTTTATAATAGCTATATCTTAGAGATCACTTATAGGTTCCTATATTAGATTATTATATTTAGTTTATTTAATTAGGTATTTATAGCATTTCCGCTTGCAATTCAGGCGCAGTTCTTTAATTCATTTAATATAATATTTAGTTTCCCTATTAACTTTAATAGGTTTAGATAGTAGGTTTTATTAATTTAGAAGGTATTTAAATTTAGGCGCAGCAGGCCGAAGTAATGATATATAGAAAACTAGATATATATTTAAGGATTTAAAGAGTTTAAGTTAGTACGCGTATAAAGAAATTATCTAAAAGATATAGTATTTCCCTAAGGCCTTTAAGTCTAGCTTCTTAGAAGATTACTTTATTTAAATATTTTATATATTAAGCTAGACTATATCTCTTATCTAATAGTTAGTTATAGGTGATTGTTTTTGATTTACGTATTTTTTTTAAAGAGCTTAAGCCCAAATCATCTCTTCTTAAATTAATTATTAGATATTAGTTATTTTTTCTATTATATAGTTAGCTTCTAAGGCTTATAACACTTAATAAAAATATCTTTAAATTCTTATAGAAGGTTTAAAACCCATTTAGGGATATTAGCCTATATTAGCCAGGAATAGTAAAACTTTTATAAATTTAAATATAATATTATTAGCTTTAAACTATACTAAGAGGAGCTAGTTTATCTAGTTATCTTACTAATAGTTTATGTATATATATAGGACTTATTCTATTATACTATTAGCTCTTTCTATTTAGCCATCAGTTTCTAGATAATATACAGAAGATAGTTAGAATTTAATTTATAGTTATTTATAGAGTTTATTATAGAAGGCAGAGATAAATTATGTTCTTTAGTTTAATATAATTATTTCTAGAAGACCGTAGTCTATTTATATATACTAATAGGAAAAATAAGTAACATCCATAATAGTTATCTTACTATAAGAAATTAAGTATTTGTATTTTATAAGGCAATTAACTACAACCATAACATTAATATAGTCTTTAGATTCTAGGAGGTTGGTAATAAAGTCTATAGAAATATCCTTCTATCTCCTTTTAGAAATAGAGAGAGGTTTTAAGAGGCTATAATACTTTTCATAAAAAGCCTTAAATCTTTAGTAGGTATAGTAATAAGATATATATTAATATATTATTTTAAACATCTAGAGCTAGTAGTATTCGTGTTGTAGGATTTTAAAAGTTTTTCTATAACTAAAGTAGCCGCCAGCAGGAGAATCGTGTATAATTTAAAAAAGTTTAATTTTAAGTTTATTATTATTTAGTATTACTAGCTAGTTATGATAGTATAACTAGCCTTTTTAGTTTTTACACTTACTTAAAGAAAGCTTCTTAGAGTGTTGGGTTCTATCCCATATTAGTAACAGAATTTTCTAGATAAACTTATTATTTAGGTATTTATTATTAATAATCTGCTAAATTAACCTATCTATCTTAATTAAGTTTAATTCTAAAGTATTATTAAATAGTTTAGAGCGGAGAAGTGTTTGTTATTAAGCTCTTTAGGCTTTTTTTTAAGCTAAAGTATTTTATATATAGTAAGTAAGAGTATCTAGTTTTCCACCCTACTTACCTAGTTAGTATATAATAGTAAAGTTAAATTAGGATAGATATTCAGCCTAGTAAGCTTATTAATAGCTAAGTTACTTTATTATAGTAAAGTACTAAAGATTTTTATAGTTATTTAGTACTTAAATTAGGAACACAACACCTTCTAATTCAGGTCTCTATTATTTAAAGTAATATATAATAGCTAGTAGTTCCTTATCATATATCTTATAATTACATTTAGTAGGATTTAGTCTCTTGGAAAAGTAGACTATAAGTCTTAGTTTACTTTATTTATCTTTTTAGAAGAGGACTCTAGTAGTTATATAGTCTAAAAAGTTAGCTTCTATAATAATTAGTAACTTAGAATTAAAGTGTTAGAGAACTAGGGCGGTTATAAATACATATTTTAAGCATTTAAATACCTCTTAATAAGCGTTGTTAAATTTAAATTAAATGTCCTTCTTCATTAGGGCTATAAGCAGGGACGTAATATAAAAGAAATTATTAATAAATTATTAATAGAAGTTAGTAAATCCTAGGAATACTCTTACATCCTTTACGTTCTTAAAGAATTTCTAGTTAAGAATATTCTTTATTTTATTCAGGTTTATGCTAATTCCTCTTATTAAGATTATATACCTAAGATAAGTAACTTATTCTTAGTGGAACTTACATTTATTAATATCAAGTTACAGGCTAGCTTTATTTAGGGCTTTTAAAACTTATTTTATATATTATTAGTATTTATATAAAGAATTACTATAAATTAGAATATCATTAAAATAGGCCATATAAAACATATTAAGAAATAATTAAAGGATATTATTTATATAGTATTAGAACATACTTAGTGCGTTAGCCAGTTTAAATAGTATAATAAAATATTTAAATAAACTATATTAGATTTAGAAGGTAGTTAACTATTTATCTTTTTTTACTATATAAAGATAGTTAAAAGCTAAGATAATATCTAGCTTTATAAAATACTTTACCTTACTAAAGCAGAATAAAGTTTCTTAGATTAATAAGATTAGATAGTAGTTCTTAATAGTAATAGCGTTTAGAGCTTAATAGTCTATATAAAATTAGAAACCTTTATTAAGTTTCTTTATAAAGATAACTAGTATAGCTATAGGAGATAAACTTACTCTAATAAATCCTTTAGCAAAATAGTTATTAAGATACTTCTTAAGAACTTTTAGTTTATTTTAGAACATCTTATAGAGAGGTCTAAATCTAGGTTACTTTTCTTCCTTAAGGATAATCTTATAGTCATATAAATAATATTCAGGTAGTTTATTAGCTTTCTTATATAAGAATATTTAAAGAGTATTATAGTACTCCTTTAAAACCTTAGTAGCTAAATTAGTATAGGTTTTTAGGACTAAGGCTTTATTAATATTAGCTATTAAAATAGCGAAGATTTCGTGTTTATGTTTCTAAGCTATTTATATAAAGAGAGCTGCCCTAATTAGGTAGATATCTATACTTAGTTTAGAATTCTCATAAAGGCCTTCTAGCGAAGCCTTTACTAAGAGGTTTTTAAAATTTTAAAAGAAAAACTTCCTTATAAGATCCCTATTTAGTTTAGTGTTGGATTTAGATGTAAATTTAGATTTTAAGTAGAAGCCCTTTAGAGAACAGTTCACCAGGAGGTCCTCTAAATAGATATTAGGTTCTTATAATTAATAGTTTATTTTAGCTAACTAGTTATCGCGTTGAGTTTAGGTAGTTAGTAATAACTTTAAAAAATAAATTTATAAACGCTGTATATAAATAGTATTAAAATAAAAGCCTTTTAATAAAGAGTTTATTAAGAGGTCCCTTAAGCAGGTAGTATTTTCTCTTAAATAAATAAGAGATTAAAATAAGTATAGATAATAGGTCTAGTAATAAAGAGCATTAAAAAGTAGCTTTTACAAGTCATAGTTAAAGTTAACCTTATATTTTCTTATTTAAGGTTAGCTAAAAATCAATTCATGGTTTCCTATAACTATTATAAAGAGATAGATTTTCTTAATGTGATTTATATAGTGGAGAGTTATACTAGCAGTATATAAGATATAACTCTCTTTAAGATATTTACTATTAAAACTAGTAGGATATAAGACGTTTAGAAGCAGTAAGAAACAGAGTTTCTAAATACTAACTAAAGATCTACTAATATAACCTATACTAGTTATTCTAGTATTAATTAAAGTAGTAATAGAGTATGATAAGCTATCTTATTAGATAGTACACAGAATATTCACTTAATAGTTCTAAGAGTTAGTTACTAGGTAAGAGGTCTAAAGGTTAACAGAAATTTAATATTAGAAACGTCTTAAAAAGTAACTTAACACTAGAATAGAGCTTTTAATAAACTAGCTTAGAGAGTTTAGAAGTATTCTTATTTATAAAAAGATTTAAATTTAGAGAAAGAATAGAAGTAGGTCACTCATTAAGATTAGAATAAGCTTATAAATTAAAGTTCTAGTAAAAAGATAGAGTAGTTTTAGGAAATATAACTATATTTATTATACTTAAAATATTAGCTATTATGCTTTTAGGCTTCTCGTTTAGCTAATCTAATAAAAGCGTAGTTAGAAATATTAATTTCTATAATATTAGAATCTCTTTATAATACAGGTTACAGCCTAGTAAGATACGGTAAAAAAAGATACTAAAGATTATTATCATATAAAGATATTAAGTTAGTATAGTTATTTAATGTTTTAAAGATTTTAATATTTACTATTATTTGGTGGAGATCGTCGTTTAACGACCTTCTTAACTAAGTAATTAAATTAATTTCATTTAGTCTAGTGTTAGTAGCTAGTCTATAGAATTTAATAAAATAAATAATAAAACTCTTTTATTCTTAGTAAAATAAATTAAGCTTACTTAAGGTAGTAAGTTTCTTATTTAGGTCTCTGTATATAGCTTACAGGAAGGTAATTAATTATTCTACTAAGTATATATCCTTATTTATAAAAGAGTCTATAAGTGTTACTAGGTCCTTCTCTAGCCTTAAATATATATATAGAAGTTAAGAGCGTTTAGTAGGGTATTAGTTAGTATTATCTTTAAGCTTATAATTAAGTTTTCTAATAAAAATATATAAGTCCTTTCGTTTTCCGGTAAACATTAGGGGGTTAGGTAGGTAGTTAGATTTTATTATTATTAGTAATATAATAGGTTCTAGCGTGATAGTTAATCTCACGTTTCTAACTATAACTTAAGAAACTTAAAAATAGGTACTAGTTATAGTTATAGATAGGATTAGAATTATAGGACTTAAGCTACTTCCAGATAAACCAGTAATAAGAGCTAGACTTTTTTTAATAGGGGAGATAGTAATAGTAAGGGTTAAGCTAGTAAACACTTACTTTATCTTATTAAGCTTAATATAAAAAGCTTTTATACTCTCTTTATATTAGGTTTCTTACCTTATTAAGGTGTCTATAAGTGATTTATTACTTATCTTTAGAGTCGTGAGTTAAGAGATAAGGTCTCTAAGAATTTCAGTAAGGTCTAGGTTATCTATTATAAGAAATTAGTAAAGATATAATGTAATATCACGGTAGCGCTATAAGTAGAGGGTTAAGTGCTTAATAAGGAGCGTTAATTAATTACTAAGTATAATACCAAATAATAAGTTAAAACGTTACGTAAAGAAAGGAAGAATATAATAAGTTATAAGCTAAAATATTTAAGGCAAGGACTTATACACTAGCACGAGGCTAAAGTGTAAATATATAATATAAAAAAAAAGCTTATAAAAAGACTTCTTTAGAAGGTTCTTATATTATAAATAGTTACCATAATAGTATAATAGCGTTAAAAGAGATAGAATAGTATAAAACTACTAATATCTATTAAAATTAAGATAATTAATATTACTTACCGTGTATCCTAGAAGATAATAGATAGGCTACTATTTAAGCTATATTAGATAAAATAACTATTAAATATATATACTATTAAAGGCTGAATTTTTAGGAGATATGATAATACGTATATATAATAACTACATATAATATTATAGAATTTTCAGAACTTACTAGGCTAAAATATTATGTAATATAGTTTTTTAGTATTTTTTAAGAGTTTCAGCGTGTTAGAAATATATCTATAGTAAGTTTATCTTCTTTATATCTTTTATTATAAAAGATTTAACCTAAATACCCTTCTACAGCCTTCTTATAGTAGTTAGTAAAAGAAAAAGCTTTTATTATATATTCTAGTAATAAATATATAGTTTCTTATAGAGATTAATCTTATTAAAGGTTAGTTAACTCTATAAAATAAAGTTATTAGCTATAATATAGAGCCCTTTAATATAAAACGTAATTTTATTATTTCTGGAAGTAGTTAGTGGATTTGATGTAGCCTTCTTATAATTTCTAGATAAAAGAAGTTCTTTATAATATTACAGCCTATATCTTTTACGTAATATTACTACTAGAAATAGTTATTTATATAAATTCCTTAGATAACATAAGAGAAAAAACTAAAATTATAGAAAATACTATTAAGTTCTAATTACTTCCATAAGTAAAGTGCTTTACCTAAATAGTAACTAGAAAATAAAGTTAAAGATCACGTTTCACAGTAAACATAGTAATTTAACTAGTAAATTTAAATTATTTCTTAATTATTATTATAAGTTATTTTATACTATAGCTTTTCTCTATTAAGGGATAATATCCTCTTAAGTTTACTTATATTACTTATAGATTTTAGAAACACAAGCTGTAAAAATTAAAGTATAATTAATTACTAGTAGTTACTACTATCTATAGTATAAAAATATGCCTGTTATATATATTTAGAAAATACTAGAAATATTTAGGATAGTCTCATTTCTTATGGGATTAAGCAGCCTAGAAAGGGGCTAAATATCTCATATTTACTAAGACCTATAAAATAAGTAATAAAGATAGTAAAGTTTAGCTATATAGTACTACTACTAATTAAATATAAGCCTATATTTAACTAGCTTAATTAGATATAAGTCTATATCTAACTAGCTTAATTAGACTCTAATTTAGAAAGAATTAATATTAGGTATTACATAGCTTAGAAAATATAATAAAGCTAGTTAAATAAGTTATTATATGAAATAGAAGACACCGCCTTATTATATATTAACTAAAAGTTATATTTATAAGACTTAAGTCTCTAAGTCCGCATAATTTCCTACTTTTCTTATTTTATTCTTTAGTGTTTTCTTAAGTTCCTTTCTTTAGACTTCTAAAATTTTTGTTCTTAATTATTTCGTGTTTTTATCTACTTTTTATTGCCTGTGTTACTATAGACCTGTAGAACCCAATAATAATAGTAACTATAACCTTTTAAAACAATATATTTACTAATATTCGCTGGTAAATTATAGAGAATAAGAATAAAAGGTTTAACTAAGTTAGTATAGATATTAATAATAAGATAAAAGACTAGAACTAAATTATTAAAAAGCTTACTAAAATATCCTATAAAAATTCTTAGGCTATACAGGCTAGTTTAAACACATTATTTATAAATATATATAAAGATACTAAGACTTTTTTAGTAAAGTTAACACGCTAGAATTATACCTTATATGTTTTAAGTATTTACTCGTAATCTATTAGTATTAATAAGATTATTATAATTAAATTTTGAAATATAAGCTATTTATTAAAAACTGTATACCACCAGGCCTATAGAATATCTCTATTATTATAGAGTAAACTCTATTAATTATATATATTTAAATTAAGTATTATTATAAAAAGCTAAAGGACTTAATAAATTTCCTTAAAACTTTTAGTATTTCTAATTTCTATAATATAGATGGCTAGTTATAGTTGTTTTTCTCTGCCTTAATAATATAGGCAGCAGCATTCTACTTCTATGTCTATAAGATAAATCACGAATTCTCAGCATTTATAGATAATAGTAATAGAAATTAAGTAGGAAACTTAGTTAACTTTATTATTATTAGACGCTACATAAAGGGCCTTAAGTGCTAAAAGATATATAAAAGTATTATATTATACAGGATTATATAAGCTAATTATTATAATCTATATAGGTATAAAAGAGTAAGATCTAAGAAAGTATATAAACAATTTCTATAATAAAATTAGAAAAATTATATAAGTTTAACGCTAATTATTTCTAAATATCTAGTATTTAATAGAACTCTTATACTTAGCATAATAAGTCTTAAGCTAGTTGGCGGCAGCGTATTATAATAAGCTTTATATATACTATTTTCTTCTTATATTTGCTCCGCCTTAATGAGGTTCTTAATATATAATATCGAAATTTATAGTAGCTTAATAAATAGACTAGTAAAATAGAGCTTTTACTAAGCTTTTATAAAATATAATAAACTAGAAATAACTTATCGTGTAATTTGAGAACCTTTCTATTACTTACTATTTATATAGATATTAAGGTGTTTTTCTTGTATTTTAACTAAGAAAAGCTATAGCTTAATATACTAACACTTCTAGCTAAATAGCTTAATATCTTAAGAATTATAAGTAGTTTTTTCTTTTATCTCTTTTTTATATTAGACTAACTAAAGCTAAGTATAGATAAAATATAGAAGCTTATAAGTTATTTCTAATATATTATATTAAAAATATTAGTTTTAATAAGGACCTTAAAGAGTTATACTGTTTTTCTCAACTACTTTTAGTAAAACCTTTATGAAATTAGAGAGAAGATTTAGTTATATAGTAGTCACTCCTTCTAATAAAGCAGAGTATAATACTTTATAATAGAATAAAAATAGAATATTATAAAGCTCTGTAAATACGGGGGTTAGAGTCTTAAGTTTAATAATATTATAATTATTTATTATCTAATTAGTATATTTAATAAGGTTAGAAGGTTTTAAAAAAACTACCTAAACTTATTATATTATAATAGTATTCTATGCTCTGTATATAGCAGAAGCTATAAGTATACTTAAATAACTTATTAATACTAAAGTTAGTAGCAAAATTTCCTATAGTTTTTAATACTATTTTCTTAACTTTATTTATCTTTTTATTTTATCTACTAGCGCATAAGCACGGCCTATTTCCTAGTTAAGTATACTAAAAATAACGTATTTTCTTATTATAAATAATAATCTATCTATTTATAAGATTTTATGCGCCCTTATCTTATCCTTTTTTACTTATTAAATACTAACCTTTACTATCTTCTTCCTTTTTTTACTAGTTATCATGTGTAAATTGTCGGTAAAATAGGGAAAAAAGCTAAAAGCTATAGTAAATAAAAATAAGACAAAAAAAGCTAAGCCCCAGCGTAGGTCTAGTAGGAAGTTTTTAAAAAAAATTAATACTCTTATTAACTTCAAGCAACATATAAATAATTCTAGTGTTAATTAGGTTTCTAGGACTTAAAGCTTATAAAAGTCTAGTAATAGCTATAAGCTGCTATCTAGCTCTATAGTAATTCCTTACTACAAATAATCTTTAAGTAAAGGCTTAGTAGTAATAGCTAGTATTTAACTTAATTTACCTAAATTACTTAAGAATTTAGCTTTAGAGCTTTATTTAAAGCTAGCTTATAGATATAAATAGACTCTTTTCTTTCTTACTTAAGCTTTAGTAAATTTATGTGCTAATATTATACCCTATAGGAATTAATTAAAAGCTAGAAAAAACTAGAGAATAAAAAGTAAAATAGTAAGTTATTTAAGGAGAATCTAATATCCTAAAGCTAAAACATAAAGGCACTATTACTAGTGATAGAAAAGATAAAATATAAAGCTATATAAACCAGAGTTATTAGAGGAGAAGCTAAGGTATAATTAAATTTCTAGTATTTATTACTATTTTATTAAGTCTAATATTTTATAGATTAGAATTCTAGGAAAATAGTAACGCTAGGCCGTAGTATTATAGCTATAGAATTTCATAAACAGTAAGTTTAAATTACGTTAGAAATTATAAGATATATGCTTATAATATATAGCATTTACTAATAGGTAATAACGCTTTAGATAGTATAGAATTTAAAAATCTTTTACTATATAAGTATCTATATAAGATAATTACTTGTGTTTTTTATAATTTTTATATATTTCTTATTATTAGCAGGCCTCTCTACTAGAGATATAGTATATTAAAAAAAGTATATTTATTATAAGTTATATAACTATTCTCTATTAATTACTATAAAAATTCTAATAAGTCTAGAATACTGAGATCGAGCAGGTGTAATATAATACTAATAGTAAGTAAATTAAGTATTTAAGGCTAAAAATCTTAGGTAAATATAAGCTCTTTTTACTTTAGTTTTAAGAGATAATTATTATAGACGATAATAAAAAGGTAGCTATATTTAAAGAGCTGAGGGAACTAGCTATAATAGCTAATAAGACTTTAAAATAGAAACATATATTTAAGCTAGAAAGAAAGAACTATAAGTAAATATAAAACATATTAGTACAAGCTAAGATACAAGCTAAAAAGTAAGAATAGAGATATAGAACTATGCTAATAGATTAGAAGCAGTTACTTACGTGACTAGACAAAAGTCTTAGCAGATAAAATAGATAAGAAAAATAATAGACTTATTTTTATTATCTTTTCTAGCAGTATCTAATATACTATTAATAGGTATATAATATATGTATAAAGGGTTTTCTATAAATATGAAACGCAGTACAGCTTAGGGATATTTTAGATTTTTTATAATTACTCTAAAATTAAGATTCATACCTTAAGTGAAATAGTTTAATACTATTTTATTAAATTTTAACTTATTATATTACTTTCTTCTATCTTTATTAAGTTAACTAATTTCTACTAAGTTTAACAAGCTATCTAATCTAGAAGTAAAGGAACTAATTAATTATTATAATAATTAGTTAGACGGCTTGTTGCTAGTATAATTTATATTAATAAATTAACAACCTGTAATATTATAACTACTATTTTAAGAGAGTAAAAGAAGTAGTTAGATAGACTCTAATAACTAATTATTAAACATCTATAACAACCTATTATGAAAATAAATAGAAACTTTATTTGTTAGAGAAAAGTAATAGTAAAGATAAAGTCATAATAAGATCTTTATTTATAATAGAAAGTATATCCGGAGGTACTAAAAGTGCGTAATAAGTTATCTAGAAATAAAAAATAACTATTATAGAGTTACATAATACTTTAGTAAACTTATAATAATAAGTTAAAGCTAAATAATAAATTATAGTAGTCTAGAAAGAAGAAACAGCAAAGATATAACCTTCTAAGAAATTTAATAGAAATTAAAACGAACTTAAAACCTTTATAGTAATAATAAACTTATACTATTATTTTAATTAGAAATTATTTCTAACTAACTAAGATTAAATCCTGGTAGTTAAAATAAATATAATAGATAAAGTTATATAATAGTTTAAATTACTAGCATGAAATTACTTAGTCAACAGAGACCCTAACCTAGAGGTAGTAGAATTAATAAACTATAATAATAATATATAATAAGCTTTCAAAAATTATAAATGTTTTAAACAAGAAATAATTATTGTTTTTAAAGAAATTAATAAAGAAACTAAAGTAATTTAGAAGCTCTAGTAGCTTAAGTAATAAACGTTAGCAACTAACTATACTACAGAATTTAAATAAATCTAATTATAACTTAACTAGGTAGATTAGCTACCAGTTATAATATATTATAAAAAACTAAAAGATAGAATTAAAGATAAAATCTTTAGAGAGAAACAGCTAAGTACTTTATTAAAAATCATTAAATAAGTAATAACTATTAATAACTAGTAGTATTAATAAGAGTAGGAAAAAAGAATACGTAGAAGATTAATAACTTACATACTAAAATAAAACCAAAAAAATAACTAGACTTATAATAAAATAAATATTAATATTAAATAAATATTTATTAGAAAGGGGTAAGAAAAGTAAGCTAAGAAATAAATAAAACACTACGCACGTAAAGCCTGTTTAGAATATAAAAAATAAAAACACTTTATTAAGAATTATAGATAATAATAATTAGATATTAAGAAAGCTTATATTTAGACTAAAGCACTAAAGGAAATTAAAATTGCTATAGTCTAAATAGAATAAGTAAAAGATACTATAAAAGAAGAAATAATTATAAAGAGAATCTAAAAAGAGTAATATTAGATATATAAAAACTATACATATCTTAAATAAAAATATAAAGTTTTATATTAGTAAGTTAAAAATCACCTAGCAGAATAACCTAGTAATATAATTATTATAATATAAAAAGTAGTAGTTCAACAGTATAACACAAAAACTAAGAAGAAAATATAAAGGTTTTATAAGATTATAAAATAGGAAGGTAGACTATTCCATAAGGAAGATCAGAAATTCAAATAAAAAAAGAATTAAAAGATAATAAAAGGTAAGAAGCTAATGTCTATAATAATTATATAATATATACACTAAATATACTATTAAATATATAGATTAGAATACTACTAAAGAGAATACTATATTACTAAATACTAGAAAGTTATTTTAAGTGATGGAATGTATAAATACTAATAAGTACTATAGTTAGTAGGATATAAATAATATAAAAGACTAACCAGACAAGAATTAGCTATATAGATAAATAAAATCTATTAGTAAATATTTATATTAATTATAATTAATGTAATATACTATCACCCTGTCGGACATTTAGAATTAGGATAGAATTAAAATAAAAAGAAGAAAAAAGTCCCTTTACTAATATTATAAATATAGAATAATAATATTATAAATAGAGTAATAAGAAAGGAATGCTAGATATATATAGTTTCTAACTATATAAGAAAGAACTATAAATAGAATAAACACGCTATACATATTAAAGGACTAAAGATAAGAAAAGTATTATAATAACTTATAAATAAAAGAGAACTAGACCTATAGTAAGAATTAGTTTATATAAATTTAAAAAATAAACTACAAGACCTAAACTTAGATGAATATAAATAACTATTATAAAATAAGTGCCAGATAGAATACTGATAATACTAAGCTAAATACTATTAAAAAGAATAGTTAGCTACAGACTCACACAAAAAACTCATATATTAAGAGTATTTTTTAGAATAGAAATATTAGAATTATAAAGAATAAACTAGAAATACATATAAGATACTTAATAGAGAAGTATGTTAACTCTAGAGATATCTAATCCACAGACCTAAAAAGAAAACACTAAAGAAATAACTACTACTTAGGAGTTAGCTATAGATAAAAAACTAGAAAACTAGTAAACTATAACCAAGCTACTAGAGAGCTAAGAACTAAAAATTAGAAATAATATATTAATTATATACATATAACTAAACTAGAGAAAAAACGAAAACAAGTTATACATAAACGTATATATTAATAGTAATTAAATACTAGCGCTTATAGACAGTAGAGCTAGCAAGACACTTATATTAAATAAGTAAATATAAAAATACTAAATACTAACTAGAGTTTTAGATAAACCTATATAAGTAAGATATATAAATAATAATTTAATAGTATTTAAAAAAAATCTAATTAATTTTAAAATAAGAAATGTAACTATTAAAGCAGCAGGTTACATAAATAACTATTATATTAAGATTATAAATCTAGGTAGTAAGGATTTTATTTTAGAATAGAATTAGCTAGTATAATAGAATTTAATAATTAACTAGAAAACAAAGTCTATAGGAATTAGAAAGAATTATTATAAATAAATAAAAGCTATAATATAGATAAAAAAGACGACACTTTACGACACCACGTTTATTATGCTAGATAAATATTAGAAGGAATTTAGAGAATAGTTCTTTAAAAAAGCTAAAGATTAACTACTAGAATACTAGAACTAGGACTATAGAATCACGCTTAAAGAAGAAATAGATTTGAAATTAGAACTATTATATCAAGTACCTATATATTAGTAGAAGGATGTTACGAGTTGCCTTAACTTATTAGTACGTTTAACATTAGTAACTGTACCCTGACTAATTACTTAATAAGTTCTTAGCTCTTTCCGTATCTGGAGTAGATAGCTCTAGGTTTAATAGAATAGAGTTTGTGCTTTATCACAAGGTAGAGAGAGGGTATATAATAGATTTAATAAGATAGTATCAAACTATTTCACTTAAGTTCAAGTCTTAACTTAGAGAGAAGATCTCGATTTTAGAGTAACTATAAAGAATCCAAAATATCTCGGAGCCAGTTTACGCCTTATATTTATAGAAAATCCTCTGTGCGTACATTATATACCTCTGTGCAGTATATTAAATACTGCTAGAGAAAATAAGAGTAATAAGTCCCTTATCTGTCTTATCTATCTTATCTGCTAAAACTCTATCCTGGTTACGTACGTGACTGCTCCCAATTCACTAGCATGGTTCCGTATTTCTATCCTCACTTCTTGGCTTGTACTTTAGCCTGTGCTAAAGCGTCTCGTGTCTACTTACAGTTCTTTCTTTCTAACTCAAACATACGTTTCTATTCTAGAGCTTTATTAGCTGTCGTCGCCAGTTCTCTTAGCTCTTTAGATATAGTTATCTTACTATTACCGTTTATAATACTATCCCCCTCTTCTAAGTCTTCGTCTCGGAAGATAGTTTCTTTCTTCTATAAATAGTATAAAGGCAACAGGTCCTTCGGCCTGTGCTCTAAACTATAAGATTCTTGACTTTCTTTTCGTCCTGCCTAGTGTCTAAATGATAACACGTTCTAAGTTATCTTTAATATATACTTGCTGTTTAGCTTCTTGAATTTATAACGAACTCTATTACATGCTGTTATTATGTTCTTACTGTTATAACAACGCTCTTTAATGTCTAGTAAATCCAGCTTTCAGCTGTTGTTCTGAATGCGTTGATTATAACGTAAAGTATAATCTTATTATAACTTAACCTAAGTAGAATCGCCTTGATCGTGATAAGAAGAAATTATAGAAGTAACTTTACTATATTTAGGAGGAGATAGTAGCTACTTATTTCTGTAAGTTACGCCTTCATTAACAGCTAGTCTAAATAGATTCTTAGGAGAAGAAAATATTCTAGCGTAAGCTTGCCTCAATTAACGAAGTTCACATAATAAAAGAGAAAAAGTAAAACTATTAGAGTTAATTTAGTATATTACTACCTACAGCATCTGGTGTCGCCTTATCTTTCTTCTTAGGTTTTAAGTAGAACGTCCTGTACTTTCCTTATGCTTTAGATTTAGCCTTAAAGTAAGCCTTTACTACTCTCTCTAGTAATACTAGTTAATTAGCTCTAAACTATTCTTTAAGTTCCTAATTAGTTCCTAAGTGTCGTCTTTAGGTCCGTATTCTTTTTATCTAACTAAATACTTCTACTAATACTTAAACTATTAGTAGTCTAAAACTTACTAGACCTTATACTCGGTAGTGTCTTTCTTAAGTTTAAGTCTTATTTATAGCCTAGCATCCCGTGGTACTGGTTCTAGTTTAGAGACATAAAAAACTAGATAAATTCTTATGTCCTTAGGTAATTATAGTTTGTAATTTATAGATCCTGTTTATTATTTAACCTTAAATAGTCCTAATTTAGCGTGATCTAATTTTCGTAATAGTTGCTTTATTTCTAAATTTTTCTTTTTTAAGAAAATCTTATCCCTCTTCTTAAAGGTTAGTCTTTTAACCTTAGATTTATTTTTAACTTACTTACTAAAATTGCCTTTATGGGTAATTTTCTATACGATTTCTTTATATAGCGTCTGTAAGTCTTTAACTTTTTTTCTTATTAACTCTAACACTTTATCTAATGTTTATAGTTCTTGATAAGCTATAGGCTCATATCTATAGTTCACATAAAATAGTGATTTTCCTGTTATTAATGACTTTACAAAGTTGTATATAAACTCAGCTATTAGTAGTAAATTAATCCAATTATCCTGTAGTTCGTTGATATACATTTATAGGTATTATTCTAATATTTAATTCGTTTATTCTGTTTATCTATCTGTTTGTGGGTAAAATACTATTAAAAGACAGTACTCAGCCTCTAGCCGTTCTATAAACATTTTCCAGAATATTAATATGAATAACTTGTTTTAGTCTGTGATAAATTCTTATAGCATTCCGTATTATGTAATTAGTATTTTAATTAGTAATAACGCTAGTTTATCTGCTTTCATTTCTATATAGGTTAGTTTAAAGTAAGCGTACTTTATCAGCCTATTAATAATAACCAGTATCATGTTATACTATTAACCTATTAAGATAGTAATTATCAGTATTCCCATAATAAAGTTTATTATAACTGATTCTTATAGTCTGTTTAGTAAAGGTATTAGTTACATGAGTCCGTACTCCTTATGCCTTAATACTTTATTCTTTTTGCATTTAATACATTCTGAAAGAATATTCCTAACCTTACTCTAAATTCCTGGAATCTAGAAGTGTTTGTTAATCCGTTCTATAGTCTTCTTAATTCCCTAATATCCGTGCATTTCGGCTGAGTGTTGGTCTTTAATCAGCTCCGTCTATAATTCATCTAGTATATAAATTATTCCTTAGTTCAGATTCTAAAGTAGCTGTCCCTTATTAAATTTCCTTATTTATCTTTTCTAGGTGTTTTTGATAATGATTACTGATTTAATATCTATTTATAAGCTTCCTAAGGATCCGTTTTATTTTTACTTAAGTATTATGTTATGTATTTCTAGTATATCTCTTATATAGTTTGTTTATTAACTAAGTATGTCAGCCGCAGTGTTTTCTTTTCCTAATTTATAAAGTATTTAGAAATTAAAAGTTAATAATATCTCCTATTATCTGACTTGTCGTTGATTTAACTTCTTTATTATTATAAATACTGTTAGATTCTTGTGATCTGAATATATAATAATCTGTTACTTAACTTCTTTCAAGTAATATTTCCATTTCTCAAATACTTGAACTATCGCCAATAATTCCTTATTATGAATATCATAATTTAACTTAGTAGTCGTGAGTTTGTGAGATAAGAAGTCTACTAGATATTTCTATTTATTATTTTATGTTTATAAGAGAATGGTTTTTGTAGCTCCGTCTAATGCGTCTGCATATATCTCTATTTAAAGTCCTAAATCAAATATTTTTAATATCAGTAGTTCCTTGAATTTCCTTTTTAACTTTTTAAAGGCTTTATTTTCTTTTCTTGTCTATTTAAATTATTAATCTTTCTTAAGCAATTCCGTTAAGGGTGCTGTAATTCTTAAATAACTCTTAATAAATTACCTATAGAATCCTGTGAATCTAAGGAAAAAATAAACTTCTTTTACGTTTATTAGTATTAGCTATAATAAAATATCCTTAGCTTTATCCAGGTCAACTGCTATTCCATCTCTAGATATAATATATCCTAGAAACTTAATTTCTTTTCTATGGAACATATATTTTCCTGTCTAAATATATAAGTTATGCTCCTTAAGCTTCTGTAATACTTTCTTAGTATACTTACTATATTCATTTAATATCCTATTCGTATATACTAAGACATTATCAAGATATGCTAGTATAAAAACGTCTAGATATTCCCTTAGAACATGGTTAATAATAGCTTGGAATGTTACTGGTGTGTTGGTAAGTCCTATGAGCATAACTATATATTCATATAACCTATAGCTTATTTTAAAAGCTGTTAGCTATTCATGCCCTTCAGCTATTTATATTTAATAGTATCTATTCTTAATATTAAACAGACTAAACTATTTAGCCCCTCTGAGTTTATACATAAGTTCTGATATTAAGGGTATTAGATAGTAGTTTTTGACTATTACTTTATTTAATTATTAATAGTCCACATAAAGTCGTAATTTCCCGTTCTTCTTTGGTATGAATAATACTGGTAATATAACTTCGCTTTTACTTTCTCGTAAATATCCTTTCTTAATATTAGTGTTTAGATATTGTCGTAACTCTTCTTATTATTTAATAGATATTTAATATAATAGTGCTGGTTTTAGTTTTTCTTCTTCCTTAAGTATAATCTTATAGTCTTAATCCTTATATTCTGGTATCTAGTTCTCTTGTTCTTTTATAAACTATTTTCTGAATTCCTCCTGGTATTTGTTCGGCACAATAAACGTGGTATCATAAAAAGTTACTTTCTTTATTCATATTATGACTTTCGTTTGTTTATAGTAGTCCTTTCTGAGTCCTATAGACTTTATTCTCTAGTTAATTAGTAGGTTCTATTATGCTAGCTAGTTTTACCCTAGTATAAAATCCTTACTATCTAAATTCATAATCTTAATGCGACAGTTATCTGTGTAATCTGCTGCCTTAATAGTTATATTCTCCGTTTTAAGATTAATTAGATCTTCTCTAAATATTACCGGACTATCGTTTACGCGTACTACTCTTATAGGTTTATTTAAAACTCTAGTTAAGATATAGTATTTCTATATCTACTTATTTAATATAAGTGTTTTATTAGCCCCACTGTCTACAAGCGCTTGCGTTTAAAAGCTGTTAATATATACATTTATATATAGCTTATTTTCGTGTTTTTATTTAAGTCGTATATAGTTGAGTGCTAACTCTTGTATTTTAACCTTAAATTAGCTCTCTAGCGGTATAATTATTATTTACTAGCCTTCTAGTTTTTTGTCTATAGTACAATTCTAGCCGTTAATTGCTTCTTTAGTATTTCTTTTTTAGGTTTATAAACAGGGCATTGTTAGAGTTAGTATTCTTCTTTTTATAATAATTTATGTTTTCTTCTGGCTTCTTCTTCGTGATTTTAGCACTTCTATTCTAAGAAACATTCCTTTATTATTAACTTAGCATGTAATTCTGTGGCTATTTATTTATTTTAGTGGTGTTTAGTTTAGTGATATCAGTATTTTAGTTAGCACTTATTCTAGTCTAACTATTTATATTTCTCTGTCTTTAGGTCTTAAAGTTCTTTTTTAGAATCTATATAGATTAACTCTTATTCTGTGTTAAGCTCCTACTTTTATACTATCTATTTTAATACTTGTTTTGTCTTTAGTTTTTTGACCCTTATGGTGTGAACTACCTATTTATAGTTTTATTTAGTATGCGTTTTTTTCTTACATATCTAGTACTTCCTTTGTATAGATCTTTTGGCGGTATTGTTATCCTATACTTATAGTACCAGTAAAGTAAGTTTCTTATTAGATTTCTTATTCTAATTCTATTCTAATTTAGGGTGTCCTACGGGGTGATAATAAGTCACATAGCTTATAAGTAGTATTAGTTCTTGTCTGTGAATTTCATTTATCCACGTGGTTAACTTCTACCTACTAAGTTCTTTATATTACTTATTACTAGCTGCCTATAATATTTATTAGTATTTATATATCCTATCTTCTAAAATAACCTTCTAGTGTTTAGTAATATAATATTCCCCTATGTGATGTTCTAATCTGTAGATCCAGTAATATCCCCAGCTTACTTACTATCAGATTATGGTAGATATTAATTCCTTGTTTTCTATAGTCTTTAAATCCTGTTACTGTCTGAATTTCTGGTTCTCTGCCTTAAAGGGTCCTCTCTTTTACTAAATTATCTTATAGAATTAGTTAGCTTCTTCTAGGGAGCTAGCTTAGTATTATCTAATAATAGCTTTTTATATAATAGTAATTATATTACTAGCTAGCATTGCTAGATGATTTTTAACCTACTAATATAGTAGTTTATATTCTTATTTAAGATATATATAGCTTCCATAAATCCAGCATTATTCCTTCTAGATTCGTTGTATTATAGTTTCTATTGTTATTTAGTCTTTAACTAGTTCTATTTAGACTATGGTAATCTTAATCTCTGCTAGTGCCTTAGTTTAGACATAAGCTTTTTTAACGTCTACTATCTATTGTTTATATTCTTTAATAAAGTGTCCTTATTTTCTGCATTTAAGGCATACTTTACGTGCATATTAGTCCATTTATTCCTTAGTACATTTATCTTATTTTCTTTTATCAATCCATATATTCTTAACTAATACGTGATTAATTTCTATTGTATTATAAATTCGAGTATTCTTTTTATTCTGTTGTAGTGTATGGATTACTGGCTTAGTATTATTCTTCTTTTCTTACTCTCTCTAGTACTAATAGTTATTAATAGTCACTACTTATTTAATGATTTCTAGAAGTATACTAGGTTGTTTTCCTTGTAAAATCTTATTCTTAATCCTATCCTTCAGTCCCGCATAATATATTATTACTAATAGTTAGTTTACTTAATTTAGTTGTAATTGGATTTACTTAAACTCCGCTGTGTAATTAGCTGTTAATGTTTGTTACTTAAGTCTTTAAAGCTTTTAAATTACCTCTATTTCTTTGTTAATTTTGCTAAAGACTATAATCAACTCTTTCTTAAACGTTTCATAGTTCTCAAAAGTTTTTTTGATATTATTATTACAGTTTGCAAGTCCTGCTAATCTTAGATTAGAATCTCCTTTAGCTAAATAGTTCTTTATAAGTGGTTTAAACTATTTCATAGCCCTTCTTATTATATTCATACTAGCTACCAGAATTCGATCTTAGTTAGTCATAAATAAAGCTTAATTAAATTAATAGTATAGGTTTATTATGGTCATAAACGTCTTAAGCTTATCCCAATTTCCGTTAAATTTAGAGAGTAATTAGATTTTCGCGGTCTCTTCTCTTTTATTCCTTTTTTCTTTAACTTGTTACTATATACTGATTATGGTATTACGTAACTCTATAATAGCTACTTTTTATTTCTAGATAATCTATTATGTGCTCTTAGTTTCTCTTGATGTACTTCTAGTAATAGATAAAGATCCTGCTATAACTTCCTCTTTACTACTACTATTACTTAATAAGTAAAGTTTTTATTCATTCTTATAATAAGTCGTTATAGACCGTAACTAGAAATTTATTATTAGAATCAATCTAACGTCCTCTCCTATACTTTAAAAGGGTAGTTATAATATTACGAGTTATCTTAACTTATTAGTACATTTAGCGTTAGTAACTATACCCTAATTAATTACTTAATAAGTTCTTAATCTTTTCCGTATCTGGAGTAGATAGCCTTAAGTTTAACAGAATAGAGTTTATGCTTTATCACAAGATAGGGAGAAAGTATATAATAGATTTAATAAGATAGTATTAAACTATTTCACTTAAGTTCAAGTCTTAACTTAGAGAGAAGATCTCGATTTTAGAGTAACTATAAAGAATCTAAAATATCTTGGAGCTAGTTTATGCCTTATATTTATAGAAAATCCTCTATGCGTATATTGTATACCTCTGTGTAGTATATTAGATACTACTAGAAAAAATAAAAGTAATAAGTTTCTTATTTATCTTATCTGTCTTATCTACTAAGACCCTGTCTTAGTCACGTGCGTGACTGCTTCTAATTCACTAGTATAGTTTCATATTTCTATTCTTACTTCTTGGCTTGTATTTTAGCCTATGCTAAAGTATCCTATGCCTGCTTATAGTTCTTTCTTTCTAACTCAAACATATATTTCTATTCTAGAGCTTTATTAGCTGTTATTGCCAGTTCCTTTAGCTCTTTAGATATAGTTACCTTACTATTACCGTCCGTAACAAAAGAGTTACGAAAATTTTTACAAAAAAATTAATAAAAGAAATATATATAAATAAGTTAAAGTAAAATAGCTTCACTAATACTCTTTATACTAAAAAAGAATAGAAAACTATAGTTATGTATTAATTACAGATACCTTAATAAAGCCATAGTCAAGAATTATTATCTAATATTATTAATATTAGAACTTATAAATAAGCTTAGAGAAGCTAAATGGTTTAGCCTCTTTAATATTAAGAATAGATATTACTGGATATAAATAGCCAAAGAACACGAATAAATAATAATATTTAAAATAAGATATGGATTATTTAAATATCTAGTCATGCTAATAGAACTTACTAATACACTAGTAATATTCTAGACAATTATTAATTATATGCTGAGAAAATATCTAGATGTATTTATAATAGTATATCTTAATAACATACTTATATATATAAATAGAATGCTAAGAGAATATATTAAGTACACTAAGAAAATATTACGAAAGCTTAAGAAACATAAACTATATATTTAAATAGAGAAATATATGTTCCATAAAACTAAAGTTAAGTTCTTAGAATACTTAGTATCTAGAGATGGAATAGTAGTTAACTTAGATAAAGCAAAAAATATTCTATTATAGCTAATACTAATAAACATAAAAAAAGTTTATTCTTTTCTCGGATTTACGGGATTCTGCTGATAATTTATTAAAGACTACTTAAAAATCACATCACCTTTAATAGAATTACTTAAAAAAGATTAATAATTTAAATAAGAACAACGTGAAGAAGACGCTTTTATAATATTAAAAGAAATATTCTAATAACTACTAATATTAAAGATATTTAATTTATAACTTTAAATAGAGATATATATAGATGTATTAGACAGAGCTATAGGAGCTATTTTATTATAGATATAAAATAATAGGCATAAACACCTAGTAGACTTCTTATCTCATAAACTTATAACTATTAAGCTAAATTATGATATTTATAATAAGAAACTATTAGTAGTAGTTTAGGTATTTAAGAAATGGAAATATTACTTAGAAGAAGCTAAGCACTAAATTATTATATATTTAGACTATAAAAACCTAACAGCATTCACAACAACAAAGAAATTAAATTAATAATAAGTTAGATAGTGGGAATTAGTTTCTATATTTAACTTCTAAATATTATATAAGGCTGGAAAAGAAAATATAGTGGCTAATATACTTAGTTAATAAGCAGACTATATAAAGAATATATTAGAGATTTATAATATAATACTTAGGTAAAAATAGGATAGATCTCTAGGAAGCTTATAAATAGATATTAAAGCAATAGTCATTATTAAAAACACTTAGAAAAAATAAATAAGGGAATTTAACAACAAATAACTACGCTAGAACTTAGAATAAAAAACTATCTTTATACTAGACATATTATAGACTGAACTTATTAAAGACTAACATTCAGCTAAGATGCACAGATATTAAGGAATTAAAAAAACTATAGAATAGATAAACAGGCACTTCTAGATTCCAGGAATTTAGAGTAAGATTAGGAAGATTCTTTTAAAATATATTAAATACAGAAAGAATAAAGCATTAAGATATAAAGAGTATAAACTCATGCAACCTATACCTTTACTAAATAGACTATAGAAATCAGTAATAATAGATTTTATTACTGGAATACCAACAATTATTACCTTAACAGGCTAATAGTATGATATGATACTAGTTATTATTAATAGACTAATAAAGTATGCCTACTTTAAACCAACCCACACTAAGATAAAAGCGGATGAATTGGCTTTATTACTAATTAAACTTTTAATTACACGATATAAAATACCACGAGAATTCATTACAGATAGAGATAAATTATTTATATTAATATTTTAAAAAACTTTTATAAGACGGTTAGGGGTAGAACACCGCCTCTTAACAGCATTTTACCCGCAAACAGACGGATAAATAGAACGAATAAATTAAACATTAGAATAATACTTATAAATGTATGTTAACGAACTATAAGATAACTAGATTGACTTACTACTAATAGCTGAGTTTATATATAACTCTGTAAAGTCATCAACAACAGGAAGATTACTATTTTATATAAACTATAGTTATAAACCAACAGCTTATTAAGAACCACAGAAACTGGATAGGATATCAGATTCTGCGAATACTAGGGTTGAGGAATTATAATAATTTCATTAAACTATCGCACAGAAAATCACCCATAAAGGCAATCTTAGTAAGTAAATTAAGAACAAAACTAAGGTTAAGAAACCAATCTTTAAGGAGGGGGATAAGGTTTTCCTAAAAAAGGAAAATTTAGAAATAAGACAACCATCAAGAAAACTGGATCACGTAAAACTGGGACCATTTAAGGTTAAATAACAAATAGGACCTGTAAATTACGAACTACAACTACCCAAAGACACTAAGATTCATCTAGTTTTTCATGTCTCCAAATTAGAACCAGCACCACCTAACGCCAAACTATAAATGAGACTCAAACTCAAGGAAGACCATACCAAGTATGAGGTCCAACAGATTCTGGACTACAAACGGTTTGGGCATTAGTGGAAGTACTTAGTAAGATAGAAAGAATACACACCAGAAGACGACACCTGGGAACCAGTTAGGAACCTGAAGAATAGTTCAGAGCTGATTGACCAGTATCACCGGAAGGAGCAGCAAAGGCTTACTCCAAGGCTACATCCACGGAATACAGAGAATGCAAGACGTTCCATTCAAAACCTAAGAAGGAAGATAAGGCGACACTAGACGCTGTGGATTATAGTATGTCAGGTTAATTCTAACAGTTTAGCTCTTCCTCCTCTATCACACGAACTTCGTCAATTAAGGCAAGCTCGCGCTGGAACATCTCTTTCTCCTGAGAATCTAGTTAGGCTAACTGCTGATGGAGACATAGTTCACGGGACCAAGCAGCTACCATTTCCTCTTAAGCTTAATGAAGCTGGTCTTAAAGTTTTTTCTTGTTATAATCCAACTGATTCCACTTGGGCTGCGTTATGATAAGATCGCACTTTACATTTCAATCAACGCACTCAGAACAATGACTGGAGGCCGGGTTTATCAGACAACAGCGACCGTTGTCTCAGTAGCAAGAATAAGAGGACAGCATGTGACGGGGTTCGTTACAGATCTGAGAAGCTAAATAGTGAGCACGTATTAGAGATGACTCAGGACATGTCATTATTAAGGACCTAGGCAGGAAGAAAAGGGAGTTAGGGGTCTTATAGTCTAGAACATAGAGCAGAAGACCTGCTGCCTTTATACTGCTTATGGAAGGGAGGAACTATCTTCCAAAACAAAGACTTAAAAGAGGGGGATAATGTTATAGATGATAACAAAAAGGCAGCTGCATCTGAAGAGCTGAGGGAACTGGCCACAACAGCCAATAAGGCTCTGGAATGGAAACGTATGTTCAAGCTGGAAAGGAAGAACTGTAAGCAGGCACAAGACACGTTGGCACAGGCTAAGATACGAGCCAAGAAGTGAGGACAGAGATACAGAACCATGCCAATGGATTGGGAGCAGTCACCTACGTGACCAGGCGGGGGTCTTAGCAGATGAGACAGATAAGAGAGATAATAGACTCATCTTTATTATCTTCTCTAGCAGTATTCAATATACTGCCGACAGGTATATAATGTACGCACGAAGGGTTTCCTATAAATATGAGACGCAGTACGGCTTAGGGATATTTTGGATTCTTTATAGTTACTCTAAAATTAAGATTCACACCTTAAGTGAAATAGTTTAATACTATTCTATTAAATCTTAACTTATTATATTACCTCTTTTTATTTTTATTAAGTTAACTAACTTCTACTAAGTCTAATAAGCTATCTGATCTAGAAGTAAGGGAACTAATTAATTATTATAATAATTAGTTAAATAGCTTATTATTAGTATAATTTACGTTAGTAAGTTAATAACCTATAATAATAATATTTAGCTATTTTAATATTTAGATAGTAAGGCGCTGGCTTTCTTTCTATATATATATCTAAATCTTATAATTTATAAGATCTAGCTATTTAACCGCTGCGGTACACAGGAGGCTATATTAAAAGTATTTTATAATTATAAAAAAAAAAGTAATAATTAACTTAGTAAGACTAGAGTTCTTCTATACTATTCTTAGTGTTTATATTCTTTTTTAAGATTTTATTATTAATCCTTCCTAGTAGCGCCAAACCCTAGGTATGTAACTTAAATAAATATAGAAAATATTAGTAAAAAGAGAAAAAAGCTATAAAAACTAATAAACCAGCAGAAAGCCTCATAATTTCAGACTATTAAAAATAATAATAAAAATAGTAATAAGGATAGTGTTATAAGTTGCTAACTTATTAATATAAATTATACTAGTAATAAGCTGTCTAACTGCTTATGTAATACTTAGTAGTTCTCTTACTTCCAAATCAAATAGCTTATTAAACTTAGTAGAAGTTAGTTAACTTAGTAAAGAATAGAAAGGAATTAATATAATAAGTTAAGATTTAACAGGATAGTATTAAACTATTTCACTTAAGATATAAATCTTAATTTTAGAGTAACTATAAAGAGCTAAAAGTAATCGTGAATTGTCTAATATCTCATACTTATAGTAAACCCTCCGTGCGTATATTCTGTACTAGTGTTTAGTATATTAGATACTGCTAGAGGTTAATAGAGCTGCTAGAGGTTTAGTTATCTTGCTTTGCCTCTATCTGCTAAGCCTTGCCTTAGTCACGTGAGCTACTGCTCCCAATCCTTTAGCATGGTTCCGTATTTTTATTCTTGCTTCTTGGCCCGTGCTTTGGCTTGTGCTAATGCATCCTGTGCCCGCTTACAGTTCTTTCTTTCAAGCTCGAACATACGTTTCTATTTCAAGGCTTTATTGGCTGTTGCTGCTAACTCCTTTAGCTTCTTAGGTGCAGTTGCCTTACTGTTATCGTTTATAACATTATCCCTCTCTTCTAAGTCTTCGTCTCGGAAGATAGTTTCTCCCTTCTATAAGCAGTATAAAGGCAGCAGGTCCTCTGCTCTGTGTTCTAGACTGTAAGACTCTTAACTTCCTTTCCTTCCTGCCCAGCCTCCTTATGATGACACGTCCTGAGTCGTCTCTAATACGTGCTTGCCGTTTAGCTTCTCAGATCCGTAACGAACCCTGTTACATGCTGACACCTTGTTTGAACTGTTCCTGCTGAGGTGATGACTGCCTCGTGAACTTGAGCTCTAGTCACTGCTCAGCCTATACTAATCGCAGTGTGAAATGCGATTTAGTTGTTTCTCAGCCGGAGTGGGATCGTCTTGATCGTGATAAGGAAAAACTTTGTTGTTAACTTGATGCTCTTGAGGATTAACGCTCTGAGCTCTGTGCTTAAGAACTGCGACTTCGTCGTGAGCTTGCAAAAGTTGATTCTAAGGAGAAAGAGATATTTGATTGAGAGATGGCCTCCATTTGTGAAGTCCAGGCTCTTAAAGAGGCTGAAGCCTGTTCTTGGGGCTAAGAAACTCACACACCGTAACCTGTAGTGCCGGCTTCTTCTTAACCTGCTTTGCTTTCTCTTTCCTTTAGTTTGGATTGGAACGCGCTGTAGTCGTCCTTTCTGTGGGATACAGCCCTTATTAGTTTGTCTGATAGTACTGGTTAATTAGCTCTGAACTATTTCTTAGGTTCCTAATTAGCTCCCACGTATTATCTTCAGGTCTGTAATTCTTTTATCTAACTAAATATTTCCACTGACGCCTGAACTGCTGGTAGTCCAAAATTTATTAAACTTCATACTCAGTAGTATCTTCCTCGAGTTTGAGTTTTATCTATAGTTTGGCATTCAGTGGTGCTGGTTCTAATTTTGAAATATGAAAAACTAGGTAAATTCTTATGTCCTTAGGTAGTTGTAGTTTATAATTTACAGGTCCTGTTTGTCTTTTAACCTTGAATGGTCCTAACTTGACATGATCTAGTTTTCTTGATGGTCGTTTCGTTTCTAAATTTTTTTATAGTAAGAAAACCTTATCCCCCTCTCTAAAGGTTAGTCTCTTAATTTTAGATTTATCTTTCTGCTATTTACTGAGAGCTTCTTTCTAGATAATTTTTCCTACTATATTTTAGTAAAGTTATTATAATTCGTCGACTTTTACTCTTACTAATTCTAATATCTTATTTAGAATCCGTGGTTCTCGATAAGCCGTAGGCTCATAACCGTAATTTGCGAAAAATAGCGATTTTTTCGTAGTTAATAACTTTGCAGAGTTGTATGTAAACTCAGCTATTAGTAATAGGTTAATCTAATTATCTTATTATTTATTAACGTACATCCGTAGATATTGTTCCAGCATCTGGTTTATCCGTTCTGTTTGTCTATTTATTTATAGGTAAAATATTATTAAGAGGCGGTGCTTAGCCTCTAGCTTTCCTATAAACATTCTTCAGAATATTAATATAAATAATTTATCTCTATCCGTGATAAATTCTCGTGGCAATCTATGTCGTACTATTAGTAATTTAATAAGTATAGTTACTAATTCATTTACTTTAACCTCTGTATGCGTTGGTTTAAAGTATGCGTATTTTATAAGTTAGTTTACTATAACTAGTATCATATCATACTATTAGCCTCTAAAGGTGGTTGTTGTCGGTATTCCCGTAATAAAGTCTATTATAACTAATTCCCATAGTAGGTCTGGTAAAGGAATTAGTTATATAAGTCCATATTTCTTATATCTTAATACTTTATTCTTTTTATATTTAATACATTCTAAAAGAATATCTCTGATCTTTTTCTATATTCTAGGAATCCAAAAATATCTGTTGATCTGTTCTATAGTTTTTTTGATTCCTTAATATCCGTGCATTTCTGCTGAATGTTAATCTTTAATTAATTTAGTTTATAATTCGTCTAGTACATAAATCGTTCCTTAGTCCAGATTCTAGTATAGTTATCTATTATTAAATTTTCTTATTTATTTTTTCTAAGTGTTTTTGATAATGACTACTGTCTTAATATCTATTTATAAGCTTCCTAGAGATCCGTCTAGTCTTTACTTAAGTATTATATTATAAATTTCCGGTATATCTCTTATATAATCTATTTTTTAACTAAGTGTGTTAGCCGCCGTGTTTTCTTTTCCTAACTTATAGAGTATTTAAAAGTTATATATAGAGACTAGTTCCCACTACCTAACTTATTATTAATTTAATTTCTTTGTTATTGTGAATGCTGTTAGATTCTTATAGTTTAAATATATAATAATTTAGTGCTTAGCTCCTTCTAAGTAATGTCTCTATTTCTTAAATACTTAAACTATTACTAATAGTTTCTTATTATAAATATCATAATTTAATTTAGTAGTTGTGAGTTTATGAGATAAAAAGTCTACTAGATACTTATACTTATTATTTTATACTTATAGTAGAATAGTTTTTATAGCTCTATCTAATGCATCTGCATGTATCTCTATTTAAAGTCATAAATCAAACATTTTTAATATCAGTAGTTATTAGAATATTTCTTTTAATATTATGAAAGCGTTTTCTTTATGTTATTCTCACTTAAATTATTAATCTTTCTTTAGTAATTCCGTTAAGAGTATTGTGATTTTTAAGTAGTTCTTAATAAATTATCTGCAGAAACCCGTAAATCCAAGAAAAGAATAAACTTTTTTTATGTTTATTAGTATTAGCTAAGATAGAATATCTTTAGCTTTATCTAGGTCAACTACTATTCCATTTTAGAATACTAAGTATTCTAAGAACTTAACTTTAGTTCTGTAGAATATACATTTCTTTGTTTAAATATATAGCTTATATTCTTTAAGCTTCCTTAGCACTTTCTTAGTGTACTTAATATATTCCTTTAGCGTTCTATTTATATATACGAGCATGTTATTAAGATATATTATTATAAATATATCTAGATATTCCCTCAGCACGTGGTTAATAATTGCCTGAAATATTACTAGTGCATTTATAAGTCCTATTAGCATGACTAAGTATTTAAATAATTTATATCTTATTTTAAATGTTGTCATCCACTTATGTCCTTTAGCTATTCATATTTAATAGTATCTATTCTTAATATTAAAGAGGCTAAATTATTTAGCTTTTCTAAGCTTATCTATAAGTTCTAATATTAGTAGTATTAGATAATAATTCTTAATTATAGCTTTGTTAAGATGTCTGTAATTAATACATAATCTTAGTTTTCTATTCTTTTTTAGTATAAAGAGTATTAGTAATGCTATCTTGCTTTAACTAGTTTATATATATCCTTTTTATTAGTTTTTCTGCAAGAATTTTCGTAATTTCTTCTATTAGTGTATAGGTACTTGATATAATGGTCCTGGTTTCAAATTCGTTTCTTTTTTAAGCGTGATTTTGTGGTCCTGTTTCTAGTATTCTAATAACTAGTCTTTAGCTTTCTTAAAGAACTATTCTCTAAATTCTTATTAATATTTATCTGGTATAATAAACGTGGTATCATGAAGTATCACTTTCTTTATTTATATTATAGCTTTTATTTATTACTATCTATGATAGTCATTCCTAATTCCTATGGTTTTTATTTTCTAATTAATTGTTAGATTTCATCGTGCTAGCTAGTCCCATCCTAGGATAAAATCTTTATTATCTAGATTTATAATCTTAATACAGCAGTTATCTATATAACCTGCTGCTTTAATAATTATATTCTATGTTTTAAAATTAATTAGATCTTTTCTAAATATTATTAGACTATTATCTATACGTCTTACTTACACAAGTTTATCTAAAACTCTAGTTAGTATCTAGTATTTTTATATCTACTTATTTAATATAAGTGTTTTACTAGCCCTACTATCTATAAGCGCTAGTATCTAATTACTGTTAATATATATATTTATATATAGCTTATTTTCGTGTTTCCTCTGGTTTAGTTGCGTGTATATAATTAATATATTATTTCTAATCTTTAGTTCTTAGCCTTTTAGTAGCTTAGTTATAGTCTATTAGTTTTCTAGTTTTTTGTTTATAGCTAACTCTTAAGTGGCAGTCGCTTCTTTAGTGTTTTCTTTTTAGGTTTATAGATTAGATATCTCTAGAGTTAGCATGCTTCCTTATTAAGTATCTTATATACCTTTTTAGCTTATTCTCTATAATTCTAACATTTCTATCCTAAGAAATATTCTTAATATGTGAGTTTTTTATGTAAGTCTGTAGCTAACTATCTTTCTTAATAATATTTAGCTTAGTATTATTAGCATCCTATCTAGCATTTATCTTATAATAGTTATTTGTGTTTATCTGAATTTAGGTTCTGTAATTTATCTTCTAAATTCGTGTAAACTAGTTCTTATTATAAGTTAAGTTTTTTTTTATTTACTAGTTATTACAATACCTTTCTTATCTTTAGTCCTTTAATATATATGGCGTGTTTATTCTATTTATAGTTTTTTTCTATATAGTTAGATACTGTATATATCTAGTATTCTTTTCTTATTATTCTGTTTACGGCGTTATTATCCTGTACTTATAACATTAGTAAAGGGTTTTCTTCTTTTTTTATTTTCTAATAGTGTCTAACAGGGTGATAGTACATTGCACTAGTTATAACTAGTATAGGTATTTATTATTAAATTTTGTTTATCTATATAGCTAGTCTTTACCTGCTTAGTTCTTTATACTATTTATTTTCTACTAACTATAATACTTATTAGTATTTATACATCCCATCTCCTAGAGTAACTTCCTAGTATTTAGTAATATAGTATTTTTTTTAATAGTACTTTAATTTATATATCCAACAGTGTCCCTAGCGTACACGCTGTATAATTATTATAGATATTAATTCTTTATCTTTTATTATCTCATAATTTTTTCTTTGCCTGAATTTCTAATTTTTTTTATAAAATAGTCCACCTCCCTTTTTTATAATCTTATAGAATTTTTGTGTTTCTTTTTTAGTTTCTATATTATACTATTATACTACTACTCTTTATATTATAGTAATTATTTCACTAGGTTATTCTACTAAATAATCTTTAATTTTTTAATATAATAATTTGTATTCCTGACTGAGGTATATATAACTCTTATAAATTTAGTATTATTTTTCCTAGATTTTTTTTCTAATTATTTCTTTAGTTATTATGTCTTGTGTTTATTCTATTTGGATTATTGCTACTTTAATTTCTTTTAATACTTTAGTCTAAACATAAGCTTTCTTAACATCTAATTATTATTATTTATAATTTTTAATAAAGTATTTCTATTTTTTATATTCTAAATAGGCCTTATGTGTGTAGTGTTTTATTTATTTTTTAATTTACTTTCCTTACTCCTTTTTAATAAATGCTTATTTAATATTAATATCTATCTTATTATAGGTTTTATTATCTTTTTTATTTTTTTTAGATATATAAGTTATTAATCTTTTACGCGTTCTTTTCTCCTACTCCTGTTAATACTACTAGTTATTAATAGTTATTACTTGTTTAATAATTTCTAATAAGGTGCTTAGCCGCTTTCCTCTGGAAATTTTATTCTTAATTTTATCTTTTAGTTTTTTATAATATATTATAACTAATAGCTAGTCTACCTAATTAAGTTATAATTAAATTTATTTAAATTCTGTAGTATAGTTAGCTGCTGATATATACTACTTAAGTTATTAAAGCTTTTAAATTACTTTAGTTTTTTTATTAATTTTTCCAAAAACAATAATTATTTCCTGCTTAAAACGTTTATAATTCTTAAAAGCTTATTATATATTATTATTATAGTTAGTTAATCCTGCTGCTTCTAAGTTGAAATCTCTGTTATTAAAATAGTTTCTTACTAGTAGTTTAAACTATTATATAGCTTTACCTATTATATTCATGCCCACTACCAGAATCCAATTCTAATTAGTTAGAAATAACTTTTAATTAAATTAATAGTAAAGATCTATTATTGCCATGAAAGTCTTAAGGTCGTTTTAATTTCTATTAAATTTCTTAAAAGATTATATCTTTACTGTTCCTCCCTTTTAGGCCTTTATGGCTTATTATTTAGCTTTAATCTATTATTATAAGTTTACTAAAGTATTATATAGTTTTATGATAGCTATTTTTTATTTCTAGATAACTTATTACACACTTTTTATTTCTAATATACTTTTAGTTATGGATAAAGGTTTTACTATAACTTTCTCTTTACTACTACTCTCTAATAACAAGTAAAGTTCTTGTTTGTCTTTATAGTAAGTTATTATAAACCCTTAATAATTAGTTATTAGAATCCTATCTAACGGTCCTTTCTAATCTCTTAAGGTGGTAATTATAATATTATAAGTTACTAACTTACTAATATAAATTATACTAGTAATAAGCTATCTAATTGCTTATATAACACTTAATAGTTCCCTTACTTCTAGATTAGATAACTTATTAGACTTAGTAGAAGTTAGTTAACTCAGTAAAGAGTAAAAAGAAATTAATATAATAAGTTAAGATTTAATAAGATAGTATTAAACTATTTTACTTAAGATATAAATTTTAATTTTAGAGTAACTATAAAGAGCTAAAAGTAATTATAAACTGTTTAATATCTTATACTTATAGTAAACCCTCCGTGTGTATATTTTGTACTAGTATTTAGTATATTAGATACTACTAGAGATTAATAGAGCTACTAGAGATTTAGTTATCTTATTTTATTTTTATTTACTAAGTCTTACCTTAGTCACATAAGCTACTGCTTTTAATCTTTTAGTATAATTCTATATTTTTATTCTCACTTTTTAGCCCGTGCTTTAGCTTGTGCTAATATATTCTATATCTACTTATAATTCTTTCTTTTAAGCTTAAATATATGTTTCTATTTTAAGGTTTTATTAGCTATTACTATTAACTTCTTTAGCTTCTTAAGTACAGTTACCTTACTATTATCATTTATAATAGATAGTAATAAGTATTAATTTTTATGCTATTTTATTTCTATTTATAGATTACGCTTATATAGAATTAAATCTTATAATATTTAATATATTTTTTAAAACTACTTATATTAAAAGAGTCTTCGTGAAATCCCATAAATACAGCTAAAAACTATAATAAACTTATAGAAATAGGCTAGAAATAAAGTAAAAAATAGCTAAAGAATATTTTATAAAAATAAAAAGAAATAAAATTTTACAAGAATAAAAGTGAAATTTATTAGAAATATTAAATATTTTTTATAAAAACTATAGTAAACTTAGCAGCTATATTTTTATTCCTAATTTTATTATTATAATATTTTTAGTGTTCTCTCTTTTTTCTTCTTTAGATTATATATTATATAACCTTTACTTTTTTATTAGTACTTTAGGTTTAGAGCTTGGAATTAATAGTAAGACCTATATTTAAAGCTTAGAAATACTAAGAATATATGCTAAAGATTATATTCTTAGTTTTATATTTATAATAAACTTTTTAAACTGTGGTAATTTTAGAATACTTAAAGTCTAATATTTAGTAAACACAAGTAGGTTAGCCAGGACTCTTAGAAAATATAATAATAATTTAAAGAAAATATAAAAATATATTTAATTTATAGTCTAAATACCGTGTGCTCCTTCTAATTATTTTTGTATATTCTAAATATTTTTATTTAAAAGATTACTTAAGAGGCTAGCTAGTACTTTAGTAAAGAAATTTATTATTATTAATATAATAGCAGCTAAAGCTCGAGAATTATGATAAAAATAGACTTTTATCTTATAAAAACTAATTTAAAGGTATTAGAACTTAAGATAAGTAGGTAATATGCACTAGTATTTAAACAAGAAAACCTTATAATACGCTAAAAATATATGTTTTTTAAAGTAATATCTATATAAAATAGGCTTATAAACCTCTACGTTACTAGATATATTACTATTTTAAAATATCTTCTATTTAAGAATAGTAAAAGCCTGTAGAATATAATAAGAAAAAAAAAAAAAAAGGAACTTACTACACCGCACATGTAGCAGGAATGGTATTAAGAAACTAGTAGTATTTTTCCTTTTATAATCTGCTTTTTACTTACTCTATTACTAAAAAACTAGGACTTAAAAGATATTAAAGTTAATAACATATCCCAAAGAGCTTAAAGAATATAGGTTTATAAAAGAGATAATAGTAAAAAGTAGAATACTATACATAAAGCCAGATTATTTAGAATAGTATTATCTTAAAAAAATTAGAAAAAGATATATATATGACTTAATTTTTAAGGGGAGCTTACTACAGGGAAAAGTTAACAAAAGCTTAAAATATATAAAGAATATTTTAGTAAGATTTATTAATATATAAGACTTTTCTCTTTTATAGACTTAGGTATTTTTACCTATTTCTTCTACTTCTTAGGGATCACGAAGAGTTTATAAGGTTAATAGAGTAAGTACGGTAGATGATTTATGTAATGCTTTTATTTTATGTAGAAAGTAAGTAAGCGTATGTTCCACCGCGAAAGGCAGGAGACAAGCTCGTGTCCAACGAGATTTTGTGAAGGAAAAGCCGAATACAGAGCTTAGACAAAGCTCAGACAAAGGTGAGAATGCTGGCAAGAGAATAGCTATGCACAACCCTCGGAATCTCTGAGAAGCAAGGCTTAGAAGCTTGGAAGAGGTAGGGAATTGCCATTCCAAAGCCTTCGCCAGCACTTGAGGTGAGGGTGAAAGCTGGCTTCCCCAAGCCCCAGATCCAAACTCCCGTATTCTCCGAGCTTTTAGTGCGGACAATGCGTGTAGCAGTAAGGTATTACATACTCTTCTTAGGTGTCATTCGGCTCTTTATCATGACTGGGGCTCTTCTTCTTAGATGTCTTCGGCGGGCTTGATGGCGCAGGGTCGGGAGCTATGTCCTGCAGGTTCAAAGTCAGCAAATCTCTCAAGAATAGCGGGAAAAGAACGTGGGAAACGAGCAAGAAGCTCAAAAAGGACGGAATAGAAGATATACAACGCTACTCTAACTTGATGGAATTTTGGGTCGGGATAAGTGATGTAAGTGGGTAGAAAGGTCGTAGATTCCGAAGGAAGTGAGAGAGTTGGTGGGGTAAATGGTGGGGTGTGGCTAGTGTCGCTGCTGGTGGTGGGGCCGTGCACGAGGAAAGGGGGGGGGGGGGGGGGTTAAGCGCGATGGGAGTGTTACTTTTCGGGGTAGAATGCCGGCTCAAACTGGAAGCTTACACGTAGCTTTCACCAACGATCCCGCGGAAGACGATAATCCCTTGCAAAATAGGTGGATTCTTGACCCAGGATCGAACACTCATGTAATCAACAGTGAGGATTGGATTGGGTGGAGCAGAAAGTACGAAAACACCCAAAATACAGCCGTCAATGCTGGCACGCAGAACATCCCTATTACTGCGTGGGGCAATATGAACCTGATGGCGCAAACTCCGCAAGGCTTACAAGAGCTTTTGCTATCCCATGTGGCATATGTACCTGGATTCAAGACTAATCTAATTGGTCTTGCGCGCTGCCGGCCCATGGGCATCCATTTTGACTCAGGACTTGATTTGCTATATAAGACAAACAATAGCGACAACAGTCGAAGCAGAGATGCAGTGGCGCACCTGGAGTACAACGGCGGGCACTGGCTGGTCGATGCCGACCCAAAAAGACGCCCAAAATCTACCAAATTAACCTCTATGGGCACCTCGCACTCACCCGTCAAAGCCATGGAGATCGACTACGAGACTGCACACGCTATCTGGGGTCACCCAGGTAAAACCACAATGAGACATCTAGCAGCAAACGTTGCTGGATTATTAATCAAGGGTGAACTGAAGGAGAACTTCTGTAGTGTCTGTGCTGAAACAAAGCTCACACAGCACATCTCTAGAAGACCAGGCTCAATCCCTGCAAAACACCCGTTCTTTCGAATTTCAATTGATCTCGTGCAACTGCGAGAACGGGGGGAGGATTGCTATAATGGGGATAAACTTATGGGACACTTAATCGACGAGTTCTCGAAGTGGCACGAAGTAGCAACTTTCCAGCACAAGAACAAGGAGACACTTAAACAATGGATACTCCAGTTTATCCGCAAAATCCAGCGTCAGTACGATTGCGATGTGCTTCGCATAAGGGCTGACAACGATCGCGGATTTATCACAATACTGGTAGAGATCTGCAAGGAACTAGGCATTATCATAGAGCCGATAGCTCCGAGAAACCCAGAGCAAAACGGTGCAGGAGAAAGAGCAGGAGCTCTTATTATCCTAAGGGGAAGAGCGTTTACTCTGCAATCGAAGCTACCAGAAAGCTTAGCCAATGAGATGGCTCAAACAGCCGCGTACACCCTCAATCGAACACCCACTGAAGCACTGCAGTGGAAAACTCCATACGAAATCGTACATGGAGTAAAACCGAGCGTCCAGCACATGAAACCAATCGGCTGTAAAGCATATGTGCTGAATAAGGAGCTAAAAAAGGGCCAAAAGCTGACAACTCGCGCACTGATTGGGTACCTAGTTGGCTATGATGCGAGCAACATCTATCGCATATGGATACCAAAGAAGGACCAGGTAATTCGAGTGAGGGACGTCGAGTTTGACACAAAGAGCTTCTACGATCCTATGGATAGCTATCCTAAGGAGTCAATCGTCAAATCAATCGTGGAAGTAATTAGCTTAGAGGAGCCAGAATCGGACACTCAGATACATATGGAAGATTTACTCACCAAACGCCAACGACGATTTCTTCCTAACAAGCGATCAGAACCTGATACGAACAGCACGGATAACTCACAGCTTGAGACGGAGAACAATTCTGCCATTTCAGAAAAGCAAAATGAGGACGTTTCGGGTGGGCTAGATACTCCTACATCTATGCGTACATCTGAGTTAATGACCGCCCATAGCCCTAGAGGTGTACGGGCTATAACACCAGAAGTATCAGTACAAGAACTCACAGATTATGTACCGGATAGATACAATAACAACGCTCCATTGAGAAGAAACCTGGATATTTCGACAGATAATGTAATTCCAGGAAGAAGGGGAAGAGCTCATAACCTTGGTGACCCAGATCACTGGGCCAGCCACGCTGTACAACTTGGTGGCTCTGCCGAATCGTACCTGGCTGCGTTTACAGCAGGTATAAACACTGCGCAACCACCAGTAAAGCACCATCGATCTCAACTCCCTGAACCTCCCAAGAGCTACAGGGCTATCAAAGAGCATTTATTTGCTTCCGATTGGTACAAAGCCTGTGACGTTGAGGTTGATAAAATGCTCACTGAGCAAGTACTCCGCGTAACAAACCTGACAGCTCAATCAGCTGACGCAGAAATACTGCCTCTTATGTGGGTTTTCACGTACAAATTCAACAAGGATGGATACTTGACACGATTTAAGGCACGTCTAGTTGTACGAGGAGACAAACAGCAGGCCTATGATGAAACCTACGCTGCAACAGTGGCAGCAAAGAGCTTCAGGGCACTAGTGGCGATTGCGAATCAATTCGATCTCGAATTGGTACAGTTTGACGTCCCATTCGCCTTCCTGAATGCTCAAATCAACCGACGCCTTTTTGTGTACGCCCCTGATGGGTACAAACACGTTGGCGAACTACTCGAGGTGCTGAGAGCTTTGTATGGACTCAAAGAATCGCCTTATCTTTGGTACCACGACTTTCGCGAGACTCTATTGTCTATTGGATTGCAAGAAGTAAAAGGATTTCCTTGTTTATATACTAGCAAGTCAATTATCCTACTAGTACATGTGGACGACTTTATTGTCGCCTTCCATCGCGCAAATCAACAAGACTACGACAACCTTCAGAAGAGCTTGCAGGAGAAGTATAGAGTAAAAGACGGTGACGAACTCAGCTGGTTCCTTGGTGTTCGAATCCTGAGAGATAGAGCTACAAAACGTACCTGGCTCTTACAAGACTCATACATCGATAAAGTGGCCGAGCGCTATGAAATTCAGCTGAAAGGAAACAGAGTTCCAGCAGTACCACTGCAAAACAATCACCTCGAGGCCTCTACGGAGGAACCAAACGATAAGCGTACAAGACGCTTTCAAGAACTAGTCGGGTCACTGGCTTACATAGCCGTCATCTCACGACCTGACGTCGCGCGCGCACATATTATTTTAGCTGTTCACCTCACAAATCCAGGACAGAAACACATTGAAGCAGCTCTTCATGTGTGGCGCTACCTTATTGGCACGAAGTATTTGGCCATACAAGCAAAACACCAATCAGATTATACTCCGCAGGGCTTCTTCTCCCCTGGTGAAAGGGAACCGTACTTTTACGGTGCATCAGATGCCTCATTTGGCGACGAGCAAGAGACCAGGAAAAGCTCTCAGGGCTACGTTTTTAGGCTCTTTAACATGAGTGTCGATTGGAAGGCCACTGTGCAACGTACAGTAACAAAATCAACTACTGAGGCTGAACTATTAGCTCTATCTCAGGCAGGATCCGAGCTTGAGGAGTGGAATCGATTCTTCGAGAAATTGTCGCTGAAAATCGATGAAGTACCCACCATCTGGTGCGACAATCAGCAATCTGTAGGAATAATTAAGAAGGATATTGAAAAGCTCTCAACAAAGCTCAAACACGTGGATATCCACCAGCTCTGGCTCCGCCAGGAAGCTCAAGAAGGACGTATTACAGTGAGTTGGGTACCCACGGAGAAGATGCCAGCCGACGGCATGACCAAAATGCTTCCTCGACAAAAGCACACGAACTTTGTAAGGCAATTAGGCCTTGTGGAGGTCAACGAGTGAGTACAAAACATGAGCTAGATGCCAACGCTTGTATTACTGACCAGCTCTCTCCGCAAAGCTTCAAGAGCTGGGGGGGTGTGTGACGATTTTATGTTACAAGGTGATCCTTGATCGCAAAGTACGACTCAGCAATGTCAGGATAAGCCACCACTCACCTAAAACGTATCGCGAGTCACATGTGTTTACATACGCGTAAGCCCAGGGGAAATCACTGAAAACCAGCACACATACTTATGGCTCCAAAGTCGCCAGTAGTACAGCGGCAATCCATCAATACACATTAGCTCATACACATGCCTGTTGCTCAATAACGTGATATATATTAATGTTATCCCACGCAGCATGCGCCAGCACGTCCGTACTGTGCCCGGGGTTCGATCTGGGAAGCGTTTAAAAATGTCCTCCCACTCCATATCCATCGTCTCCTTATATGCACGCAACCGCCGTTCGTCCGACGGTTTATGCGTTCGTTCGTGGGAGCGCATATCGTCTCTGCTGAATCCCTGATCACTGCCGGCAGCAGGAGGTTTGTATTCGGCTGCGTCTTCTCCATTCCTGGCCCCTCCGTCCCAGTCGTCAGGGCGGTCAGTTTCATGACTGGCAGAATACCCTCTCAACCTCCCCGCCGTCTTAGCCTCTCGATCGCCGAATTCGTGCTAGCCAAACCTCCAGGTCTCAGTCCGAGCCTTGCTGATTGTCTTCTAAACTGGCTTGCAGATGTTCGTACTCGTTTGGAGGACGGCTCAGGCAAAGCGCGGGATGGAACTTCCTGTTCTAGAAGTCGCTTTTGTTTCTTGCGACGCCTCGTTTGGAGAGAGTGTTGGTTCGTAGACGCTTCTTTGGCCGTCCAGTCGATGCATGGCTCTTCGCTCTCTTGCCTTGATGGCTCGTTTCTGGATTTGCTTGGGAGCTTCTTCGCAAGCCGTGTTAAAGCTCGAGGGCTCATCATTGTTGCTCAGATGTTCGTCGTTGTTATTATCATCATCGCCACTCGACCGGTCATCGTCCCGTGGAGCTACAGCATCTGTGCTCGTCGCTGGTAAGCCAAGGAGGTCGGTGGTATCGACGGATCGTTTCCCTTGCAGCATGTGCCAGCGTGTCCGTACTGCGCCTGAGGTTCGATCCGGGAAGAGTTCAAATATTTCCTTCCACTCCATATCCATATCCTTCCTGTATAGTAGGTCAGGTGGCAAGATGGCTACTTATAGAACCACGTGTTAAAGATTCGCCACTTGAGCCTCATCATAGGCAGATGAACACCTTGGTGACGCTAGCAGGGAGGACGGCCGACCCACTCCGGCCATAGGGTTGTGCTGGAGGCGATAGTTTGTTGATATGGCTGAAGAGAAGAGTACTGTATGCAGCTCTAGGTAGTGCTCAGCATTACTACCGTCATAGCTCGAACAATCCAAAATTCCCTATGATCCTCAGAGGTCGAACTGAAGCATACCTCTACGGCCCTAGAGATTGCAGTGCTTATCTAAGGAGCTGTTGGTTGTTTGACCGTATAATAGCTGTATCACGAAGACATGCAGAGCCTTTCTACCTTTGTATGTACATGCAACGATGGCGTTCTGCCAGTGACACTGAGCCTACCTACTGGAGCGCAGGCTTTGATTTCCATAGCCGCCACACATCGTATTGCCTTTAATAAGCTAAGACTAGATCTCGGCTGCTTGCTTGGTCTAGGAATCGGCGCTGGTGGGCTCGAGAGGCATAAAGACGGGGTGGGCTTGATTAGGTCTTTTGTTCGGTTAGCGGAGGGAATAATTGGGGCTTTGGGGCTTGAGGGAGAGGTGATAGTGTAGAGTTATGTTTGGTCGGAGGCAATCGAGGTCATTATGCGTTGGACCGCATCTCGAAGTTGTACGATGGCTGTGTTCAAGCTGGCTTCGACGCTGACACGTCTTGGCTGACCAAACAGGCGCCAAGCCTTTTGAGTCGGAGCACTGCTCCCAATCCTAAATCGGATTTAATCATATTCCGAGTACCTTTGCGATCTGCACAGCCACCGATCTTACAGTAAATTACCCGCAGATGATGAGATGGAACGTGCGGAGTTATCTCGCATTAGCTAGGATTAGAGTTTCGCTTCTGCTGGAAGTACTAATCGACATGGCGACCCTGCATGAATTTGCCCGCGATAGCACGCATAGGGCTGATGGTGACTTCCTAGCATCAGAGTAAGGTTATGAGACCTTAAAAAGGCTATCTACGAAAATTTAGAGCGATAAGGACTTGATGTTGGCGCTATGCGGAGGGAAGTCGGTTACGCCACGAACGAAGACGCTGTACAAATCAGGCTCAGAGGTAACGGTGCAAACGTAATTTTAATTTAAAGGGGATTATAAGCATTTAGTGTCAGCTACAATAGATTATTTTTATAGAATTATAGTAATATCAGTTGTGCACATGGCTTTCTAGTTGCTGAAAGTCGAAGTACCTCTCAATTGTCTCGCCACACAGGGTGTCTCGCTACGCAGGGAGGCACCTTACACTTCACCAATTTTTTATATTTGTCATCAAACCAGAAATATGAATAACTCTACCAAACCGTGTTTAATTAAGAACCATGAACCATTGAACTCCCAGCTTGGTTGATGTAAGTTAAGTCATCTCGGTCGTCGTAGCCCATCAAAGCCATCCCTGTGGTGCAAATTCTTCGCCTCAAAAGATTGGAAATTACAATCGGCGTCTTAGGAGCCAACTCCTTGGAATGGAAGAAAGCCACTCGACCAACCGGTCGCCTCATCCTTCGTCGTGCCATTACCCAGCGCCAGGCCACCATGTTTAGGCAACTTGTCGAGACTTTTAGCGACAGCATCCCAGTCGCCATAGAAGTCATGGACCCTCACGTCAACTTTCCCGGCCGCGTTTTTAGGAGTTAGCCCGTGACCCATAGTGGCGCCCCACAGGCCTTCGACGTTGATTGCGTGGTCGTTAGCGACATCGCCTGCCTGGCGCTCTAGCTGCACCGTGTACACGGGTTCTATGAAGCCCATCTTCACCATTTCCGGGTACTTTTCCTCCAGGTAGGCTTCCGCCGGGAAGAACCAAGTGCGGCCGCCGTCCTGCGACACGGGATGCCACGGCGTGACCCACAAGTTGGTGGTGTCGTTGACGGGAATCACCGTCATGGTCCTGCCTTTTGTCTAGTCGGTGTGACACTTCAGCACAGTCCGCACTGCCCTGGTGTTGCCTTTGGGTGTCTTCACGATGTCGCCGGTGCGCAGCTTTTCGATCGGGATCGTCTTCTCGGTACTGTCGTCGGGATCCACCACCAGGACTCTTGCGTGTCCCGCAAAGCACGTGCTTTTGACGTTTCTATACTAGCTCATGTCGGATGGCAGAGGTGGAGGAGCAGTACGGCCAGTCACTGTTTCGTAGGATGGGGGGGCTGGCGGTCTTAAAGGCGGGGGCGCTGGTAGTGAGTCGAAGAGGTTGTCGAGCACGTCGAGCTGGTCGCGAAATAGCTGGCTGTCCTTGCCGTAGCGCTGCGTGCCCAGGTCCTTGAACGAAAAGCACTTCTGGAACTGATGTGCGATCAGCAGGCTGGACAGGTAGTGGCAACCCCATTTCTCCCAGCTACTCTTTTCTTTCTTTGGTTCTACTACCGTTCGCAGCGCTAGCTCGACCTGGCCCTTCTTGTTGTCCGCGCCGATCAGGTCTTGGATGAGGCCCAGGTTGAGAGGATCGTCAAGGAACTTGTTGGCAGGCAGCCGAGCGAGGAAGTGCTGTAGGTTGTCGTACGTGGGGACGCGGTCATTCAACAGCGGCTTGTGTTCGCCCCGTTCAGTGAGTAGGAAGAGCCCGGAAAGAAACTCAACGGTCATCGCGCGTGAGATATAGAAGGCTGTTTCAGCCGGCGAGAGCGTTTTTCCCTCAATTAATAGATCACTCTCAGCGAATGCCCTCTTTTCTTCCTGTCGCTGTCGATATTTCAAGGTGGCCCGAATATGGGGCAACCTGCGCAGGTTTGTCGAGGCCGTGGCGCGCACGTCAGGGTGCCATCCAAGTAAGAGGAAGAAGTCGCGCGGCCGTCCATATTGGATAGTTCTCAAGTTAATAGAGTACTCCATATAAGCCCCCCCTTGTCTACCTAGGACCTTCACTAGCTTTGCTTTGTCGATATATGTCCCGAGCTCCGTAAGCTCTAGGGCATCCGGGTACCTCAGCGTCAAGGTAGCCTTCTAGGCGTATGTTGACTTCAAGTTAGCGACGGCATAGTTAAAGACCGTGCCGAGCATGCTAGCATCTAGGACGAAGCAATAGTCACCCCCGCTAAACTCAGCAATCGACTGCAGGAGACCCTCCTTTAAGTTATAGCCAAAACCGAACGTATGGATAGGCACGGGCATTCTCTCTAATCGCTTATCCTTACACTACCTGCGCATTACAGCAACAATGCCATTAGATAGCGTTTCGTTGGGCTGACCATCGGTGAGGACTATCAGTACTGCTGTCATGTCCCGATCGCCGCTGAACTGGTCGAGTGCGAGTCTCATGCCAGACCACAGGTAGGTGGCGCGCTCTGGTTGCATACTCAAGATCTTTTCCTTTGCCAACTTCTTATTCTTAGTACTTATAGGAAGACACTTGAGGAGGACCTGTTAGAACAAGTGTTAGTAGGCTGTTAACGAGACATTGATGCTACATCATCAGGTAAAGAAAGTGGTTACCTTGCAGTCGGTCGAGAAGGTTACGATACAGAGCGTATCGTGCTTATTGAGACTCTTAGCGATGGTGCACGCCGCATGCTTGGTCAGATCCAGCACCGTGAACCCCTTTTGCTCTGACTCCTCGCCTTCGCTGCTCGGTGGCACGGGTGCCAAATCATTCATGCTACCTGACACGTCAATCAACAGCACAATCTCAACTGCTCCGCGGCTCTGGTTCATGAACGGCTCCGTCGGCGGGACCACCTTAACGATCAGGCCGTCGTCCTCGACCCGGTGGATCAAGACTTCGCAGTCGATCTGCGGGAGGGCGTCTTCTGTCTTTTCCGAATTGGGGATAGGCATGACGGTATCTAGATTAGATTTCCTCTCCTCGTCCTTGATGTGGAGGGGTAGGCATGTTGAGCTCTCTAGCATGACAAAGTCGTCGCCATCATCCGTCTCGCCCTTCTCGTCGTGGTTGATCACCTGACCAAGGAAAGCCATATGTGTTGCCTTGAGTTTCGTCACTACGATGAAGCGATGGACGATTCGAGCTTGTTGGGAGGAGTGTCTTTACTTCGATCCGTGGGCTGTCAAGATAGAGGTTCAAGTTCGAATAGATAGCTGTCCAAGCGACGGCCCGGGTGGAGGATTCTTAGGAAGTTAGGATGAAATATGCTTTGGGGGATGGAATGACTTTTCGTTTATATACGTAGTCTTGGTGCATCACAAGTGGAGGCCGCCGAAGGGAACCATGGAAGACGTGGAAGACAGCCTTGGAGATCCATCAGTGGGCCCATGATGTGGCTATGGTAAGAGGCAGGGTCACGGTGGCATGGCCCAGAACTGGGCCAGTTCATTATGGACAGTACCAGGCCGCAGATTGCTTGGAAGCGACTGAATGATTGCCACGCCTTACTTCCAGCAAGGATTCAGGTTTGGATCCCAAGCCACCGGAGTCCTGAATAGTACTTCTTCATCATAGGTCATTTGATCATTCTGGTGATGGCATCTCCGAATACTGCCTTGCTCTTAATCCTTGCCGTGCCAGGCAAAGACAAAACGAATATGAAGCCTCATTCATGCAGTGGCTGAGCATATTCCAAAAGCTTCATAGCAGGCAACGGTGATCGTGGAGCCCGCAAGAGTGGGTGGCGTGCCAGGTCACATTCTGGGTACGTTCTCGAGCGCTAGCGGTATTGTATCATTTTCGACATGACTGTTGTTTACGGGAGATGAGTAATCTACCGTAGTAAATTAGATCAAGAATAAATCACTAAAAAGGGGAAGCGCACCATAGCAGTAATAGCAACATGGCCCACTTTCGGGCCATGGAATTGCTGTTAGCCAAACAGCCCAGAAACGGGCCTTCGTGGAGTATTAAAGACAACTTGAGTTGCCTGAACTGCATTGAGTGTTGAAAACCCATCATGAATGAAAAGGACACCTTTGACACTAAAAATGCTCGAGATCGATCTTCGCCGACCGAGTTTCACGGCTCCGATGAAGCGCCGCATAAGGCACCATCAATGCAAACGCCATACATGGTAATGTCCATCAAGGCTAATCAAGCTCGACAGCGATATAACATTTGTGCTGGCTTCTTTGCTTGGCTCACGCTTGCCGGTTACGTTGTTTTTCCTAATACGTTCACCTCACTTCAGAGCTCAGATAGCCTTAAAGAAAGTAAAGAGGGACAGATCATTCAAGAAACTGTCCGTAACGTTCAACTACTGCCTCTTGCTGGTCTTTCATGTCTCATCGGAATCGCAGGGACATTCTGGTTATGGTGGAGGTGGCGGAGAAATTACGTTTGGCTGATTACTCGTATCTTCTTGTAAGTGAGCCAACCAACACAATTGATGTCGCTGATAAACTCGCAAGGCTAGGACTGTCACACTCCCTTATTAGTTTACTCACAACAGTCGTCAGTGTCCTAACTACGCAGGATCGCCACTTCTCAGTAACAGCTAAAATCACCATCACCATAATTACTGTATGGGGAGGGACTATGCTGACTCTAGCTATTGTGTATGACCGTATTTTACATAAGATAATGACGCCGCACGACAAGGAAGTAGTCGAGAATGGTGAGCCGTAGGAATTCATAAATAAGGACAGGTTCGGGAAAATAGTAAATTTAGGTAGCAAGTTGACGTAGACGTAGATCATCTCCATGTAGAGCAAAACTCAATTCAATGTAATGCCCTTAGTGGCCTACTTTCGGACTTTCTTTTCCCTCTTTGTCATTGCTGGTAGCTTTTCCGTTATGTTCGGACGAGGGATTAGCTCGCAATAAAAAATGCAATGCTCAAGAGAAGCAATGGTCTTGCCGTCAGCAGGCAGACAGCCACATAGACCTTCCAGAACGGATAGGCCTTCGAAAACATGCGAGCATAATATAACGTCTATCCTTGCGTGGCGAAAAACCCGGTGTGCCGAAAAATTGGACAAATTTCAAATTCACAAATCGCTGTATTAACAGGAATAGTGTGATAAACTTATTGCTAGCTTTAAGTATAAAAACTTTTTATTGTGGTTGGCTTAAAGAGGACGTTGTGGAGAAAAATCCGCGGATCCTTACGATCTCATTGGTCGTTTTCGGCACACCGGGTTTTTCGCCACGCAGGGACGGACGTTAGGTCTGAGATGACTTGTCTGGCCATCGGAACTACCAAGCCATCGTGACAACGCATGAATTGTGGCTTTGGCTTGGGCCAGCGCTCTGAGACAGGCAAGTACCTGCTAAAAGTGCTCGTTGCTACATGATCAATGACGAAGGCCGTATCGCAGATGCCTGGACACTGAATAATGTAAGGCAGACTCGAGTTAGATCTGTTCAGCATGAGCATCCCAGTTTTGGGTCATGTTGGGATGGCCCAGAACTGGGCCAGTTCACACTGGAGGAGTGGACCATTTCTGGGCCCCAGTTGAAAATGATATATATCTGTCTCTTCAGAATACTTTCTGTCTTTACTGTCCTAACTTAAAGCTTCTTCGTTTTTTGTTTGAATAATTCCTTCCAAAATGCCCCATCAAGATCAAAAATCTGGATGGCACGGTGCAAGCCCTCAGCAGCGCGCCAACATCTTCCCAAAATTGGACAACAATGATCGACTGGAGGTCGTTCAAGGCCTATCCTCAACTGAAGGTGGGGAAATTCTGGATGAAATGAAGAGTTCGGAAGCTCAACTGAGTTTTCTAACCTGCATGAAATTCGACCGAGGAATATCTACTCTCGCGAACGCCACCAAAGGAACACGTGGAGCGATTGTGGAAGCAGTCACATTACCCTCTCTCCAGGAAATAATAAATCACGGGATTGAAGAGTATCTCTCTGAGGAGGTACCTACTTCCGCCGAAGCGATCGTTCAAGAATTGAAGAATCCTGGCCCGAAGAACAGCGGACGAAAGCCAGCAAAGATAATCGCCTTTACCGACGTCGGACGAGATATAGATGATGCAGCTCTTCTCGTGGTTCTCGCCTACTTACATAAGATCAAAGTGGTTGAAGTCCTGCTTGTTGTTACTAATGTCAAACCGACCGAATCACGAGCCAAGGCAGCGAAGTTCATCTTTGAGAAAATGGGAGCCCCTGACGTACCGGTCGCACGTGGCTCCGATGGTACCGATGAGGATGTCAACTTACATCACTACGAATTCGAGGGGGTTAGCGAGCCACAGGGTACAATCCTCAACGGAGAGAGCGCTATAGTCGAAAAGCTTGAAGCCCTGAAGAAGAACGAGGAACGATGCAATATGATAGTAGTCACATCACTTCGCGATCTTTCAGAGCTCATTAAACGACATGAGTCTCTAGTCGAAACGACCGTCTCTTCTTTCTTCTTCCAAGGGGCGTGGGAGGCCGATCACGAACACGTCAAGACACTCGTTCCGGATATGGCAGCCGTCAACAACAGCTATGACCGTGACGCAACAACTCATGTGTACGAATGGCTCCGTCGAGGTAATATCTCGACCTACACTGCAACACGGTTCTCCGCGGTCAAGGCTACTATTAGCTCACAGGTCTTCCGCGAAGCCGCCGAAAGGGGTCATCCAGCAGCACGATACGTCTACCACGCCTTTGGAGAGCAGGAGCGGAAGTACTATGATGATGCTGCTAACCCAGAGAGGAGATTCAGGCCCCATATAGACAAAGGATGGTATGCTAATCAACATCCACGTTGGCGTGAGGCTCGCGGAGACGCATTACCTGAAACATTTGAGGATATTCAGCCATTTGTTGGGATGACGCTGTACGATGTCGTTGCCGGTTTACTCTGTCCATTGCAGGAGTATAATTTCGTTAAGCATATTTACCAACCGCATGAACAGAAAATCTTAATAGGAGGAAAGAAGGTTGACCACTACGTCATCGGGAGACCAGGTGATGGTGCTGGGAAAACAATTCCGGATGTCAATCATGAGCTACTCTCAAATGTCATTGTACAGTTACTCCAAGAGGGGTTGTCCGAGATCGAAACGGTATAAGCATAGCAGTATCTCAGATGGTGCGTTGCTTGCTTATTTTCTGTCTTGCGTTAAGTTGATTCGGGAATTATATGTTTTGACTAGACTTTTGACTAGACTTTAACTTTCAACGATGGACGAAATATCGATAAAGAGTACAAGCCATATGAGTGTAAAGTAAATCCACCCGTAGCGAAAAACCACCTGTGCCGAAACGAATCCACTGTTTTGGCAACTTAATACCTTCCACCGTGGTTTTATTAAGCCTTTAGTATAAGGTCCTCCCCTGTGTCGTGAGACGCACGGTGTGGTGAGACAGTTTTGTAAAAACGACATCGTGGAAGCTTTCTCTGCATGCCTATGGACTATTTTTTATTATTATACAACTATTCTACAGCTATCTAACTTTAGGATACCCGCTTCTCATAAGGTTTTACTTTTTAGTCATCGTACTATTTATTAATTCGTTAGAGTTGTAAATCGCTACTTCATCAAATCACCTCTATTCTATCCCGATTTGCAAGACTTCGGTCAATTTCGGAGGTCTTAAAAGAAAGCTCAAATATTAAAGAAATTTTTCCGAGCCTGGCAGTCCAGTTAGACTGGATCAAAATGCGTTCCGAGAGTTTCGCCGTCGGAGGATCAACCCTCGAAATCCTTGATCGAGCTTTGTATGTATTAGTGCGCTTCGAGTCTGCTTACTTAGCCACCATATTGAATAATACTCGCTCTTTAACTGTGGCGTATTGTTCCTTTGTTTAGAACTCACGTGCTTTGGTTCGTTGTTTCCACGGTGTTCTTTTGAGCCCTCCCTTGCTGTGCCTCAATGTTCCCCCTCATCTCCATCATCATCATCACCACCACCACCACCACCACAAAAAGCTAAAATGGATAAGGCCAGTCGAGCGTCAGCGGAAGGGGTTCCTTCTAGCGTCTCAAAGCCATATCATGCCCTAGCTGACCACAGTGGGGCTCTCAGTGTCTGAGCATGTTCAGAATCAGCAGCTGCTTAGCCACAAGCTGACAGCTGACAATGTTAAGTAAATTACATAGGCATGATGACTGATCCAATTTTTCGGAACCTGTTTTGATCAGAGGTACCGACCGGGGTGGCGACAACGCATGAATCTGCGCGCCACGCCAGCCACAGGGTAGATAATAGGTATAGAGCACCAAAGCCAGTATCTAAGGATTAAATATGACTATTCACAGGCAGTTTAGGAAGCGGAAGCTTTCTAGTTGTAGTATACGGAGAGGGCTTACTTTAGCTACAAAAGAGGGCTCCGCCCGTCAGAGGTATAAAGAGGTGGAACGCTATGGTATTTTTCGTACTAAACTAAATAGAGAGTATTTCAAGAGGCTAGAGAAAATATTCCGTTAAAGAGAAAGCGATAATCAGCTCTCCTGAGCAAGTTATAGTCGCCGGAAGTCAAAGTACCCCTCTTTTGTCTCATAACACCGTGCGTCTCACAACGCAGGGAGGGACCTTAAAACCACAATTATTTATATATCTCTCCAAGATCTATTATATAGCTCTAAAAAATACAGCGCTATTAATCATATCGTTAACTATTCTTTTTAGAGCGTCTAAAACCGCTTTTGCTTTGCACCCCTGCTCTATTAATTTTAAATGCCTATTATTTTGCTTCGGTATCTTAGTAGTATAGTCTTATAAGGGGAAAATAATAGAAATGCTCTTAATAAGGCTTAGCTTCGAAATTTTACTCTATAAAAAGTTTCTCCGTAATAAAGCGCAGACTCTATGTTTTAGCGCAGGAATAGAGCATGCTTACATGATATTCGCTAAGTGAATTTTTTTATGCGCTTTACGAAAAATGGTTAGCTACTAGAATAAATTAATTACGTGTATCAGTATAGCGGTATTATACTAGCCAGGAATAGAAAGTATATAAATTAGAAGTACTAACAGGGGTAGCGACGCTATATATGAGAAAATTGCATGAGGAGGGCTTTTGGACCTCCCGATACGACCATTCTACAGCCCATTGAGTCCTCAAACGACGCCCAAAGGCCCAGCGACCGATGTCGCGACCACCAACGCGGGACCGGCGACGCGTCGGGCCCGCGTGAGGTGCAGCAACCCAACAACCACGATCCACCGAGCCGACCAACGCGAAACGCGCCTCGAATTTTCACTGATGGGACGATACCATACTCGATCAATTGCAGATCAATCACCCAGGCGCTTGACGATGCTGAGGCGACAGAAGACATACGAGAAACCACCAACGCAACACCCCAAACACCGACCGACACGACCCAAAACCCTCCCTAGAGAAAGTCGAGAAAGCTCCCTAAAACGAACATGTTCCAAACGCAAGCGTCGGCCGCGGCACCGATTGCAGCGCAGCTCCGGCAAGGAAGAATCGACTAGACGAAAGGACTGTAAGAGGCGGTGAACAGGATTATAACGGCTATGAAGGAATAAGAAGAGCTAGCTGAGAAGCGACACAGTGAACTGCGAGCTGAATTGCAGGAGGTCCAAGCCTAGAATGAACACTTGAAGCAGGAACTGCGCGAATGCAAGGAAGAACTACAAGCGTGTAAAGACACACTCCTACATGGACACAATAGCCGACCGACCTACGCCGCAGCAGCGGCAGGGACCAGGAACACCCCGCAGCCGGGCCATCAATCCTCCGGGTCCTCGAGCAACATCTCAGATACGCTGATGAGCCTCCCAGGCTTTGACTTGGATATGACAGAAGCCTACGGTATGCATATTGAGAATGCTAACGTCAAGAACATCCGAGAGAGGATCTAGCAAGCATTCAAGAGCCATGGCCCAACACAGGATATCGGCTAGGTGGGAATCGCAAGACGAGGAGGCAACCTGGCGAGGGTCAGGGTATGCCTCCGTTCACATGAAGACGAGAGGAAAGCAAGAATTCACACAGACTGGATTAACAGCCACTTCCGAGGAGCACGTATTCATGGTGAACAATGGCACGTGGTGAAAGTGGACAGGGTAAGCAAGAACGCCATCTGCGATAACACCCGAATTCGGATCCATGAGGATGCCTGTGCAAGAATAAGCGCTGAGAATGGCGTAACAATCAAAAAAATGCACTTCCTTGGCCAACAATCCCCGGACAAATTATACTGCTCGATTGCAATTTACCTCGCTAGTAGGGACGAAGCTGAGAGCCTCCTACACCGCAAATTCATAGAAGTCGACGGAGAATTAGCCTACACTAAACCATACGTGCGAATGCCTACGCCACAACGATGCTACAACTGCCAGGAGTTCGATAAACATAAAGCACACCGGTGTCCAGCGCCCGAACCGACATGCGGGGTATGTGCAAGAACGGGTCATACAAACCGTGAATGCACAGCGGGCGAACCAAAGTGTGCTAACTGCGAGGGGCCATACTGAGCTAGTAATCGAGGCTGCCCAGTTTACCAAAGGCTCCGGAGGGAATTGAACGCTGTATCAAATGCATAAAGAATTCAAAATCTACCAGGCGAACGTAGGGAAAATGTCTGAAACACAACATAGTATTATGAACGCAGAATACCTGAAAGAATTCGCTCTCCTCCTTATTCAAGAACCTTATGTCTACCAGGACGAAGAGAAAAAGTGGCAACCAGGACCTCGGAAACATATGTATTGGAACCCCCTGCTACTAGGGCCAGACGAAGACAACAGTCGACCTAGAGCCATGATCTGGACGCATAAAGATCTGACAGCAAGGCCGATAAACACATACTCCCCTGACCTGGCAGCAGTACTAGTAGATATTAGAGACAGATAAGTCCTAGTAATCTCGGTCTATATTCTACCCAAAACGAGCAGAACGGATCCTGAGCTACCCGAAAGTCTCCATAATATCAACAGGATAGTCGATGAGACCAGAAGGGGCCAGAGGAACCGCGTGGAACTTATCATAGCCGGTGACTTTAACCGACATGACCAACTTTAGGGAGGCGACCACATAGGCACAACAGACCGTCAAGGCGAAGCGGAAGGCATTATAGATTTGATGGCGGATATGGACCTGCAAAGCGCAGCGCCACGTAGAGTTGCCACCTGGCACTCACGCGATGACACGAGAGAAACCACAATCGACCTTATACTAATCACACCTGAGTTAATGAATGAGGTGTGCCGTTGCACTATCGATAGCATAGAACATGGCTCGGACCACAGCGCAATTCAAACAGAATTAGTAATCGAGTGGCAGAGCCCAAACGCTAAACCAAGGAGGTTATGGAGAAAAACTAGGTGGATTAAAATAAGGCGGATAGTAGAAGCCATAAAATAAGCCCGCCCCGATCCACACGACCGCGACAACGTTAACAAATACTGCGAGTATATCATGGATTTAGTGCTTCCTGCAGTAGAGAAACATGTCCTAGTAGCGAGGCCATCTCCGTATGCAAAAAGGTGGTGGAACGAGGACCTCACGAGATTACGAGTAGACTACACCTTTTAGCGCAATAAAGTGAGAGCGAGAAGACGAGCAGGGATAGAAGATCGACACACCCAAGAGATAGCCATCTTATACCGTAAGAGGTTCTACGATGCGGCACGAAACCAGAGAAAGACTCACTAGCTCGACTTTATCGCGGACGCCGACAACATCTGGACCGTCGCAAAATATATGGACCCGAACTAGGACAGGAGTCTTGCTAAGATTCCAGTGCTTAAGGCTACACGTGGCCTGATGCGCACGAAGAATGCAAGCATTGCCTAAGAATTGCTTAGAGAATTCTTCCCACAACCGCCACCAGTCACCGAAACATTTGAAGAAGGACAATAACAAAATGAGCTACCTATGGAGCCCCTCTTGGAGGACGAGGTCCGTAGAGCAATCTTCGCTGCAAGCCCCTTTAAAGCACCTGGAAATGATGGACTACTGGCAGTGGTATAGCAAGAGCTCTGGAGCGTCCTTAAAGAACATATAATGGCACTCTACTAACTATCACTCGAAACTGGTAAACTACCACGGTAATGGAAGACAGTAACGATTATCCCCCTTAAGAAAGGAGGAACAAGAGACTGGATAAAGGCCTAGTTATACAGACTAATATCGTTGTTAGCCACACTAGGCAAAGGCCTAGAAGCCGTTATCGCGGAAAGGATAGCCTACCTCGTAGAGAAGTATAATCTACTTCTAAAGAGCCACTTTAGAGCCCGAAAAGTCTGGTTAGTATCACAAGCGCTCACTATCCTACAAGAGAGCGCCTTTCAGGCCTGGAGAGACAACAAAATCCTTAGCTTAGTTAGTTTCGATGTGCGTGGCGCATTCAACGGGGTAGATGTTGAGGTGCTCGCTCAAAGACTGAAAAGGCGAGGAATACTATAACCACTCGTTAAATGGATCCGTGACTTCTGTATAGGAAGAAAGGCCTCGGTAGTAGTAAATGGCGAAACGACACCACTCACCGACCTACCCCAATCAGGGCTACCCTAAGGGTCGAATATCTCACTAATCGTATTCCTGTTCTTTAACGCAGACCTCGTCTTATCAAAGCAGAACCGCAACGAGGGGGTAATAGCTTTTGTTGACGACTACACAGCATAGGTCGTGGGAGGCTCAGCGGAAGCTAATATAATAAAACTCTAAACAGCAGTCGTAGAAAGAGCGGAAAGATAGGCCCAGGCAAGCGGAGCCTCCTTCAAAGGCGGCAAGACAGCCTTCGTGTATTTCACACGTAATAGTAGTAGGCTGTCTAGCGTACCGCTGTTAATAGATAGAGAGGAAATCGTGCCTAAACACGAAGTTAAGGTCCTAGGGGTAATCCTCGATCAACAACTACGCTTTAAAGAACACCTTGTTCGAGCTAGAAAGAGAGGATTAAAGGCGGCACTCGCACTTAAGCGTATAAAGGGACTAAATCCACGGACAGCACGGACGCTCTTCACATCAAAAGTGACGCTAGTAATTGACTATGCCTCACCAATATGGTCCCCAAAGGCGGCAAAACAAACAACAAAGATACTCAACCAGGCACAAAGGCTGGGAGCGCAAGCGATAGTGGGCGCCTTCCGCACACTCGGACTAGAACGAGCGGAGGCCGAATCGGGCATTACCCCTATGCAAGACCGGTAGGACTACTAGCAGGGCAAGTTCTAGGTCAAGTGCCACACACTGCCGAAGAAGCACCCCTTCTGGCGTCTACAACGACAACTAGACATACGGAACAGGCGTTTCCGGTCGCCGTTACAATAGATTGCACGCAGTTTCGAAAAGATTAATCTATCAGACCTAGAAACGATTAAGCCCTACTGCCAGGCACCCTAGCACCCTGGCTTTAAGGTCACCATCCAGGAGAGGGAGGAGGCTGTCAAATGGGCGAATATAGCTGAAGATAGGATCCTCTACGTTGATGCATCGTACCGGGAAGGCAATATTGGGGTGGGGATCTACTTTAGCCTCCAAGGAAACCAGCACACGGTTAAGGACAAGCAATCCCTAAAAATAGGCCGCAACGAACGCACTACACTACATCACGCCGAACTCCTTGCGATCTACAATGCGATAGCACATATCAAATACATATAAGACAACCTAGAGAGCTTCCCTCACGAACTAAGGAGACTCGCGCTACCTACCATTATTGTAAGCGACAGCACCACAGCCCTTCACGCCTTAGCACAACCCGCTAGACAAAGCGGGCAGAGTGTTATTAGAGGAACATGTGAGATAGCTCAAAGATTGAGAGATCGAGGAGGACCAACGATTCGCTTGCAATAGGTGCCAGCGAGATCAAAGGTTAATAGTAGCGATATAGCCTATAACCTTACGACAAATGCAACAACAGAATCTCTACCCACGATCTATACAATAATATTAGCTCCCGCACTTAAGTAAGTAAGGGAAGCGATCAAGCTAAGACAGAAGGGTAAATACGCAGTCGATAGCGCACTGCTAGGGAACCACACGAGACTACTATACGATAAATGCACGTATAATAAAGCTAAGATACTCTATCAGCTCCAAACTAAGCACAGCCGCCTTAATAATGACTTAGCACGAAGCAAGGCCGTAGATTCGGCAGACTACGAATATGGACCTACACGTGAAACAGCGCGACACTTCCTGTTCGAGTGTTCGCGGTAGACAGAATAACGGAAGGCCCTAGTAGAGGTTACAGGGACCTAATAAGGAGACCTGCCTTTCTTCCTAGGTAGAAGGACAGAACAGAAAACAGCTAATAGAGAATATCTAGACAGACTACCGAGATCTTAGAAACCAGACGAGGAAGTCGTTAATCGAACTATACAATTTGCACTAGATACTAGACGGCTTAAGTAGATAGTATCTCCCTACGAAATACGGAACTAGATAATAGCGAGCTGGCCGGCCGTTATCCTGATAGCTAACACGCAGGGAATTACTCCCGATGGGACCAGAATCTAGCGCAGACAAGATAGGTACTAATAACAGATAATAATAGGAGAAGCTGAAGGGATGGACAACCGTAACTGTCAACACTATAACAATTAGGACCGAGAATAAGACGATGGACTGAAGGTTTCTAGTGTTCGCACTGCTGTACATATCTTATGATAGCTTACCGGGCCTATCGGCACCTGAGGCGTATGAATTATTAAATCAAATCAAATCAAATTAAGACGCTATATATATTTGCGCATAAACATTAATACACAGCTAATAATAACTTATAAGTAACTTCGTAAGACTGTTTAGCTTAAATTACACCTCTTACAAGTATTATAGAGAAGCTAGAGCTAAGTATTAACGATATATTAAAGGAGTATTGTTTCGCCCCTAAAAAAGGCTCTAAGCGAATCAGGCGAGGAATCGACAGCGTAAACGTATTTTAAAGAACTAAAGGGCTCCTAATATTAACAAAAAGCTATATAATATTATTTATAGATTATTCTTATAAAGCTCGATATATGCAGGAGTTATGATCCTGTGAAGTCAAAGTACCCCTCAAATTTTTCGGCACGGGTGGTTTTTCGCTACGGGTGGAGATACTATAATATATGTCTAAAATGCTTTCGCGATCCTACTAGTCTAAATAGACATTCTAAACTGCATCAGGAGTCAGGACCGTCCAAAGGAGTTTGAGTGCGATTACTGTCTACGACGGTTCAACCGTAAAGACCATCTACTTAGGTCTGTAGAGTTTGGCTTAACGTAGCAATAGCTAACAATACCAGGCATCAGCGCTCTAGCGCAAAAAAGTTTCGAAGCGCTTAGAAAGAGAAATACGGATGCGGATAGTACCTCGTCGATCAACGCAGGATATTAAGAGAATATGCTCTATTTCATTCATCTGTAACCCAAGTCCATAAATGTCAGGTAGATATTGGGGGGGCTTGCAATTGAGGGTATTAAGTTACTCTGCAAAATCTCCGACTCAATAAACTTAAAAGTAAAAAGGAGTCACCTCAAATCAAACTATTCAACTCTATGGAATGGAAGAAAGCCACTCTGCCAACCAGTCACCTCATCCCTCCAGGACCCTCCTCGTGATCCAGCAAACTTTCATCCTCGTTAGTTGCAATTTACCTCAGGTGTGTGCTGTGAATGCCCATATCTGGTCCAGAGGAGAAGAGGTGTAGAAATCGAAAAGAGCGAGGCCTGAAAATGGGCCAAAGAGAGGCCAAAAGTGGGCGACAGAGCATAGCCGAAATGCTATAGTCTCACTGGTGGCTGCCTGCAGGGATAAGTACATCCCCAAAATTAAGCAGCTTTTGGGCTTGGCAGTTTGGCCCAGATCTGGGACAGCGAGAACCCCAAAAGTAGCAAAGAAGCCACTGTTTCTACCGGAACTTAACTTATAACTTAATTGTCCTGTTTCTATTGATTCAAAATTTGAAGGGTTGGTCCACCTCATCTTGCATGTGCCAATGACATAAATCACAGGAACTGTTGCATTTGTCGTAGTTTAATTATTCTTGAGTAATTATTTGTATCTCAAGCGTCGTGGAAGTAAGGATCGATAAAAGGATGACCGCTAAAAAATGAGGATATCCGAGGTGGCCCAGAAGTGGGCCACCTTTTTGCATGGCCAAGTTATGGACCACGTCAATCCGTTACCATTTAACATAGCGATGCCCACCAATGCTGCGCGTCATCTCTGAAAAGCATGGAGGTAAAAGAAGAACTTCTTTCTCTCGATTTAGAGGATAGCGACTATCTCTATCGAATTAGAAGGGATGATCGCATCATATACGTCTCCATTTCTCCTGACCTAGTACCAAAAAGCGATCGAACGAACGGCCCAAAAGTGCTTAGTCATTTAAAAAGAATTCCGAGGTGGAGCGATTGTTGGAGAACTCTTACGGTGGAGAAAACCCCAAACGGCATTCTGTCTGAGGTAGATCGTTTTCTGCCACACTCTTTGGCTGAACATCATATCTCCGGACAGTACTATAATCTTCTGAATCTTACCCGAATTAGGCGAATCAGTGACAGGGTGTCGCTGGTGTCTCAAAACCATCGAAAATGCATGCTGAAAATCGCAAGATTTGAGCATGAACTGGAGGCACTCTCTACGGAAATAAGAGCCTATAGTATCCTTCAAGCTCATCATTCTACCCTTGCGCCAACATTTCTAGGGTATGTCTATGAAGAAGAAGAAAATCGAGTCATAGGCTTCCTTATGGAGGTTCTCCAGGGTTATCACCCACACTTAAGAGATCAGCAACTGTGTAAAGATGCTATACAGGAATTTCATGAAATAGGGATTGTTCATGGAGATCCGAACAAGTATAACATCTTAGTTGAGGGAGACACTGCAAAATTTATTGATTTCGAAGAAGCTACATTCTGGGATGACTATGATTTCGGGAAATCAATAGAGGAGGAAGGGCATAATCTGATTAGAAGCCTTACAGATACTTCAGGACTGGGAAATTATGGATTTTAGCTTACTAAGTTATAGATATCTATTGAGCGATTGTAATTGACTGATTCAAAACAGACGGGCGAGAGATCGCGGTTATAAAGTTTGATCTTGAGCACTCCTTCTCACCTTATTTGAATGTCAGCCTGGCACCTCAGTTCACATGGTACATGTGAACTGTATCTCTCACGTGACTCTTCGTCACTTGCTTACTCATCTTGGTTGTGTATATAATCGCTCTCTATAGCTCGCTCAATGCAACAACCTTCTTCCTTCATTCTGGTCCTGTCCAATATCTGACATTGAAACACTTCTCTTTAACGTCTCTTTCTCACACAGGCCCTGCAGCTGTGTGTTGATGTTTTAACATCTACATATACGATGTTTGCCTCCCTACACCCTTCATCTCTCCCGTCATGTTCTAAACATTTGATAAACTCGCCGTCTTTGGAGTGGCCGCAAGCATAGCGCACTTGCTCTTGCGTACAGAGTAATGGCTTCTGGATATCAGTGCTTTTTTTCGCTTTGGTTTGCCTTTTGAGCTCCTTGATTTCTCGTTTAAGAGTGCTGAATGATTCTCCTACCCGTTTCAGATCATAGTCAAGATCAGAAATCATTTTCTCTTGGGAGTCAATGTGCTCAAAAAGTCCGTCGATTAATTCGTACAAGGTTTCGCGCTCCTCAAAGTCATCTGGAAGCGACTCGAGCCATGTTTCGAACCATTTCCCAGTCGCTATCAGTTTTTCTTGGCATAGAACTTGCATGATGTGCCGACCGTTAAGGGAATAGAGCCATCTTATAAATACACGAACCGAGATGGACCAGAACTGGGCCATCTACTTCTTATAACCCAAATCCGGGCCAGGCATGACCTATGGGTATTCGCTATAAAGCACACAGTTGACCCGGATCTGGTCCAATTTAATCATCAGATAAAATAACTGAAGAGTGTCCGATTTTACGGTAAAAGAAATGGACACATACACTATTCCCTCTTCCGTAGACGTATACGTCAACCAGTCTAACCAAACCACTATGAATCTAAACCATAAAAAAGGTAATATAGTTATAGAGTGGCGTGGACCACGCGAAGCTAATGCTATCAATAAGCTTGGTGCTATGGCAAATATAGGACTTCCGTTATTTCCTTTTAGGTCTGCGAAGATTAAATTTCTACCTAGCCTTTCTAGTACTCTGCACGACATTTCACTTAGAACGTCGAAGCTTATTAATAAGTCATTCGTCTATAACAGTATACCCTGCACCTGGGAAATAAGGTCGGGCCTTACAAGAAGACAGCATGCGTTGTACAAATATGTCGGGCGCGACAGAATAGAGGTTGGCCAGTTCGAGCAGGCAGGAAACAGACTGGATGGGGTGTTGTCATTGAATGCTTCAGAAATAAAGATAGAAGTCGGAATCCTCACGTTTTTAGTGGCGTTGAAAGGGAAGTAAGAAAGTTCGGCGAGTTTGCTCTTCTATTGTAAAGAAAACTATTCTCATTCCTCAGACTCTAGTCTCCGGCCATCGGCAGCCGTAAATTCTTGAATGTCGTTGACATCGGAAACACGGAGGGCGTCGTGATCGGCATACACTACAGGATGCTGAAGTCATCCTATCACGAGCTCTGAGCCTTCTAAGTCTTGACGTTGTCTTCGTTATTGCTGGCATGTGGCTCCCTGCCTTTCGTTCAGCAGCCCATCCGTTTCGACCCATGGATGCGCAAGTCGCACAGAGGCAATCACAGTTATCTTTGCCAAAGTAGTGATTCCCGTATATAACTGTGATTTCTTCGCCGACTTGAATGTATCGTGTTGCGATAATCTGCATGCCGTTATTTACCGGCTACAGTTCCGCATTTCCTTCGCAATCATGATTCACAAACCGTCCCAGGCCGAGAAACAATAGTAAAAATTTGTTGCGGCTCGATGTGACAACAGTGAAATTCCGGCCAGTAACATCCAGATCATGTTCTTCCTCTTCTTTCAGTGAAACCAAAAACCCACAAAGATACTTGACGATACCTCGACTGATAGGTTTACGTGCCGTAACACATGCTTCCGGCATAGCTGAGTACTGACAAGTTATATTAATCTCGAATGGGCAATCCGGTAAGTACATCTGGACGTATGAAGCGAGCTGATCTTTGAAATGGATCGGTTTCGACAGCTGCTCAAGATAGCCGTGTTGATGAAGAATTTCCAGAAGGCGGCATGTACTCTCAAGGTGGTTTGCCTGCTTGGTTACAGCTTCGAGTGCGGAAGCGATATCTTCCTCCGGTATCGTCAACGAGCTGTAATCGCCCGTGAACTTGCGGACAAAGGGTGAGAATCCAATCTGCATCGTTTAGACATACTTTGGAATTTGCTCGAGGACATCATACCTTGTCTAAAAGCAAATCTGTGATCCAGTCATCATTCAAACCGAATTCGCTTGCCATGATATGGCTGTTAAAGCGCATCGCGGAAGGAAACAGCAGTACAGTAAGTTGGGGCAGGACGGAGGTAATGGCTATACTTAAGTATCTCTGCCACCTTTTATGTTGAAATGTTCTAGGCCTCCGTGTCTACTGCACAGCGAATCAAGCGGCTCCACCTTTTAGTATGACGAGGAGGCGGTCTTAAATGTCAACCTTTCCCTGAGGGTTTCGGTCGGTCCGCTGCTCATCCGGTAGGTATCAGCTATACTGAACCCTTCTTCCAACAAGATACGTCACCAATGCTCCAGAAGTGCTTACGCATTAACTCTCCCGTGGCCGAGCTCGAGTCACGACCCAAGCTTGCCGCGCGCCTTTCGATATAAATCAGAACGTCTCCTATCCTGAACTCGTTCTACTTCCTCAACTATTTTGTTCCTCATTACCAATCGGTGCAAGACAGGGTCTCTAAAGAGAAGATGACCAAGCAATCACGTCCTGTTTATAGCCGACAGGGCAGCAGTCGTGTCCAGAAAGCCAGGAGAATCATTCCATCCCAACTACAGCTGAAGGAAGAGTTGAGCTCGAAGAGTAACATCGTGGTCATTAGCGGAGCCGGAATCTCTACAAATGCAGGTGGTGAGTTGTGATTCCTTTCATTTTCACAGACGTATACTGATTTTGCGATAGTTAGCGATTTCTACAGCAGTTCGAGGACTAACTCAAGCCGGAACATATTTGATGCATCAGCGTATCTTATCCCTGAGCGCGCTGCTAAGTTGCATAATTAGGTGTTGACTATCTTTAAATCCGCTTCAAAGTCTAGCCTTAAACCCCTTGATCGCTTTATAGAAGCGTAGGCTTAATCCGGACGCTTATAACGATACTATACCTAAAATATTAACTATCAGAGCGATCGAATTCCTTCGCTATCTCAGAAAATAGTAATGCTTTATAGTTGGGTGGATACCCTAAGATGTACTATTAGCTCTCAACATATACTACGCGTTACCATAGAGTTATTCCTTCAGAAGGTGAATATATAATGCTCTATTTGTGAAGAAGAGTAGAAGAAATGGGTGCTGAAGGGTCTATAATGACGCTTAACTAGTAAACTTCAAACAAGCATACTATTGTATAACGAACCTAATCCGGACGACTCTGAAGCCTTGGCGGCTTTTAATGATGATCTGAGTTACCCTGTTGATACTGTTGTTATTATAGGAACAAGGCTACAGATTAGTGACTTAAGAGGCTTTGTGAATGATCTCTGTTAAGGAGCAGGCGGAACGGATCGCATGACGGTCTGGGTTAACAAAAACTATTAAGAACCGGGTATTAAAATCGGCCACTACTATATTAGCGATTGTGACGACTTTGTATCATTATTCTTAGAATAAATCCGACTGTTTAAGAGTTTCTGATTTAATGTGAAGTGTAACTAGGTGTTTAGCCATGTGCCGCTAGCAATCTGGCTGTCTATTTATAACTATATAAGGAAAAGTTAGCAATTTACCATTTCCAGCGTGATCTAAGTGATAGGATTTAGCCTAATACCACTAAACGTAAATAAACATGGAATAGAACTTGTTTAGATACTATTAAAGTTCTGCCACCTAGCATAGATAGGTCACCTATTAATAGAACTGGTAAAAAGAGTACAGCTTTTAGGTAAGGCGGATAGCCTCTTAGGCTTATAAAAAGATCCTGAAATTAGTATAGTATAATATTTTAGTGACTCCGCTACGGAGGATATTAGCTATACTAGACGCGTTATGTAATAATATGTTCTAATGATTTTACTACTAGAAGCCGCACTCTACACGCTATTAAAAGCGGCTGAATTCTTTAGCCTAAGGCAGTATCTACGCTAGCTAAGTCTTAAAGGTCTGGAGTTTTTAACTAGTCTCTAGTCGCCCTTAAGTTATTTGCGGCATAGATACTATAATTCTAACCAGTGCTGCCTTATATTACTATGGATCTAAAATTCCGTATATGCTAGAAATAGCTGAATAGTTTGAATACCTTACTAGTCTCACCTATTATTTATACGTAGTTAGCTGATAAGAGATATAGTCTTTATAATACAGTATCCTATATTTATACTATAGAATTCTCTTAAATACTTTTATTTTCAGACTTCTTTACCAAACCTGCGCTTTATTACGAATTATTGATGTTAATATAATTAATTTAGGATACGACGCTTGCCTAGAAGGTAGTGAAAACTATAATATCTAACCAGTATACGAACCACATTATACACTTAATAAGTTCGAAATTAAAGAAGGGAAAGATCTCTACGGCTTTTGTGGTAATAATGCCGATTATAAGTTACCTCCTTCCAGACCGTAAATTATACTTCTTTTCTATTCTAATCCAAGTGGCAACCGACCGCATCTGTACGATATTGTTGTTTTTTAATTGGTATGTCTTTTACTACTATTTCTTTACGCGTTATTATTTCTTAGAGCTGTAGATATAGTCTTAGCCTTAATAGTCTTCTTATAGTCGCTTCTAAGATAACTCTAAGATACTGGGCGGAATGAAGGTAGAGGGATAGAGCTATTATTTGGTAAATTATAGTTTTACTAGCTAGTTCTGAATTTTAGTGGTAATCTTAGCAGTGGATACTTATAGCTTTGATTAGTGTTTTAGCTGCGCAAGACAGTCATTTCTTTATTAAGAAGTCGTAAGACAAATTATGTCTAGTTAATTAGTACTATTAATTAGATCTGAAATGATTAAGTTCGAGATGCGTCTGCTTTGGTTATCTTATAGGAACTTATATTAACTAGCTATACTAATCTGCTAGTAATAGACTTACTTTAAATTTTGTTCTGGTACACGATATTATTGATTAGCTTATCTAGGTGTGGCGTATAGTAGATTGCTAAGATTAATCAGATATAGGAGCTTAAGCTATAACCTTAATTTATCTACTATTCATTATAGGCATGACAGTATTGAATTAATATTATGGATTCTATCTACGAACTTTATCTACGAATAAGGCTCTAGTATTTTTCGTAAATTAATTCCTATTATTATCCTAAGGCCTTTTACTTAATTCTAAAGGATCTAGCTGGTCACGCTGAGTATCTGCATTTGCTGGTTCGAATTTATAGTGAAATTATTAACCATAACAAATTCGTCCTAGTTGTCTATGTCGATTGAAAATTCGCTGAATTCGTTAGGAGATTGAGACGGTAAGATAGTAGGGCTAGGGTCTGATTACTTCTTGACTAAGCACTCTCTTTCTGATTTAAGAGCCTCCACCTCTTATAAAAGATAACTGTTCTGTAGCAGGAGCTCCTTATTTTTTACGGTGAGGTTCTTTAGCTGCATCTGCAGCTGAACCTTCTCCTCTTTTAGGTTGTGGTTGTGTTCTATGTAGAGCTTATTCTCCTCCTCCAGCTCTTCAGTATGCTTCTTTTTGCGATAGCGCGAATCGAGACTACATAACGGGTTAGCGACTTAGTTATAACAAGGATTTTCGATAATCCAGCCTAAGTGGGCTGAATTACCCAGGAGGTTCATACGCAGCTTGTCTATTTCTGAGCCGGCGTTTATGCTGCTTGAGTTCCTTGATCTCCTTGTCGTTGGTAGATTCGAGAATCAGCTGGTCGATATTTTGGAGGCTCCGTTCTGGAGGTATGTCGAAGCGAGCATTCTTCTTTCGAACTCTTCTGCGAAGACTGGGAGCGGAAGACGTGGGTATGGCGACTGGCGATATACTGGATATGGGACAGACGTTGTTCAATCTAGGCTGACTATTGAATGAAGGAGCTGTTGCGACCTGCAGGGATGTATATAATCAGTTAGTTAGTTACCTAAGTTATGATTATCAGATAACTAACATAATCATAATCATAATCAACTTGCCTGATTATGTTACATTGATTATATAGTTATGATTTTCTATCTCCAGAGGGCTTACGATAGATTTTGTGGTGTTGCAGCTAGATAAAGAGCTAGAGGCACAAGTTGCCGGGTGAGTAGACGTTGATGAGGCGTCCTATGTGTCGGATATGCTACCTAGGGCAGGATAGCTCCCGGATTACATACAAAAGTCGTCTGTGCGCACCCCTTGGCCCATAGATTGAGCACCTGGAGTTTCATCAGCTCTCGTCAACGTGTCAACACCTTATCAGCAACTCATCAACACCGACTTTCTTTTATCATGGAGGACACTTAACGCCTTACCAGAGGCCTCAAACGCGCTCATGAGGAGGCTGCCGACGAAGTTTCTACCTTTACTAACCTTAATTCGCGCGATTTTGACGACCTAACGCTTACACGCAACGATCCACACCACCAAGTTGGTATACCAAAAAAGAGGCGTCGGAGGGCTCGGGAGAATAAGGAACTATAGGGATATGCGCTTGATGAGCCCCCAGAGGGCAAGCCAGCGCGTGGCAATTCAAATCAGGAGATTTTCTACTATAAGAGGTGTAATAAGGCCTGTACAAGTGCGACAGCTTTTCGACGACACCTACACAACCAGCATGGCGTCAACACTAAGGTTAGCAAAACAAAGGTAGAGGAACAGGTTAACAAGCTAGCAGCTGGCTTCAAAATTCAGCAGGAGCATGCTCAGGACTCAGCTCAATCACGTACCTCAAAAATCCTTCGCGACGCCGTCAATCATGCCGATTGGTTGAACGTACTAGTTCTTATAATTGTCAACCACAATCTCCCTCATACGATCGTTGAATGGCCCGAATTTCATCTGCTAATGAAGATCTCAAACTACACACTTATTGAACGTGGTGGACCTATGAAGAACTCGCGATTTTCAGTACGTGAGCTAATAGGTAAGACCTATAAAGTTCACAAGAATGTAATCAAGCAGAAGCTTGCAGAGTCTCTATCAAAAATCCACTTCACAACCAACATCTAGACCTCTCCCAATAAAACACACTATCAAGCTATTACAGCTCATTTTATTGATAAACTTGGGCGATTACAGAAAGCCACATTAGCGATAAGAGAGCATAGAGATGGCCACGGTGCTAAAGAGCAGGCAGAGGTGTTCCTCCAGGTACTTAATAAGTATAAGATTGGCAAGGAGAAGATAGGCTACATTACAGGTTAATACACCTAAAAGCCTAAATCTAATTTGCTAGCTGATATACTACATACAGGAGACAACCACGGCTCAAATAATAAGCTCTGCCGACTACTTAGTCACACCTTTCAAAGCTGGAGCGCCTAGCACCACTGAATCCGATATATAGGCCATATTCTTAACCTAGCCTGTTAAGCCTTCCTATTTACTAAAGATAAAGGCGCAGTAGAGCTGGCTATAAAAGCTACAAAGAAGCTTTACGAGAAGGAAGAGCGCCTTAGAATTCATTCAGAAGGTAAATACAATCAAAATAAGTCTACACAGGCAAGGTGGAGGGAGATTGGTGCACTAGGGAAAATCCATGATATCACTATATAGCTTCGTCAATCGCCAGATCGCTATCAACAATTTGTAGACCTTGCTGGCAGGATCCTCCCTCGCGATAACAATACACGCTGGAACTCCTAGCTAACGATATTAGAAGCTGCGATTAATCTAGAAAGCTATATTCGGGTGTTTATTGATAAGAATTGGGATGACATGAGCAAAAACTCGCTTAATCGCAATGAGTAGAATATATTGATTGAAACTAGAGATATCCTCAAGCCCTTCCGCGATACAACACTGGTTCTTGAACGCGACAATACAACGCTTGATCAAGTGCTAGAATCAATGGACTATCTAATTAGTCATGTCAAAATGAAGCAGGATGAGCATAAGAGAGATCCTAATCTATCGTCATCGCTTCTTACAATATGGTTTGCTTTTAATAAGTACTACAAGCTTACTGATCGAACGCCAGCGTACGCAGCAGCGTTGCTCTTCAATCCTTGTTTTCGCAAGAGATATCTTAACAATAAGTGGAAGGCTGTTGAGCAGGTCTATCCTGGTACAGTAGATCAAGCTATTAAGGCAGCACACAGGCTCTAGCAAAAGGAGTATAAATATATGGCTATCCTAGGTGAATTAACCCAGCTAATTAATCCAGAAACTATCAAGAACGCGCTGGAGAAACACCGCTATGAGAGAGAGTTAGCCCGGTTATCAACTACTAACGAATTTAATCGATTTATCGATGTAAGTTTATTAATTCTACTATACTATACACTAAAGTTGACCCAATTTACGAATAGGGAGGCTGTCTGCCAAAAATAGCAGGCTCCGCTTTAGATTGATAGCTTGATCCTACCCAGCGACATAACTTCCCCCGCCTATCTCATATGGCTATTGATATCCTATCAATCCCGCCAATGTCGGCTGAAAGTGAGCGAGTCTTCTCTGGCGCGCGTCGTACTATAACTTGGGAGCGACATAGGCTTGGTGCAGAGGTAGTAGAGCAGAGCGAGTGTCTTAAGAGCTGGATTCGACTTGCTATTAAGGATAGTGAGGTAATTAACAATCAGCTGGCAGAGCAGGTCCTCCGTGGGCAAGTAGATGTAGAAAATGCAGGTGGATTGGTGACAGAGGAGGCGCTCGAAAGGTTGCTAGATCTGGGCTCATCGCACGCTAATCCTGATTAGGTTAATTGTATAGATTTCAGGTACGTCGCCGAGCCTCATCCACATCTATCACTTCCTATAGAAGCCTTACTAATCTGCTTAGTCACATTATAAAACTATATAACTATATAATCATAATCATAATCAGCTCCTGGAGTTATCAGATAATTAAAATCAACTTTCTGATTATGTTATATTGATTATATACATCCCTGGCGACCTGTGAGAAGGCAGCTGACGAAAGTAAATTAAAACTAGTTGTGGTCGGAACAACAGTCTTGTTGAAGGCAGACCTATTTAACTGTTGGTTACTGCGGCTCGACATGCTTAGATGGTAGGGTGCTGCCGTAGGGAGTGTCAGAAGACTGAGATGGTAAGAAAGCTTTGGGGATTGTGAATAAGTTGAGCTGGGCTTCTTGGTCTTCTTCTACCACTCTCCTCCTACAGCTGAGAGTATGAGGTAGTCTTGACGTAGCGTCTGAACCTCTAGCCCTCGTCCATTCTGGAAACGCGGCGGGCAAATTCATGCATATTCTAAGCCTGGAGGCCTTCTGGAGTTGCTACTGTCCTATGAGATGTGGCAGCTTTGCGTAAAGTTTACGATATCTGCTTGCTGATGGCGAAGCAATCCTTACATGGCTGTGCTCAGGATTCTAGTTTCTAAAGCCTTAGGGTCTAGACTAGTACTCCTGATGTTATATCTTCTAAAATAGGGAAGATTAGTGTTAGGTAACTCCCGCAAGAGTAATAGAAGGCCTTACAATTAGAACTCCCTAGTTTGCTATGTTTATGCTTTATTACCACTTTCATGCATTACGTTAGACACGAAGTTCTTAGGTTTAGACAGATAACTGGGTAGATTAATTGTAAGTACAGCGACTGGTATAAAAGAAGGCATTCTGCCGTTAAAGTCCCTTAACTTACTTAAACTCTTTATTCTTGAGTATAATAGTCTTATTCATCCTTTTAGATTCTCTATTCTTAATTATAATAACTTCTATTCTATCTAGCGTGGAGAAGAGTAGTCCCGCTCTGATGTCTTTAGGATAACTGGCTTATCTTAATTAGACTAGAATTAAACACAAATAATTTGTGGATCTTATTTACTCTTTTTTTAAAGTGTCAGCTTCTAAAGTACACTGGGATAGTATAGCTAAAAACAATTGCCTTACTGATATAGAAGTAGATACTGATTATGAAGATCTCCCAACGGCTGAGCAGCTCGTTGCGGATGTGATGATAAACAGAAACATTGCTAACTAAACGTATAGAGTTAGAAACTCTAGAACTACATCTTGAGATAAACAGACGAATGAAAAAAACGTTTAAATAAAAGAGATATTGCCAGGTGGTATTCAAGGTAATTACAGGTGCTTGAAAATGAATTTTTTTAAAACTGATTAATTATTATAGTCATATTAGCTAAAGAAAATGGCTATGTATCTGCTATTGATTATGGTATCGTGACTAGTCATAATATTAACGGAAAGCAGGGAGAGAAAGACCTGTTGCTGGATTATATATAATTAGAGATTTCTTCTCCACGAGCTGAAGTCATTAAATAATAATAATGCAATATTTCAAATATTTAGATAGCTATGGAGTAAACGCTTTAGAGTGTTAAACGTTATAAAGAGACGCCCTATTAGCTCTCTATTAATGTAATATCTAATCCTAATGCATCGTCTAAGAAGCGCTCTAGGCCTGAAGAGAAAAATCTTCCGAATTAGAAAAGATTATAAACGCAGAAGGTAAAGGAGGTAGGTGAGATGTCAATATCAATATTACTTAATTTTATTAAGATAGAATGTTTGAGTTATGCATATCTAAGCTATTATTTGGACGTTAAGTGAGTAGTTAATTACTTAGTAGATGTTTACTTAAAAGACAGAGTTACTAAGGTTACTGTGGAATGGAAAATAACTAAAGTGTTGTGCGACGAATGTGTTTGTGAAGAACTGCTAAACCAGATTAATAAAATGGGTATAGAGAAGTATAGGGAAGAGTGGTAGAGACGTTTTATGTATTAAACCATACGTTGTGGACCCTAGAGAGCTAAAGCGAAATGCTTTTAGAGAAAAGTTAATACTGAAAGAAGGGTACTACGGATTACCGCACGATAATTCTCTAAGCTAGGATGAGTTTTTCCTACGGCAGAAAGGATGCCTTGCCTTTTACTAAACTAAATAATGAAGATAGGTGACTTAGCGCTCTTTATTTCTAGTTTCCTTATAAAACCTATTTAATTTACTTAGGTTACTATTTAATTATTTATTAACTACATAAACCCAGAAACCAGCTGACTGTATTATAAAATAAAATAATAAAAGGAACTACTGTAATTAAGTTATATCTAAAGCTAATTGCATCTTATAAGCATGATATTAAAGTAAGCTAAAAACTCCAGAAACCTACCACTCTATGAGTCTATTATTGCAATTTGTCGAGTTTCTTACTTAAATTTTTGAACATTTTTTTGAATTTGTTTATGTGATCCTTGATGCCCCTAAGTCGCTCTAAGCTTTTATCTAATAAATAGCTGGCACTGGAGCTTACTGAGCTACTGCGCCTTTTTTCTGGGCTTTTTAATGTAGTTCTACCTCTTCGTAGCCTTTCCGTCGCCTGTGCTGAGTTGGTTTCCTTAACGGACTTAATTATTTTTATAGATTCAACTGCCCTAGGACGCTTAGCTCTCTTCTCCTAGAGTATTATAAGTCCTTTGTTATTATAGAAGTTCTCTATTATTCTATCAGCCCGCGCAGAGCCCCAGATCTTTTTAAATACTATTTAATTAGGATACTTATACGTTCTATTTTTATACTTAACTTAGATATTGATTACTAGATATACCCTTAAGCTATAGCTAGGCTTGACTGCTATATTATTAATCTTAATAAAGCTTATTTTATTGGTGGTGCTGTATATGTATTTTTTAGTCTAAATGTCAACGCGTTTGCTTTTAGGAAGCTGCTTGAGATAGCTATCTGTTACCTTCAGACTAATTATCTTTAAATCCTTAAATACCATTAAATTCTCGCCTTTTTTTTTTGCCTTTCTTTTTGATTAGAAAGAAGCATTAGTTTATGCTCTTTTCCTAGGTTACTTTACTAGTCTTTTTGTAGGGTTGTATTGTATAAATTTCTTCTCCCTTCGTAGTCAAGCTGGGCCTCTAGTCTGTCGAAATAGCTGATAATGACTTCTTTAGTTGCTTGGTTCTAGTAGACCTCTTTTTAGCTATCTTTTTCTTCTTCTGCCCCTCTATCCTTTTCTTTCTTTTCTCTTTTAAATCATTTTTTATTTTCTTTTTTACTTTCTTTGTCTTTTCTTTTACGGCTTCTTGTATTAGAAGAACTACCTTAAATGTCTATGCACCGGGATAGTGATTTTTATTAAGATACTTATTTAATATCTTTTCTACCCCTCTGGCTCCCTTAAGAGCCTCTTGGTTATTAGTATTCCCTTTAAGGCGGTCTACGAATAGGCGGATATTTTAATAAAATTTCGAAATTACCTTATAATTAACGAGCCACATATTCGTATCTTTCTGCTCTTTTTTTTTGTTCTTTCTCTTAATCATGTTGTTAATAGCGTCCAGCTTCTTTTTTACAGAGAAAGATTTCGGATTTTACTATAGTTAATCCATTAATGGCGTCGCCTCCTCATACCAGCCTAAAACGATTTTAGTGGGCTTTGGAGTTTCTATTTCTAGATTTTCTATTAAGGATGTGCTATCTTCTGACGCGTCGGGATTCTCATTACTAAAATCTAGTACTTTCTGGTACACGCTCTCCCTGCAGTCTAATTTATCTCCCACAGTTCAGACCACTACTCTGATTAGCATTTAATAAGTTAAAGTAAGAAATAATTACTTACTATTCCATGCCTTTTCAGCGTTTTCATCTTTGTTGTATTTAGGATGAATTTTAATGCTACGGTTGTACACAGCACTTTTAACGGCCACTATCTCCTCTGTTGCATTATTATAGTCTTCTTTAATTTCTAAGATCTTGTGATACTTATCTTGACTGTAAGATAAAACTTTTTTTAAAATTTCAGCTTGCTTTGCTGCTTCATTATCGGTTCCATTATTTTCAGTTTTAGTAGACGATTGTGGCTCTTTATTCTTAGGAGATTAGCTCTTAGGTGATTTCTTAGCCACTTTAGCTGCCTTTAGTTCTGCTTGTTGTCTTTTTTCTGTTTTACTTTAATTGTTATCTACCTCTGGAGTTCCTTCTGGGGTAAGTAGGCCAGTATTCTAGGCGGCTTTACTAGTTCCTAGCTTATCATTAGTCTCTAACTTAGTCGCATGGGGATTCTACTGACTAATTAGGCTTATAGAGAGGCTGTCGACACTTGGATCAGTTGAGCTCATAATGAATTAATTGACTGGTCTATATTCTTAGGGGCTACTGTGTCTATAAGTATCCCATCGCAAACACCTAGCCTACTTCTAATCTATTTTTTCCTGTCCTTAGGGGCCCATAACTGGGACAACAAACTAGAATAATTCTCTGGTTCCAAGATCTGGGCCACTTGAACGCAGACATTTATCTCCAGGTTGGCCCTACTTTGCTATCTCTGAATTAGATCTCTTGCTCGCTATGAGTACTGCACTTTTCAAAAACATAATAGCAGCATAGCCACCAGGTATAGTAGCCCTTTCGCCATCAAGATACCCTTCGGAGGTTACCGTTGGAATGCAGATGGGTGACTTTTCAGGTTCTGGGATCATTAGTCTAACGAGTGCTTCGTTAAACTGATTAACTATACAGGCTAGTAGTTTCAGTCTAACACCAACAGAAAATCATACCTGTATTATAGATAGTATTGCCAAAATTTGCTCTAGCACATCTGGGCTAGGAACAGCGCTGTTGCCAAACTTTCCTAACTCCACTGCCTCACCAGCGACTGGCCCACTCAAGACACCTTCACAGACAGAGTTTGGTCTGTTTTCTGGTAATGCCTTCAATAAAGGGATCCCAATGCTATCAATTTTATTCCTTGTCCTCATCCAAGTTGCGGCATTAGTTCTTGGTTAGTATTGATAAATTATATTGGAGACGGTCTTGAGGGTGGAGAGCAGGAATATGAGTAACTAGTCTAAATTTAGTATGCTTCCTAATTCTGAGCCTCCCGATCCCAATTCTGGGCCTCTCAATCCCAGTTTTGGGCCATTGTGCCTTGAAAATAAAGGCGGCTGGCATCTGCTGAATGTTATCTACTCCTAAACTCTCCCACTCGCATACATAAAATCATGTTCTTTGGATGCGGCTGCGGATTTGGCTGGCCGAAGAAAGGCTATGATGAATTCGACGATCCCCCTACTCTTATCAAAACAATAGAAGACCATTCGCCTACGGTTGGAAAGGCAACTCTGGCGCGTTTCTTTAAGTCCAAACAAGTTCATATCGACAGATCAATGTCTCCATCCCCAGAGTCAATGGTAAAGTCAGGAGCGAACTGCGAACTGGAAGGAACTCGCGAAGACAGCTTGGAAGCAGATAGGGTTCCAGAAAAGCAGGCAGGAAGAAATTTCCGCTTCAAACTATACTAGATTCTACGCTAGAAACATAATTACATCAATAAAAGCCTTTCATTTGAATGCTTAGATACATATTAACGTCCGTCACTGCATAGCGAGACACACAGTGTGCCGAGACAAATGAGGGGTACTTCGGCTCTCAGCAACTGGAAAGCTCGTGCGCACAACGAATATTGTGACGTTACTGAGCAACAGGCATGTGTATGAGCTAATATTGATGTATTGATGGATAACTGCAGTACTGCTATCGACCTTGTAAATTTAATGATTAAGGTCACTCACTGCGTGGCGAGACACTGTGTGGCGAGACACTACAAATATTTTCCAACACAACAAATTTAAAAGCAGGCCTAAGGGAAATATATTCTCGGAATAAAAACTTTATATTTTAGTACTTATTTTCCACTTAATATCTTTTAAGAATATGCTGTACTTACCGTGCAATACAATAACTTGCCATGAGCGTCGCGCGCGACCACCTCATTTTGGTCAGTAGTAGATGCGTAGATAGTTCATGTATCCTGATAAAAGTCCGTCAACGTATTGCTTAGTATATGTTAACCCTATCCCGAGAGCTGCGCTGGGATTTGAGACGCTTATAAGCTACTGTGCTAATTCAAAGTCTTCTAGCTGGAATGGATAGATGAGGAAGATCCGAGCACCTGGCTTAAAGCAGCTTAGCTGTAATTTATCGCTGCTGACACTAATATAGCTTTTTGTGCTTGACTCGCATAGAATCGGCTGAGCTTCGAGCTGGCTTAGAGCATGACTCGAGCCTACGCATGCTCGTTGAATCGTTAGAGATCGCCATAATCATGCTTAATTAAGTTACACGGTTTGTACATCCAACTCTACATTTAACGTACTAACTTAATGTGGCATCATTGGTGTATCTCAATATTCCCTATCTACCACTGATTTAATACTTTAAGCAACAATTTTGTGTCAGGATGTTATTCGCCAAGGGTTCGTTTGTGCGGCTGAAAGCATGCCTCTATCAGAGAGAAGGCCTCCTTGTCCCGGCGTTGGGACCTCAATGTGAAGGCGAGATTACCCATGCTGGTCAGCGTGTCTGGATGCTCCTCCCCAAGCACCCTCTTTCTCGTCTCCATCACTTGTACCTCCAGCTCTTCCGCCTCCTTCCACCGCTCTTGATTCCTATACGTCGACGCCAGGTTGCCCATGCTAGTCAGCGTGTCTGGATGCTCCTCCCCAAGCACCCTCTTTCCCATCTCCACCACTTGCACAAACAGCTCTTCCGCCTCCGTCCACCGCCCTTGATTCCTATACGTCAACGCCAGGTTGCCCATGCTAGTCAGCGTGTCTGGATGCTCCTCCCCAAGCACCCTCTTTCCCATCTCCACCACTTGCACAAACAGCTCTTCCGCCTCCTTCCACCGCCCTTGATTCCAGTACGTCGACGCCAGGTTGCCCATGCTGGTCAGCGTGGAAGGATGCTCCTCCCCAAGCACCCTCTTTCTCATCTCCATCACTTGTACCTCCAGCTCTTCCGCCTCCTTCCACCGCCCTTGATTCCTGTACGTAAACGCCAGGTTGCCCATGCTGCTCAGCGTGTCTGGATGCTCCTCCCCAAGCACCCTCTTTCTCATCTCCATCACTTGCACCTCCAGCTCTTCGGCCTCCTTCCACCGCCCTTGATTCCTGTACGTAAACGCCAGGTTGCCCATGCTGCTCAGCGTGTCTGGATGCTCCTCCCCAAGCACCCTCTTTCTCATCTCCATCGCTTGCACCTCCAGCTCTTCGGCCTCCTTCCACCGCCCTTGATTCCTATACGTCAACGCCAGGTTGCCCATGCTAGTCAGCGTGTCTGGATGCTCCTCCCCAAGCACGCTCGAGCTCGTCTCCATCACTTGCACAAACAGCTCTTCGGCCTCCTTCCAACGCCCTTGATTCCAGTACGTCAACGCCAGGTTGCCCATGCTGGCCAGCGTGTCTGAATGCTCCTCTCCAAGCACCCTCTTTCCCATCTCCATCACTTGCCCCTCCAGCTCTTCGGCCTCCTTCCACCGCCCTTGATTCCAGTACGTCGACGCCAGGTTACCCATGCTGGTCAGCGTGTCTGGATGCTCCTCGCCAAGCACCCTCGAGCTCGTCTCCATTACTTGCACAAACAGCTCTTCCGCCTCCTTCCATCGCCCTTGATTCCTGTACGTCGACGCCAGGTTGCCCATACTGCTCAGCGTGTCTGGATGCTCCTCCCCAAGCACCCTCTTTCTCGTCTCCATCACTTGCACGAAAACCTGTTCCGACTCATTGTACCTTCCATCGCTGTAGGTGCACATGGCAAACTTCCAAAGCAATCCCGACTTTTCCCCTTCTGATCCGTTTTCCTCCATCTCTAAAGCATATCGTGCGTGCGGTAGGTACATCCTCCACGCGCTCCTATTCGTGTGGTCGTCATCCGGAAACACCTCCTCTAGTCGTGCTAGAGCAGTGGCTGCCCATACTCCGAGAGTGCCGTCCACCCGTAGCCAGTTCCTTGTCGCGAGATGTACGAGCCGATGCAGGTCTAAGAGCTGGCCTGCCTTCTGTTTGGTGACAAAGGAGTAGGCAGTAAGCGTTCCGATAGCATCAACGGCCTTTTTCGCTGATTCTGCCGGCGGGAGGAGCGACTGCGGAATATCTTTCGCATCTACACACGACATAAACGACAAGTACTCTGCCGCTAGCGGCTCACGGTTCCGGATCTGCTCGAACGAAAGGAGCCATGTCGTCGTGACTGGGTTCTTGCTATCCTCGTATCGTCCTTCGTCCTCGAATTCTTCGCTTAGGAGTTCGATCTTGTTCTGCTCCGTGTCGTCAAGAAGCGCCGCATATTCCGCTAGTGTGATTCCGTTCTTATTGATGTATGCAGCAGCTTGGACGATTGCAAGGGGGAGATGGGTAAGTTTCCGGAGCAAATCTGTGGTAGCTTTCCCATCGGCTAGCAGGTCCGCGTCAGTCAAGGATTCCGTCAGCAAGTCTTTTGCTATGGTTTCATCCATCTCGCCAACCGAGACCACGTTCTTGCCGGCAAGCTTCGTCGCCGCCTTTCGGCTTCGCGTCGTGAATAGAATAGATCCGCGTTTGCTCTTTGGTAGGTAATTGATTCGACGGCTTGAGGCCGGTACGTTGTCCACTTTGTCCGTCCAGATGTCGATGTTGTCAGCATTGTCGAACACCAATAGCCAGCTACCAGAGTTTTCTTGACTCAGCCAATGTTGGACGAGCTTTTGTATGTCTGCCTTCTCCTGCTCAAGATTAGGGATCCGAAGCTGCTGGCCAATCTCTAGGTACGCTTCCAGCATGCTCTCGACATTAGTTACCGGTATCCAGAACACCGAGCAGTCTGGCTGTCTTTCTCGCAACCGGTGGGCGAATTCGAGCGCGATTTGTGTCTTCCCGACGCCGCCGAGTCCAATAACGGCAACTCGCTCGCAGCGAGTTTCGCTAGAAAGCATGGCATCAACCTGGGCGATTTCTGCGCTCCGACCAACAAAATGCGGGTTCCTCTGAAAAGGAACAATCCAAGGCCCTTCTGTTTGGGATTCTGTCCAGCATTTAGCGTTAGCAGTTTGATACTAAAGAGAGACATACTAGTGTGGAGCGCTATCGTGCGTTGCACGTTATACTCCTATACAACGTCAATATAAGTCTCCTAGAAAGCCATATCCCTTACAGTAATATAGTACGAGAGATTGGTAGCCGCAGTGCCTATTAGGCATTAGCTATCTATCATAGTTACGCAAAGTCTTCGATGTACACACTCTGCTTCAGCCGCAGGTTCTGAATACAGTCCCGCACCCGGAACTTCTGTGCCATGTGCGTCAGATATCCCTCCGAAGCTGCTTCGATAGCGCCCTTCTTCTTGTACTCCTCAAGCCCGATATTCTGTAGCCCCTGCTCAATATTGAAGCGGAAGTACCTCTTTTCATCAAAGTGTTTGGCCCACCTTGCGATGAACTTCTTCTCTGTCGCCTCTGTCTCTGTTGCAATCTGCACCACCGTCTCGCTTAGGAACTTAAGCATGCTATCCTCAAATGGCTTCTTGCCTGGGTTACCTGTCCCAATGGAAATAAAACACTTAACCAGCGGCTTTAACTCTCCCGTTTCCGAACACCAGATGTTGGAAGCTTCTCCTTCCATCTCGTCAACAGGATTGTTTGCACCGAAACCACCATCGGCGAAAGTACGGTCGCCAATGCTAACAGGATCAAAAAAGGTTATGGCGGCGGACGTAGCAAGTGCGCCCTGGCAGATGGTCGCGCGAACGCTCGGCTCGTCGGGGAGGCTGTAGCTTCGAAGACGGACCATGTCCTTTGTATCACGATCGATCGAACACACAAAGCTATTCTTGTCAGATCTGCACTCATCCATGGGGAGAGCACTTACGTTCGACATCCGTGCTCAGTCCCATCATTGAGCAGGTCTGTCTCAGACGCACCGCTCTGCACTATCACCTTTTTGATCGCACTCTCCAGTCTCTCAGAATCGAATCGCGGCTTGACGTCGCCCTTGATGTTGAATGGAATGCGAGTTAGTTTCTCGCCGAAGACCTTTGCTGCGAGATCGCTGTATGCGGTAATGCATGCATCCACGTCCATTTCAAGCCGACCAAGCATGATCGCAATCAGGCTGTTGGGACAGAGCGTCAGTCACGCCCGTGAAGGAGCACATCTACCTACCCGCCGGTGCTCGTCCCGCCGATAAGGTCAAATACTTCGCATGGCTTCACTGAAGGCAGGCCCTCCTTCTTCCGTTCATGGTTCAGTCGGTCCATGGTGCTTTTCAAGATGTAGAGCGTCGAGAGGCCGCGCACACCGCCGCCATCGAGGGACAGCAGGCAGAGCCCTGTGCTGTCGAGGGGGTTCGGCTCGCCGCCGTGTTTGGTGGACGTGGCCTGCTCCATGTCTTGAGTTGTGGAAGTCGCACTTGCTCGTTAACGCGAGGAGAGATGGATGAGAGAGATTTGCTATCAATTCGGCGATCTCGCTCGCCCAGGGATGCGGGATGCATCGCAACACCGCGCAATCAGGTTTGATGGAAAATGAGACACGGCAATGGAAGAGAATCTGGTCGTGTCTTAGAATGCGCGATGGCCATTTGGCAGCCGCGCAAGGCAGGCCTCTCCACATTCTTGCCGATGACTGCGACCTCGCGCCGCTCGACGAATCTGACTTCTTCGAAGATGAGGTTGAGCACATCAACGAGGATATCTTTGGTCGACCGCAGCGATTGCATCACTTGTTTTTTCTGAGCATGAGCAAGCTCAGCACTATCGGTTCGTGTTCTCTCGCTTCCTACCCTTTGTTTTGGCTCTGGATTTGTCTTGTTGACAAATGGCGGTACAAATATAGCCGGCCTCATCAGCCTCGGACATAGACCGCGTGGCGCGACGAGCGCTCTCAGCAAGGCTCGTGATGGCCTTCAGGAGTGGGTCCAAACCCTTGAACCGGAGTTGAGGTATACGGGAAATCCTGACATCAATTTCTGGGTCAGAATTCTGCACGTTTTTCACAAGTAAGATTCCACTCAAGCGGTGCTAAAGTATCCCCAGCGGCTTACACCAAGGTTCTACTGTGTTAGCTACGTCCTTATCCTCGTTGATCGTCAGGTCATGACCGGTGGAGTTCTGAGCGAAAAGAGGGCCGACTACCCTATGACCAGTCTACGGCCGGCAAAGGCCATCAACCACATTTTTGACGAGCTTGTTGAAGAAGAGGAGATTCTCTGGTGTCCATCACATCTGTACGTCCGCCTCGCTCCAACGAAGCTGTGCAAGCCCCAAAAAGCAAAGTACCACTAATACATATGTCTTTCCTAGAATCCCTGCACTATTCGCGGCGACGGCCGTAGATGTTGCGATGTTTGAATCTGCCGACCGTGGTATAGCCGCCGGGCGTATCGCAAAGTTTAGGTTACGAATATCCATGGTGGCCATGAAGGAACTTAGCGCCCATTGGCCCGTGTGCGGCTGGGTTTTTCGACTCTTCGCAAAGATTATTCGAGATAGGCACCTCGCAACGACTGATCCGACTGTAGCAGGGGATCCCAGAAGCCCGTCCGACCTGATGCTCGAGGGCTTATATTCCCACAGTGATCTAGACTCCCAGCCCAGCATGAGCCTCTTCGATACCACGATTGAAATCGGCGACATTTTCAGCCAATTCGTATCAGAGATGCCGGAATAACTCATAGTCAGGTCCACGACGACGGTATAGCAGTCCCGAAGCATTTTCAGCAGTCGCCTTACATATCACAATCCGTGATTTTCGGGTCAGAGGTAAATGTACACCCCGACAGTGACGACTCTGGAATGGGTATGCATCACACTCTCGGCACCCATTTCTGTTCACATGTTCACAAGTTTCATGAGCTTCTCTAGACTCCTATTGCTTTCTGGGATACACCGTGGACTGATCACTGTTCCTGGGTATAGCTAGTTGTCAGAAGGTGTCAGTGGTACCAAGATTGAAGCGTGCCGGTTTTCATCCTCGACGCATCGCCGTGCATTTCTAATATTTAGCATACTGATATCTGCAGGGTTCAGCGAACCATGTGTGAACACTCCTTGGTACATCGATATTATCCAAGAGCATACTCCGTATTCATACGGCTCGAGCTTTTGAACAGCTACATCCTAGTCCACCGAATCACTTCGTACTCGTGCTCTTGCCGCCTCACTTTGTCGCATGAGTTGCCACTAAGTGAAAACTAAACTTTGCAATCACTCCTTCTACTGAAACGATGCTTGAGATTTCTGCCTGCCAAGTTCAAGATTTATCCCACAAGCCTCTCGCCTTGAGGAGCACGTCACATATTTCAACAAGACGCTGGTAATGGTTCCTCGTAACATGCCTCTGTTCGCAAAGGAGAAACCTTGGGTCAGATGTGGTTTGCTGAGAAGCTTTCGACAGACCAGCCTACAAGACTTCTTGACGCTCACGTTGTGCGAGCGTCAAAATGTCGAGAGCCGTCTCGGTGGAAGATTTTGTTGACTTGGTACAATGCCATTGTTTTGGGAGGTGTGGACCAGAAAGCTCAAATCTATTCCTATACCTAGTTGATGACCTGAAGTCCACTCCCTTGAGAGTGCGCCAATTTTGATAATTGTGTCGGTTCCTAGGAAGACAGCGAGTGGAGGAGCAGAAGATTAGGCGTAGCCTTCCTGACCTTTGATCACCCCATAAGCAGGGCTGGATTTCGCAAACATATTTTGCAGATCCTCAACAAGTTCGGCCGGCTGCTCCCACGCGGCAAAATGCCCTCCAGCCTCCTGGAAATTCTCCCAAACCACATCGCCCAAGGTCTGTGTCCAAGCACGCGGAAGCACCTGTGAAGCCAGTAGTGTCAGTGAAGAACAACCTCCAACTTGCATGGCATGGCACTTACCCTTATGTCGCGTGGGAAATGTGACTGCCCAATCTTGACGTCTTTCAGATATGCTCCTTGTCGTACTTCGGCCCACATCTTTCTGTCTTTCTGATGGGACACCTCATAGTAGATTCGCAAACTTGCCGCAGGCCCGGCTGTCGAGAACCAGTAAACAGATACCCACGTCAACACCTCATCATCCGTCCAAGGGTAATCATGCGTCCAGTCACGAAGCTTTTCGTATATCCAGGCGAGCAAAGCCACAGGGCTGTCTGTCAACGCATAGCCGACTGTCTGTGGCTTAGTTTCGTGTACTATGGCGTACCCAACGCCTTCCTTGAAAAACCACTCTGATCTTTCGAGTCCCTTTTTTTCGCGCTCCGTGTAAGGGGTCACTGCATGTCGTATCGCTTGGATGGGTTGTTGAATCCAGCTAGGGGCCATTCCTCCATCCTACGAAATCGATTTCTTTAGATGACTTGCATGACAGGGAAGCTTATATGCGTGACTTACTGCGTTATAATGACTTGCTTTGATGTGATTGGGATATTTGAATCCCATTGCCCGCGTCACGAAGAAGCCCCAGTCGCCACCTTGGGTGACTTTGATACTCGAGTCAGTAGAAGATTCGTCGCGGCAAACCAAAGATAGTCACTGACCGTATTCGTTGTATCCAAGTCGGAGCATCAACTTGTGGCATGTTTCTGCATATTGGCCTAAGCTGAAACCCCGTTTCTTGGGGCCTTCGGAGAACGCAAAGTTAGGCAAAGAGATCGCCACCACATGAAAGGCTGGAGAGCCTCCGCCACCCCGTGTCAACGGGCCCAAGAGTTTCGTAACCTCCATGAAGCTTCCAGGCCCTACTCAAGTTAGTCATTGGAGCTTCAAGTGGGTGCTCGATACCTACATCCATGACAGAAGAACAACGGAATAGCCTCCTTAACCCCACTCCTCTGATGAACGAAGTGGATCTTGAGTGCGTCAAAGCCCTCTGCTTGAATCTCTGTCGTATATTGCGGTAGCTGGTTCAGTCGCTTCTCCTGACTCTTCCAGTCGAACTTGGTCTTCCAATACTCTACCAGCCGTTTGATGTCAGACAGAGGAGCTCCCATGTCCCTGCCAGCCTCCTCCAGCTCATCGGGAAAGGTTGTATGAGAAAGCTTTTCGTGAAGTTTCTCAAGCTCGGCATCAGGAACGCTGATGGTGTACGGGTTTATGGAAGCCATCTTGGACGAAAGTGTAAAGCACTCTTCGAGCAAAATAGTGTGTATTCCAACCAAGTAACTGCAATGATTTCAGCGGTCCCTGAGTAGACACGATAGAAGCTTTCCGTGGTATGAATAAATTCCCCGTGACACCCCAGCCAACTACCGAGGCGTAATTGCCGCTCAAGTTTTGAGACTCGGCCGAGTCCCGCTGAGTCCTCTTCCGTCTCGCCTTCTTACGATATAGCCGCCTCCACAACCCCACCATGTTTCTGCCCGGAACCCCCCAAACCGTGCGCTACCGGTATAGGCCGGCTCGCACACCATGCTAACGTGTAAGCTGCATTGATAAAGGGCTTCTAGTAACATTTGGCAGAGCCGTTGACACATTCATCGATTCCAGCAGATATTCCACTGCATCTCTGCGATCAAGAGCAAAATGGACAAAGAGTCGCAAAATATCGTCTTTCTCACCCACCTGCGCACCAATATGCTCAATGGCTCAGGTCCATCCGGGGCAGGATTCACGGTGATCGCTTTGTTGCTCTCAGTGACACTTGTCACATACTATTTCTGGACGCTAGATCCCAGGCGAAAGCACCTCCCTCCTTTGGTTCCAGGTCTTCCTCTGATTCGTCAAACATTTTTTCATGCGCGAGACAGTCAAATCCTCGAGGCTGTAGAATGGAAGAAGACACAGGGTGACCTTTTCCGGACGCGAGCCGGAAGTACCGACTATGTCTGGCTAAACACCCCCGAGGCAATCAAGGAAATATGTGACCGCCGGAGCGCAATCTATTCTAGTAGAATGCCCCTTCCAATGGCTCACGATACTGTCAGTGGTGGCTATCGGCTTGTCTTCATGCCATATAGCAAGCGATGGCGTACTGTCCGAACGATCATTCATCGACTACTAACTCCTGCTGCCGCGAAATCCTACGCTCCAATTCAAGAATTCGAAGCCAAGCAGCTCTCTGTTGACCTACTCGACACTCCAGACGAATTCTTTAAGCATAATCGGAGATATTCAGCAAGCCTTATTCTGCAGGTCACCTACGGACGGAGGGTACCAGTATGGGATTGCGAGGACATTCACCAGATCAATGCCATTAACGCTCGCTTCGGGGGAATTCGTCAGCCTGGCCGGTATTTGGTCGATACATTTCCGAGGCTGGCCGACAACTTCTTGTTCAACTGTATCAGCAACTGGAAGCGTGAAGGTGAAGAGCACCATAAAGCAGACGCAGCATTTTGGATGGCACTCTGGGATAGGATGCGTGGGGAGATCAACAACGGAACTGCCCTCCACAGCTTTGGTAAAGGTTTCCTCCAGAGTGACTGGGCCAGCAAAGGCCTTAATGAGATGCAAGGAGCCTACGTACTTGGGAGTATGATAGAAGCAGGATCCGAAACAACAACAATGTTTCTCAACAACATCATCATTGGCCTGTTGTCCCGTGGCCGAGAGGTAATTGAAGCGGCTCAAGAAGAGTTGGACAGAGTCATCGGCCTGGAGCGGACCCCCAACTTCGACGACGAGGAAGACCTACCTTATATTCGAGCCATGATAAAGGAAGCTCTTCGCTGGAGACACGTGAACAAGTTGGGACTTACCCATTACGCCACGGAAGATGGCTGGTACAACGAGTACTTTATTCCCAAAGGCAGTGTCATTGTGGCAAACGTTTGGGGTATGCATTACGATGCTGAACGATATCCCAAGCCTGAAATGGTATGTCTTTCATGTCCTGTTTTCAACTTCGTCATTGTCTCCAGCAAGGAATACGCATTCACAGAGCTAAGCTAACATATATAGTATGATCCCATGCGGTTCATTGACCACAAACTAGGCTCTGCGCAGGCAGCGGCGGCTGGTGACCCTCTCGCAAGACCCCATTTCAGTTTTGGTGCTGGAAGGAGAATCTGCCCGGGAATGCATGTGGCTGAAAGAAGCTTGTTTCTGAACGTGGCACGTTTACTCTGGGCCTTTGATATTCGTCTTGCAAAGGATGAGAATGGGAGGGATATTCCCGTCGATTCAAGTTTCAGTAGTCTCTCGCCGGGCTCCATGACATCGCCTAAGCCTTTCCAGTGCGGTATGTGCACTCACCAATCGCTTGTTATCTTCTTACTAACTCATATGTCGCAGACATCCGGCCCCGAAGCGCACAGCATGAATCAGTGTTGCGGAATGAGTGGAACAAAGCACAAGAGGAAGGCTTACACCTAGAGGAGATCAATTTCGCCCGTTAATTACGTAGTTAGGGGTAATTTCACATAAGAGTAAAGGTAGTTTACACCAGTGATTGTCCTGAATATATTTTGTGTCATCGTATATATATACCAAGACAACTGATTATATACTATCGGGATAATCCACGCAGATCGATGAAGGACTAAGTCCGCTGTTTCTTTCCGCTTCTCGCGTCTTGAGCTTGGATAATCTCTTCAACCTCGACCACAGCGAAATGAGCGCAGTGTTTTGTCCCACGGTGGTTATATCACACTTAAATGAACCAAGAGAAAGCTGTAACTTTACGGCAAGTTTGTCCGTCATTCCACAACGCCCTCCCTTCTGTACTCATATTCTCTGACCTAATCTGGCGGCAAAGCCACAAGGTGCCTGGTGCGTTGAATATAACGAACACGTATATTGGAGACATGGCAGTAGTCCTTAGTCGTGGTCATTAACTTCATCTTCACAACAAGTTTGGGCACTGACAGCACAAATACGGAAAATGTCCGCTACTGTGTTAATTATGGGCCTCTTGATGAGAGAGAGATGGCTTAGCGGAGGTTAATTCGGTGGAATAGGCATTCTGGGGAGGGTGTGGCGCACCCTGAACGATCCAAATCGAATTCCAGAGAATTACCCTTGAGGGCTGTATGAAAGGGCTACAAGGAGGGAAAAATTAGATCATCCTTATTCTCCGGCACCAGAATTGAGTATCAAATACTTTGCCCCTCTTCTGCATTTCGTCTCGTTGGATGACTTCGTCCATGAAGTTATTGCGCATTCAATGGGCTACGCCTTAGGCTATCTTATAAAACTCCAGTAAGTTTATTATACTCAGAGTTGTGCATGATCTAAGAACCGAGGAGAAGTTAAGAAGCTGCCACGGTTTCGCAACGACCACATGCTTATTACTGGAAATAGCTACTGGTAATAGAAGTCTCCAGCGTTCTCACAACCTGCTGTTTCTCGTTCGGTGTATCCCCGACTGTGCCCAACATGCTCCTGTACGTTCACTTAGACCGTGGGTCATGTTCGAGTGAGATACCCTTTTCTGTAGTCCGCTCGGTTTTAACCGGCACATGTTCCACGGTGGCCTCGACCTCTTCGGTCATGTACTCTTTCACTGACTGCAAGAAGCAGCAGGCAATGAGGGCTAGGACAGAGAAAGGAATGACGGACGAGAAGCCGAGTCGATATGCTTTGGCGTAGACGTGGCGGCTGACAGCTAGTGCGGAACTGAGAATTCCGGGATTGATTCCCGGGACTGCTGCAATAACAGTCGGGTCGCCAATCGCGAGGCCCATCAACAGAGCTGGCACAGCTTTTGGGTCGAGCCCTGCCGCAACGGCAGCGGCTGAAACATCTTGATTCAAGTTGGACGCAAGTTCTTTGTTGATGATGGCATTGAGAACAGCGGAACCGAAAGCGCCGCCAATAGCACGTGCCGAAAAGCCGAGACCTGTAGCTGCCGACAAGTATCTATGCGGTACGCTCAACTGGATCACGGCACTCAACATGGCCAATGGTCCTCCAAGGCCAAGTCCCACTGTGTAGAGGTCAGTAACAGCACGAGCCGTATCAAGCGAAAGGGATAACCTACTAATCAAAGCAAAGCCATATTGAGCTTTCTGCATGTGCTCATTGAGCGCAGCGTAGCAGATGTTGCTAGAAGTTGGTCAGAAACCCGAATCCTAAAAACTTGTTTTATTGGCCATCACGTACCTGATGAGGAAACAACAATACGCAGCGATCAGTGGACTTTTGAGGTCACGATACTTCGTTGAATACCACCTTTCACCGTTAGTAATTGTTCTCTTTTGAGTCAAGGATTGCACATACATGATGATGAGCGCAGAGGCTAACGAAGGGATGTTTCCGGACAGTTGTCTGACTGCTATCGCAAGCCCAGTTGACTCGAAGCCAAGATTCAGTATTACTTGAGGGATGATATTGTTGAATGCCCCGTAGAAAATCCAGCTGAGAGAGAAAATGTCAGTACTTCTAATATTTCCTCAGGCGCTAGCAGTTTCGCTTACCCTTCCATTACCATCGCGATCATGGCCATTAGGAAATTCCGCCCGCGGGCAAACAGCACATGAGCAACAAGGCCATCAGACCGACCCTTCCATTCTGCGCATTGTTAGCTGGCTGGACGACAGGATCATAGGGAAACGTACCATAGACACCGAAGAAGGCAAGTAGAAGGATTCCTATTATCAGAGGTGCAAGGACGTATGCCGACTTCCATGGGTAAGATCCTCCCCCCCAGTTCAGACCAAGAAGGAGTAGAGTTACGCCAAAGACATAGGCCAACGAGCCGACTGGATCGAAACTCCAGATCGCTTTCATGACGGACCTCTTTTTGCGAACAACAGGCTGGGGCCAGTAGGCCACCAGAAAGCCTAAAGCTACGGCACCTTGAAAAGCGGCCTGAAGCCAGAATATATGTCGCCACCCATGGAGGCCGCCACCAGCCAACTTGCCTCCTGCTAGGGATCCGGTTCTACCAGGCGTCAGCCACATGAATCAGACGTCAGCAAATAGGTGATTGAACTCACAGGCCGCCGAAATTTCCTCCGACAAAGGCAAGGCCATTGCTGACTGATCGCCATTTGAGAGGTAGGATTTCAGATGAGATAGATTGGATAACGGCGGCGGATGTCAAACTAGGCCCGAACAAGATTGAATAACCTATGAGAGTGGTCATAGAGGTAGCTCTGGCAGCTAGAATAGATCCGACAAAGGCAATGACTGCTGGAACCACGGCCAGCCACTTGCGGCCGTAGTCGTCTGAAAGGCGGCCCATCATGGGTGCCAGGACACTCTGCACTACCAGAGGACCCTAACAGTGAATCAGTACAACGTCCACATCGAGCTCCAGGACCGACTCACTTGTATAATCCATGGCGCAATCCCTGGGTGACCAAGATCTCTTATGATGAATGCCAAATTTGCCCCCGACGCAACCGTAGTGTAGATTTGGGCCAAGATTCTGGATTGAGTCAGATTTGTTCAGATCTCGAGGGCAGCTGAGCCCGTCATCATCGATGGCGCAGAGATAACTCACGCAAACGAGCAGATGGCAACGGTCAACCAGGATCTCCATCCGATTGGAGGAGACTCCAGAACTTCTTCCTCGACGGAGGAACCCGAGGGAGGCCCGTGAAATTCAGTGTGAGTGACTCCCTCTTTGGACTCCATTCTGATATAGCAACGATTTGTGGAGTGTATCTGGGGTAATGTTTTCTCAGGAAAGAAGAACAATGTCAGGTGGTGTGAGCAACTTATGAAGTTTGAGCTGAACCATAGTACAATTTAATCTAGACTATTCAGCTATAGGCGACTTGCAGCCAGACCGCGATCTAACATAAAGGTGGGCCTGACCTCCACGAAACCAGGGGAAATTGTGGGGAGGTGGCGCCCCCCATGAGGTTGACTAGCAGGGGGTCATTTAGGCGAAGAGCATGTAGGCGAGAATGATGCCACCGGCTTTGAACCGACGTTTTCACTTCTTCTGCGGGGTACGCGGTATGGTTTCGTAAGCACAAATTGGCGACGCGGCCCCAAAATGTCCCGGTGAAATAGGTATTCAACATGGTCCTAGGGATTCATTATTAATCAGGCCAGTGTCTATCAGATTTAATTCTAATGATTACGAGACCATAAAGATCAGCAGTGTGCGAAGGCCCCAGTATTCCTGTAGGCTATTTGCTAGAGTGGTTGGCGCCAAATATGCCCGTATTCCTAATCCCATCTATAAAATAGCCTCATCTTCCACTTCCTACCAAATTCCACCCGTTTCACGCACGAAATAACCTCACAGTCCAAAATTCCTTTGATCTTATATCAATATATACTTGCCTCAGTATCATACGCTGTCCGACCCGAATTCATCATGTCAAAACTAGAGAGCATCGTCGAGGAGATATATGCAACGCTGAAGGACCAACCCAAACATACTCCCCAGCAGGTTGAAGCAGTCAAACAAGTCCTCAGGCTCCTCACCGCAACTTTTGTCACTGAAGAATTCGACATCACGAATAAATTGGTGCCCCTGCACTACAAGCAGCACGACCCACTGGTGGGCGACGGACGAGACTCTATTTTCGAATTCAAAAATTTGGCGATCGCTCAGGCACAGAAAGAGACCGACAAAAAGGTTGGTGTGCCGGTTGTCTCTTTTAAGCGCATTTTGGTAGACGGTGATTACGTCATTGCCCACTCCCACGTCATTGCGTATGAGGGTGATCGAGGCACAGCTGTTGTCGACATGTTCCGATATGTCAACGGCGAATTTGTCGAACACTGGGATGTTCTCCAGCAAGTCCCTGCCAACGCTAAGAACTCCAACACCATGTTCTGAACATCATTTGGATGGTCGGTGTCACACTTGGACTATCTCCGGAGACGAGATTGTGGGTGTCAAGTCAGCAGGTCACATGACATGAGTCGTGCCGACCTTGCTTCTCGAGTCGCACCGCTGCTCTCTCTTAGATAGTCTCTCGATACCACAATTTCATCATAAACCACGTGATCTGCGTTGAGCCGTGTCTGACTGCCAGCTTCCGTTGAAAACTTTGCAAAATGTAGTCTGGTATGGAGATGTTGATAGTAGGCTATAATGTAGATTCTGTGATGGGGCTATAGTTTCATGCTCACAGAATAACGTAATCCTCGGGTGGGCGAGCACGGTATTAAGCCTATGGTCGGCATCGGACATACGCTGATGCTTTGTCATAACCTATGTAATAAAACATCCGCTGGTAGGATGGGGACTATATAACGATAGGATAAGCCCACTTTATCTAAAAACATCTGATCCGTCACCTCGAAACCTTTAAAGTGCATGAGCAATTTGAATTGCCTACCTCGCGTTGCAGATTCCACGTTGAGTAATAAACATAACGACAATGGAGTACACAATCGATGAGGCAGCGTTCACAAAGCTCGCTGGCAAAGTCGCTATTGTAACTGGTATACCACTTTCTATCTGTCTTTGCGATATAATAGTGCTGAACGAAATTAGGCGGCTCAAGTGGGATTGGAAGAGGTACAGTCGAGCTCTTTGCTTCACACGGAGCGAAAGTCATCTCGGCGGACGTTGGCCCAAGCAGGGATCCACTTCCAGAAGGCGCAGTCTTCCAAAAATGCGATGTTCGCGTCTGGCAGGAAGTTGTTGATTTATTTAACAAAGCCTTTGAGCAATTCAACCGTGTAGATATTGTCTGCGCAAATGCGGGTATCACGGGCAAGGAAGATTTAATGGGCGACAATCTCAACGAGCCAAGATGGGACGTTATTGACATCAACCTCAAAGGGGTCATGAGCAGTAAGTACTTCTGGGCCCAGAGATGGAGGCACAGTACGTGGCTTTTGCTGACGTCCAGCGTCCTCCGTTCCCAGCTGTCAAAGCTGCCTTGTATCACTTCAGGAGAAACAAACCCCAAGGCGGAGCTCTGGTCCTGACCGGCTCTATCACATCTTACTTGCCAGCTCATATCGGGGGTTATCAATATGCCGTTTCCAAACATGGTGTACTTGGCCTCATGACCACACTCAAGAACTATACGCCGCAGATTAATTCACGCATCAATATGGTGGCACCATATCTTACGAGTATTTTCTCCGGGCGGTGATTTCGATCAGGCCACTGAACTAATATCGCTAGTGACCGGAATGTCTACTACCAAGCCAGAAGGATTCTATGACGGCCAGCCGGTAAATCAGCCAGCCGACCTTGCAAGAGCTATCGGTGCGCTGGCAATCGATGAGACACTGAACGGTATTCTTGATAGCTCCTTACTTGAATTTCTATCAAGCTGATACGACTGTGACTATTCTAGGAAACGCGCTGATTGTGATCGGGAGAAAGTGCTATGAGACTGAGGCACAGAGAGAAAAAGTATTGCCTCAAATATGTGGTGGTAATGTAGTAGAACTATGGAATCATCTTCTTCAGAGCAAAAATCTGAAATGAAGCAACTCGCATGCGGTGTTGGCAGCTCAGACAGGTGGAGGAATGTCCGCCAAAGCCATTAGGGTCGGAAAGCAGGATGGCTACGTTGTGAAGTGCACACTTCATTATGACAAGTGCATGGGCTTAATGCTTCATTTCATATGCTTTAACTATCTCAAAATGGTTCTGATCTTGAAGGCATAATCACGAGATTTTGTTGGCCTTTGTGCTGAACAATGTTCACAGTCCTGGAAGTAGACCGATTTGTGCGGTTTTAGACACATCAGAAAACGCAATGAAGCGACTGGCACGCAACAGTAGTCCTCTAGATTGAGTGTTTATATCTCTGTCTGCTAACTCTGATGAATATCAACACTTCTATTCTAAACTCGCCCCTCCATAATTCGTGCGTTCTGGAAAACGATACGTGCATTAACACAATTAAGTCAACCGCGCGAGGAGCACACCTCAAAATGTTGGCAACTTATGGTCTATAACAGCCATCAAAATGTCGGAAGTGATTCAAACAGACGATTGACTTGCTTTTGCCTGCTCTATTGCCCATCCAATCCCTTTTATCAAGATGCCATCAGCTTCTTTCGATGCTGTGATCTGTGGCCAGTTGAAATACCCTGCGAGAAAAACACGAGGTTGTCAGACCATTACGAAACCGGGAAGAGACGATAAGAATCATAGCACATACCATGAGGATACCCAGGGATCACATCGAGTTTTACTGGCACACCGTGCTGTTCCAATTTCCTAGCGTATGCAAGGCCTTCGTCACGCAGCAGATCACACCCACATACTGAGATATATGTTGGCGGAAAACCTTTGAACTCGGATGCGAGAAGCGGTGAACAATCGACCGAACGTACTTCATCTTCAGGCACGTTATAAAGAGACCAAAACTCATTCATCACGGATGTTGAGAGGATGGGTGCGTCAGTAAAGTGGTTGTAGCTGGCCGATGGACCGGCAATGTCTCCGGGAAGAGCTTTAGGATGGCAGGTATTAGGGATACGCAGGACTTGTGCCGCTACTTGTTGCGCTCTCCCGGAATTAAGTGGTAAACACGAGCGTAGGGTCTCCTCCGAGCTCTTCTAGATTGTCGAAGACCTGCACAAATCAGTTACTTCTATCCATAACGAGGCCAAGAATATTATGATGTCATCCGCAATGGTACTGCATAAAGCTGATAGTCACCTAGAACGAAGCCACCGCCGTGATAACTATTCGCAGGATCACAAGTCTCGATCTCGCTGGATGTGGAGAAGTCTCTGATTGAGCCGTCACATTCTTACGGATATTCTCTCAAATGGTCTCAATTGGTAGTTGTTGCCATAAAATCAACCTCCTGCCGGTCGGACATACAATCCGCCGGCTTGGCATTTGTCTGCTGTATATAGCCTTTTCTTGCCCTCTAGATTTCAGGTCTTCAATGCAATCTAATTCAGTCTCTCAATCTCGACAAGCTCTCCCACTGCTAACAGTAGTGAAACTAGATCAATCTTCGGCCGAGATCCTAATTTATCTTCGAGCTGCAGAAATTGGAGCTCAATGGTTAGAATACTCGTAAAACCTTAGCTTTCGGGCAAGCGCTACGCACCCTAAGCCAGTCATCTTTGAGCGTACCGACGTCTGAGAGGTCTAGATTATTTGTTGTCATGATTTTCTTCGCCGTAAATACGTTCTTGCAGCATCCTTCCGTAAAAAAACCAGATCGTCGGAGGGTTTTATCACTTCGGCTATATGGGTAGCATCCACCAGAACCAGGGTCAATACGTGGCAAATGTAGTCAAACGCCGAACACGGGAGCCGTCACGATTCCAATCAACAAAAGCCCTTCGTGGCTATGAGCACTGAACTAAAAAATGATATGATACACAAGGCTTAGAACTGCATATGCTTCCTTACCATTCGCATCACAATTTGATTGCTATACTTTCAACATGGAGTCAAGCGAGCACAAGTTCTGTATCATTGTTGGGGCCGGGATGTGTGGAATTGCCCTTGCCGCCGAATTAGTTACTCGCAGCATCCTCAGATCTGATGAGTTTGAGATATTTGAAGCTCAAGCGGACTATGGGGGGGTCTGGCAAGCTAACAACTACCCTGGCGCCGCATGCGATGTGGTCAGTCACTGCTATTCCGTGTCATTTCACCTCAACCCGAAGTGGTCACGGCTATACGCGCCTCGGGACGAAATCCAGCAATACTACAGTAGAATGGCGAAACACCACAAACTCGACAGATCGACTAGATTAAATACTTCTGTCATATCTGCTCATTGGAACGAAAACACTTTGTTATGGACCGTCGTCACCTAAGATACAATCACAAAAGTCACCAAGATGTACACCGCCAATGCCGTCGTTTCCGCAGTTGGATAATTCACACGACCGAAGTACGCAGACATCCCCGGTATAGAGCAATTCAAGGGTGCCATCTGGCACACTGCCAACTGGAAACATGACTATGACCTTACCGGGAAACGAGTCGCCATCATCAGCACGGGCCCAAGTACCGCTCAATTGATTCCCTACATTCAACCTATCGTCAAGAAACTCATCCTATACCAACGCTCGCCCACTTATGTCCTGCCCCGGGGAGATGTACCGATACCCAAGACGTGGATCGCTATTTTTACGTGGTTTCCATTCATGCTATGGCTGTACCACACTTACCTCTGTCTCCGAAAGGAAGGTACGAAGTCCAAGTATTACAGTGGGACAGACGAACAATCTGTTTCCCGAGCCCGCGCACTCGCGCACCTAGAAGACCAGGTTGCCGATCCAGTACTGCGTGCAAAATTGTTTCCACACCACGAATTTGGTTGCAAACGACCCCTGGTACTCGATAACTATTATCCAGTCCTTTGCCAACCGAATGTCGAGCTCATCACGGATAAGCCAGTGCGTATCACCGAGAAGAGCATTATCTCCCAGCCGGTTACCTCTATGCCGAAGTCTAAGATGGCAAAAGAACTTGCAAATGAGCCAGCGGGGTCGTACGGCATCGAAAACGCTGCTCCACAAGCTGCCCCTCTAGAATCTGACATCGACGTGTTGATTTGGGGAACAGGATTCGATATGCGTGATATGGGCGCGAATTTTGCGGCCTACGGCATCGGGGGGGTCAAGCTTGCAGACTTGTGGGGTGAGGATCCGGCGGCCTACTATGGCGTGGTCACGCACAAGTTTCCCAACTTTTTCATCATGTTTGGGCCGAACAGTGGCGCCCCTTGGGCTAATCTATGCACCATGTTTGAGGTTCAGGCGAAGTACAACGCGCAGATGATCAAGCACTTGAAATTGAAGAACTCGAAACTAGTCGGCCAACGGTACGCACTTATGGTTGAGGAAAACGTGCAAAGGAAGTTCAACGACTGGATCCAGGCGAACATGGGTCCATTGTCCATTGTTTCACCCAATTGCTCCAATTACTACATTGTATGTCTCACCTCACTCTCTTATCTGTTCCACCTTCTATTTAACATGGTTGTTGCTGACTTGCCGCGTGTGAATATAGAATTCCAAAGGCCACATAACTTTCAACTGGCCGTTCCATGGGTACTATTACCGATGGTGTCTTCGAAAACCAAACTTCAAGGACTATGTTACCTTTCAAAGAAAGATATGACGACCACCACAACGTAGCTCAGAGCAAGCAAAGGCAACACACAGTGTCACATAGGTACAGACGACTTGGTGCGCAGTACGTACCTCAGTGATCAATGAGAAGGCGGTTACCTCTTCGTCTAAAAACGGGATTCTCAAACATCTGAAAATATATAAGTCAAGCATTTCCGCCAGCACCGTAGATGGAAATGTTTCCATAGTATTGTACCTCTAGATAAGGTCATTGGATAGAGAATGGAGACTTATTGCGACCACCTATTTACTGGAAACGTGTATCTTAATTTGCCCGTGGGGCTTTTCCGCTGTATTGTCATTATAGCCGATGCCATGACCTCGTATTGGGGGTATCTACTGCGCATGGTGCGTGAGGGGAAGTTCCGATTCTTTTAAGAAGCCTGACCTAACCGTCTTTTGTTTACGAGCCGCCGAAAAATCCTTCTGTACATACAACAGGCGCATGATAAAAAAGCCAACCAGCATGAAGGGCTATTCAATCGACTCTGAAATCACCCAGTACAGGGGAATACAGTATGCCACAATCCCTGCGAGATGGAAGGATGCTGCTGTCAAACCCTTCGACGGATCTGCCTCCTACACCAAGTTTGGTCCGCTGGCTCCTCAGCCGCCCAACTCAATCAATTTTGAGCTAGGACTCCTACAAGTATCCCCGTCCATGGTCCCATTCCCCATAACTATCCCACCCAGCGATGAGTTCAGTTGTCTGAACCTCAATGTGACCGCGCCCAACAACCCTGGTCGCAGCCTTCCAGTAATTATTTGGATCCATGGTGGTGCATTCTTCATGGGATCAGGCTCCTGGCCACAGCGCGACCCATCCAAACTCGTTCGACTTTCCATCGATACGGGTACACCAACAATTGTCGTGAGTATCAATTATCGATTGTCGGTCTTGGGGATGCTCGCCGATGGGACAGGCGAGTTTCAAGGCAACTATGGCCTTCGCGATCAGCAGGTGGCATTACAATGGGTTCAGGACAACATCGCTCTGTTCGGTGGTGATCCTACCCGAGTGACTATCATGGGTGAATCAGCGGGTTCTGCTTCCGTACACTTCCACATTCTCCACACAACACCACCACTTTTCTCACGCGCCATCATGATGGGAGGAACCCTGACCTTTATCGGTGAGCGGCCCGCATCGGAACAAGCCTTGGCATATAATGCTGTGGTTGCGGCAGCTGGAGGGAAGCAAAGTCTGTATACGTTATCTACGGAGGAACTGATGGCAAGGATTCCTCCTACGATTCCTTGGGCCCCCACCGCGATAAGTGATGTGCCTCCAATTACTTTCTCGACATTGGGTCCAGCGCCGCTTCATGTGGAAGCTGTCATGGTCGGATATTGCGGATTTGACGGCTCGATCATGCAGGGTGCATTTGCGGAACGCTTGGATCCTGCTGGCCAGTTTGTCGATCTGGTTGAAAAGCTACTCCCACAACCTTCCGCGACGTTGATTCTTGATCGCTACAAGTTGAAACGAACAACGTCAAAACCAGAGGCTATCGAGAAGCTTACTCAGTATTGTACTGATGTTGGTTTTGGCTTGGGCGGAAAGAAAACAGCAATGGCCTTTGGGGAGAAAGGATACTATTACGCATTTGAACAAGGAAATCCATTCCCTGGTCCCCTTCAAGGCCGGGCATCTCATGTTATAGATGAGTTGTTCTTTTGGGGGAATATGGAATCTCTTCTTTCACGCGACGACGTTGAATTTGGCGAAAAGTGGGCAACAAATCTTCTTGGCTTTGTCGGGGGTGGAAGGCCATGGGGTGCTGTGGAACAGGGGAAAATGATGTGCTTTGGCCCGGAGGGAAAGGTAGAAGAGAAAGATAGTTTCCAACATATGAGAGATCTGGAAGAGATCGGTCTGATCAGCCTTTGGCACGTCTGGGAGGCTTTCATTAGCCAGAAGTGAAGTTACGTTATGCTGATGGTGCTTGAATTTTGATGCGAGACCCTTCTGTGGGTAAAAGGAACGGCAGGATACTCAAATAAGCAAAGCGAGCTTGCATGCACCAACCTTCACCCTCTTTAAAACCTATCTCTATTTACCTCATCCGTCGCCTCTGCCAACTGAGCACGGAACTTGGAATTAGTCTTCTCGTGCTGAGCCATAGTATATCAGCCAAGCTTACACCAAACTTGACAGATTGGATTCGACGGTTTTCTTCACCGGGTCTGATATCAGGGTCACACAGTCGCTTACCGTCGATCCCGCGGAAGACCGATACGCTTGTATCGGAAATCTTTATGCCGAGGAAAGAGCAGCCACACGTGAGATCACGGTCAAGAATGAGAATTTCAACGCGTGAAATTGAAAAGACTCGCGGGGTAAAGCCGCGAGAAGTGCTATCGCAGAATGATCTACAGCTGGTCAGCTATTTCCTAAGATGGAAATGTCGATGACAAGGCCTTAGAGTCCGATTTTACTGGAGAAAGTTAGCCTGTTCGGGGCTTACCCCGCCCAGATACAACCGAACCCAGATCCATAAAGCCGTTCATAAAAACCTCTTGTATTCGTCCACATTCAGTTATCAACGGGAGGCACTAATTTATTCTAGGATACCTGAAGCACCTGCCTCGTGTCTCTACCGTGTCTACCAATCCTTTTCTAATCTCAATCATCATGTCTCTGAGGCTTTCGGGCAAGGTCGCCCTGGTCACAGGAGGAGGCCAAGGTTTTGGGGCTAGCATTTGCAAGAAGCTCGCAGAAGAGGGTGCTAAAGTCGTCATCATGGACCTCAACGAGAAGACTGGGCAGAGCGTCGCAAGCGAAATCCCAGGCTCTACGTTTCTGCGCGGCGACGTCACATCTCAGACAGATTGGGAAAAGGCACTTGATACAGCGGTTTCAACATATGGAAAACTGGATATCGTTGTGAACAATGCTGGCATCTTGATTGTTAAGGTAGAGTGGCTCTATCTAAGGGCGGATCCTTGGTTTGAAGTCTGACAGAGACATTCTAAAATCGATTTCTGCAGCTCGCGACCGATCATACAGAGGAAGACTACGATCGTCTCTGGCGGATCAACGTCAAAGGAATTTTCCACAGTGCTAAAATTATAGTTCCCTACTTTCAAAAGCAAGGCGGTGGTGTATTCGTCAACACGTCTAGCGTAGGCGAGATCCGGCCACGAGCTGAAGGGGTTTGGTACGCCGCGACAAAGGCTGGCGTTAATACTGTACGAAACAACCCTTCCATCATCGCACCGTCCATAGTATCCCTGACAACTGATCTATCCTAGGCTACGAAAGCACTGGCCAGGGAGTGGGGAAAGTACCAGATTCGTTTTAACTGTGTAGCTCCTACAATAGCTGATACGGGAATGTACAGTACTCCTGTTCCACAATCGCTCCTGGGGAAAGGCTAACGCGCGCCTGGTCGTGTTCTAGGTACCAAATTATCTTGCAAGCAAATGGCAACAAAGATTCTGCGGACACGCGGGAAAGCATGGTGAAAAACATCCCGCTTGGTCGATTTTGCAGCACAAGGGATGTAGCGAATGCGGTTTGTTTCTTGGCCAGCGATGAGGCATCCTTCATCACAGGGGTACAGCTGGCAGTGGATGGAGGACTGACTATCTAAGTGCGAAGGACTCGAAGGTATCATGAAGGCCGGAATGCCGAACTCAGGTGCTGTGACATAGCCGTGAGGAGATAAGACAAAAGCAAAAATGGGTTGAACGGGATGCCATTCCAATGGTTCAATGTAAATCTATCGACTCCCTACAGTTGCAAACAGGAGACGTGGAAAGAGACATATAGACACGACTTATCCACGAACACTCCACAAGCATGCATTTGAGCCATTGTTACCAGAAAGATTACTGTCCTATGACGAATAGCTACTACCTGCCTTCACTCTTTATCCCTTACTTTCCCACCTCGAAGATCAAACGCTGTCAATTATAACTACCAGTATGCTTCGCCCACTTACCGAAATAAATTCCATCGGAACTTAGTCACAATCTTCAGGAAAATTGTATGATTGCAAGCTGATAGAGATGGTAGATAACGGAGTTCTTTTGCAGGATAAGGATTGAAATGACAGAGGCAATGCGGCGCGAGCTTTTTAGAGCCGTTTTAAAGCAGCAGAATAGTTAATCTAGGTGCTAGAATTATTAGAAGAAGATTAGGCGACGGCAATACGCCTAGAAGAGTGATTTTAAAGGTATCTGTCTAACAACATTATCTGCGTTGATGGAATCCTAGAATGAGGGTGCATCTCAAGGTGCATTTCAAGGTGTCAAGAAAGGCCTGTGCGACATGGATTAACAATCTTCCGGCAGATTACTTAGCAATTTGTCAAGGTGTCCTTGTTACCGCAAAAAATCCATCCGGATAGCAGTCTACCCGTAATTTTTTAGCTTCAAGTACGGCCCGTTGGAAGCGCTGACTCCATTCATATTATGCCTGCATTTCCTGGGTATTATAGTAGCTTAAATTTGGACCGATTTAGAACCATTGGCGACTTAATACTTTTATTATTCTAATTCGGCTTTGTATCTCCAATGACTTTACCGAACGTGAATTCGGGGCCCTAGTCCTCAGTAAAGACTAGCGGTGCGCTGCACATTTAGGGAATTATAAGTTCTGTTGTTTCAAGAAGGAGGTTTCGTAACGTTAATCTAACAACGTAGATTCTAATTGTAACCAGGTTGCCAACTCCTACGCAACATCGGTGGTTACAAGGACTCTTACCATACCTCAAGTTGGTATTCTCTCCATGGTAACCAAATTCATTGGTGCTATCGCGCTTGGAGCCCGCGTCACAGGGACAATCAAAAACGGCATCATCGATATTAAACATTTTGAGCGTGTGCCGGCTACTCTGATCTTGACTAGGGACTGCACTGAAATGGGAAGCGGTACCTTGTTAATGCTAGCCACTGGTTGGGGATTTTCCGTGTCCACTACACATACCGTTGTTGTTGCTGTCACTGGGAGCTGTGGCTGCTCAGCCTCAGTAGCTTAGGATTGCAATCGTCAGCACCTACACCAATTCGTAACCATCTACGTAAGCTCTTCTAATGCAAGTAAGCTATAAATAGTTCATTAATAGATGGAGAGGTTTGCCATGAATTTCACTCCAGTGCACTCGTTATAGGTGCTATTATTGGTGCTGGAATTGCGGCTGTGCCAGAGTCAAATAGGAGTCGGACTCGCGCAGGGTTTCTCAAAACGCAGCGTCATGTGGAATCGCTCCAGTGATTGCTGCAGCATTCTTGGTTCTCATATTCGGGACTGTCAAATACTCTGTACTGGAGCGACAAGACCCTTCAAGTGGGCCATGAGATTGATTCCGCTCTACCTAGCATTCACGGCGTCCATTTTAGCACTTCTTTTTGTCGTCAAGGCGCCCACTGTGGATTCCCTGGAAGAATTTGGCGCTGGCAAAGCCGTGGGTACTATCCTCGGCGTCTTTGTAGGCACGCTTGTCATTGTCCATGCTTTCTTCCTTCCTATTTCCACCGTCGTCTTGTCAGGCGAGACACTCGCATCTGATCTTACCACATCCCTCTTGGTCCGCTTTTGTGGCGCGAAAACCCTCCTATTTACTTTCTGGCTAAAGATAACACTATTGTCAAAGATTACTCAGGAGGTACGAAGATCAAGACCGATTCCAACGAGCCCAAATTCGCCGGTAAACGCGATCCTGCTAGACCTGGGGCGACAATGACTCAGAGAGAGGTCCAACTATCCTTATGGAGCCATCATTCAAGATTACCTAGCTCCCACCAGAAGCTCGCGATGCATAATTAGTGCCTACAAAACGACTCCCGCTATACCATCCCAGGCGTTTATGGGTCTTCATGAACTATGGCTTCTGGCGCGGAGTGATGAAGGTGAGCACCTTTCCAATATGCAGTGCATCAAAATTATATAATCTCAATATCACTCTGCGAATTTAGTCGCATCGTATTCTAGTAAGTTGGAGCACTCACCAACCGCGTGTCTCTGTGCACGCGCCAAATCATCTCCGTACCACTCTATTGCTCCTTTCGGGTGCTAATAAGTATTGTACTAGGATTGTGTGTCATAGAGCGATGAACATCTGGAAAGTACACGCCAAAGCTGTGGTTTATCTTTTCTTATCAATTATCTCCCTTCCATACGCTCCTCCAGCACATATTACAGCGACCTAATAGCGGTACACATCCAGTCCCTCAAGGCGACAGCCGAACTCATAAGCCAGTAAGATTTATCACGCTTCTCAATAATTTCTTCCATCCTCTTCTTGGTCTGCTCCCTGAGCTCCCCATTGTGTCAACGAGTGGAACCTCATATCATTCACAAACCGCCAGCTTTCTACTATTTGCGTATTTACCCAGCTCCAGAAGGCTAATCGGAAACTTTGTGTCGGGTTGGAAATATAGGGCAATCACGTCTGCTTCTCCACACGTTCTGAGTGCGAGGCTACCAGCGAAGATCGGGTATGAAGAAGCAAATGAGTACTTAGCGTTGGTATTTATCTACCGAGAATGCTCCTATACGGTAGAGACAGTCCAAATGAGTCCGAAATTACTACTACGTTTGAGTAGAACCTTTCGGAGCCGGTTCATACTATCATTATAGTGGGATCAAAATTACAAGTATCAACGGCAAGGAGGGTTGCACAGTACCTCCGTAAGAGGGTAAAATCTAGGAATGATATAACATTGTTCTGTTAATGGTGAGCTGTATACACTGGGCTCAACTTCAGCAATCCTAGTTAAGTGTTAGTTGCTAGGAGACTGCGATAGACTTACTTCTTCAATAGAATAATAGAAAATCATTATATTTTACTGTTAATGCTTTAGACAAAAACTACTGTAGTCTAAATTTAGGGGGTTGCTCTAAAAAGGTGACTTTATTTTAGTGTAAGGGATATTCTACCCTGAGGATACCGGCTAGACCCCGCCACCTCATCAGCCACCTTTGGGCTCTTGGCACTAGGTATACGGGCCTCATGGCTTCCCGATCTCTGGGTCGATCCCTAGGTTCTACTCTACTATGGTCCTGTCATACAATTCAACCCTTCTCCTGCATTCACGAGGTCTCCTCGCCGTACTCTGTGCCTCCTGATCGAATCCCTCTTCTATTTACTCTTTTGAAAGTCGTATAATAGTCGCTCTATTACGACGCTAAAATCGGTTAGGCTAATGTATTTTTCCGTTAAACTGAAAAGAATCTAACAAACGTGTCAGCTCTCTTTCAGAGCCTTCCTGATCTTATGTAACTAGGATCATGTAGCAGGCTTAATTGCCTAGTGCCTTGACACCATGTATATAATCCCAACGTTCTCGGGCTCTTTTAGTTCTTTACTCCTTTAATTTAGCACTATTAACTCTGTATATTATTTAACCTACTACTTACAATATTAAGCTATATAAAAGCTCTTATTGAGCTACTGTTAACTTAAGAACTTATATAATTATAACTATGATGCTTATTTCCCATAAAATATCATTAAGATATTACTCTTAAAAATTGCTACTTCCGTTTGTAGAGGTAAGCATTGACGCATTAAAAAGGGACGCTGGGTGAGACGAGGTTGGTAAGGGGCGATAAGGGGGTGAGCCGGGTGAACCAAAGGAGAGGAATCTGATTACGGTAGTTCATTGGCTGCGAGACCTTGTTATGGCTGCATCCCCCTGGCTACAATTGTACCCTCTTATGGCCTCATCGGATCTTACCTGTGTTTTAATTACCGCTCGTTCGGCGTAGCGAAACCGTAACTCGAAATACTAGTGCCTGAGTGCGATAAATGGACGCTTCAACGGTTGATGAGGCGCTACATGGCTCCTCGCTGATTCTAGACATCAGTTCAACTACAGTCGCTTGCAAAGAAAGCTTCCCTTCTGTAACCGAGCAGCATCGTCGCTGGTCCCCCTTGCCAATCCTTTTTCCTCCCTGTCGATCTTTATACAGATTACAAATCATTTTCAGAGCTCATCTCCCTCGTTATTTATGTACGATAGCTCTCCTTAATTTTGAATTAATCGAGTTCTCTCCAGCTTCTGGTGTACGTGCGAAGGTTGCTCGGCGACAAGACCGAAACACCGACATACGCCTCAGTCCTGAAGACTCCCTCAAGAGCTCACCCTCAGCAACTCGACCCTAAATTGCCAACGCCTAATCCACGGTCCCTGACCCTTACCGACAACGACAGCAAAAACATACCGCAACTTACAAATACCAACCCTCACTGTAGAAGACCTACGCAAACGTTTCCACAACAAACCGTCACCGTTAAAACCGACCTATTTCAACAGACAATATGTCAGTACACAACGCCTGGCCGCAACAGCAACACACTTTCTATCGACATTCCTACTATCCGCACTACCAGCGTTTACTAGATACTACCAGACATATAAGCAGGACAATATAACAGTCACACACCGTATCGGAGAGCCGGGACATATAATTCAACTTTGGGATTTACACCGAAAGAATAGCTATAGAGGCTGCACAGCATTAGAACATTATAGGCTACAGCGAGACTTAAGGTTCGTACATGTAGTAGTATACTGTAAAATAGATATATAAGAATAAACTTTAATAGTGGTAGCCTACATATTCCAGCAAGGGGGAGGTCAGGGTAAATGAAACACAATAACAACAAGGACTGTAGCAACTAAACTAGTGAAGCTGCATTTCCAGGGGGTAAAGAGGAGTAGGACAGTTCTCGAGAAGGAAGCCGAGTAAGGGAGACCTATAGAAGCGGGAGGTAGAAGCGACGGGCAGACCCCTGCATACCAGTCACCCCACAACAGCCCACGACCACGCGAAGCAGAAGAGCAGCTTCGAGACCCAACAACACCCGGAACGCGGACCTGAATGTCGCAGAGGCCAGAAAAATTTTTTTTCGGCCCGGGGGGGCGACAGAATACGGACGCTACCCAGCAAAGCTAGGCACGAAGAACCTCATAATCAAGCTTATACGAACTACGAACAGAATCTAAAGAGCGGTCGACAAACTCGAATCAAACAACATCAGATGATCAAGAGTAATATCGACATGGATAGAAACTACGAAGAAAGAAAACGATGTCTAAGGGGCCAACCTCTTAGAACGCGGTCAAAAGATATCCACACAGGTATGACGGGGAAGATCGCAAAGGCTAAGGAACAACCACTATGAGCTGAGAAACGGACAGAACAGGCTGAAGAACAACTGAAGAAAATAATGGCGGAGTTGGAGAAACCAAAATCATACATGGCATCGCTCCCATCACGGTCATAGGCGTCAGTAACAGCCGGCCGAAACACGACGGAATTAGGAACAATCCTCCCACAGTCATCGCGTGCCGAGTACCTAAATAGAGAACCCAACTGCCTTCGAATCAGCACACAACCAAGACCTAATACCGCCGATAATAATAACACAACTTTTACAAGATACCTACCGACAGATACGGCTAACACATACATCCGGAACACCCTTCTGAATGCAGCACAACTAAGGAAGTATAGGTAGCAGGAATTAGAACAACTAAAACAGTATACGTAATCTAATTCAAGGATTAACAGAGGGTTGCTAACAATCAAATAAGTCAAATCGACTACGTTGATTTGATTCGATTGATTCGGGAAACTTGATTGAAGCTTACATAAGCTAATCAATGTCCCTGACTTCCTCAATAAGTTCGTCAATAGCATCTATCGTGAGATCTTGGGGTTGTGTTGAGAATCCTTTGCCATCAGTAAGGCCTAAAAATTGATCAAAATATTTAGCTGCCATCTTTGCTGGGCTTTTAAACCTATCCTTTTAAAATGCGTTAGGGATTGAAGCGCAGAGAGCGAATCCGCCTTTATCCTAAATCCCCTTACGCCAAATCCGTTTCCCAGCCTAGTAAAGTTTCTCTCGCGGTCGTACTAGATATAGAAATATTGATCGTAAATGGAGGAAAAAGAAGTAATCAATAAATTTAGTTTATTATGCTTCTATAAAATTTCTTAACAATAAACATCATAATTTTTATTTAATTGTATTCTAAATATAATAGAAAAAATTTTAATAAAACATTTTACTAAAATATGCTAACCATAAGTAGTTAAAAGTAACTATTTTAGTTAACTAGTTTAGAATCTAGCTTATTACAAACAATTAATAAAATGGTTTTATTAAAAAATTAAAAAATTTTACTTAATAAGCTATAAAGTTAGGTAATTTTTTATAAAAAGAATTTTTTCATGAAGATTATAACATGCTGAATTAATTAAGGTATTGGAGTTTTAATTCAATTCTGTTATAATATAAGCCAATACAACTAGGACTACAGAAATAATATAGAAAAACACCAATAATATGATCTCCCAGACTTGTAGCTGAATGAGCTGTGCCGCAGTGGTCATGAATCTGGCTACTAATGATTGCTTCCCTTTTGCTATTTTAGGAGCCACATCCGTCCTGGCTGCTCCGACATTGTCGGATAACTCACGATCACATGCTTCTCCTAACCCATTTATATAATCGAGGGTTAGAACCCTCTCGAGTTTCTGAATCCCTTCCTTGAGAATTTTTGCTATGTGCTCGTCTTCCGATTGTTCAACACTCCGTTGTGGAATTTGACATGGCCAAGTGTACAGCTCGATCGCTTTTCGTGGATATTTGCCCTGCTCCTGCACCGCATTGTTCTCTGAAAAGGACCCCTTTAAGGCGCGGATACACTTTGCGTATCGTCTAGTTTCCAATAGATCCGAGCTACCGCCGGTGGCTCCGACTGATGACTTTGGTTCTGCAGGTACCCATGGTTCTAAAAGCACTTCCAAACACTCTGGTAGCGCCAGTTCAATAGCCAGAGACACCCAGGAGAATGTGTTGATGGAAGGATGGCATTTCAACACAACCGAGCTTCCCTCGAATGTCAGTGCAATTGAGTCAAATGGGCAAAAAGCACGACGCTTGGAGGTCCGGTTCCCGGTCGAGCAAAATTTGGCCCTACTTGAGTCTGTCCAGTTGAGAAAATCCCGTAATGTACAGGGAAGATTCAGGACAAGTATGACAAGAATATACATGGTTACCACCGTATCGGAAGAATCGACAATCTGGTGGATCCTGTGGCCGACAAACCGTTCGATGAGTTGGTCCGTTACCTGTTGAGAATATTTGCGCAAGTGGCTAGTGCGGAGCAAAAGAGCAAGGAGTAAATCATGATCTGTCATGCCCTCGTCATCAATCAGAGAGTTGGTATTACGCGATAGCGCATGCCCGGCCATCTTTAAAACCATGCTTCTGATCTGCTCTTGCGCATTTTCAGTTCCTTGAGGAAAAATCCAAGGGAACCTGGACATGTAGGTGAGCCCCCTGATCGGACATGCCCCAAGGCTGAGCAGATATTCGAACGCATCTACGTTGCCCCATCTGACAGCCTTGCTGAGATAGCTGAGACGCAACCACGGAAACATCGCGTTGGCAGCGGATTCTTCCAAATCGACAATACCAGTGGAGAGGAATGGTTGAAGCATTTCCTTTGTGCCCCATTTTGCGAGAATCCTGAAAAACTCGATACGAGCTTTATTAGGGGCGTGGACAACTTCAGACACAATGGTCGATAACTCGAGGGGTTTTAGAGAGGATCGGCTATTTTCTGTTGTCGCAAATATGCACTGGTAGGATTGTAAGTACCTTTCTAGGGAAACCTGAAACGTAGGAGAGACGCTAGCTAGGACTCCTATGAGCCAGCGATCTATATTGGACAAGTCTTCCATCGTCCATGGTTCTGATTGACGGAAAATGAATGTTTCCAGACAAGCAATTCCAGAACCGTGTCGAGTAATCAGAGAGAGAATCGTATTCTCTGTCCCCCTTCCGGCTCCCCCCGAGACCGTTTCGGAATATGGATACCAGAAAACGTTACCAGCGTGTGAACAGAAGGCGTCCAAGGCGGAGTTGAGCCGGCAGCTTGAGCTTTTAGCAAGATTGATGAGGATCTGAGCGTGCGACGATGCGAGGCTAGGAACATTGTTAGTATGGAACGCGCTTGTGTGAACATTTAAACTTGTGGAGAAGTCGCTAAGTCGACATTGGCACAAATGTACGTACTTCACGCCATCTGTACAAGGCTCTTCAATTAGGAGACACTTGTAAGAGTCAAGGACGCTATCTGGATTACATGAGCCGGATCGTTGAGCTATTGCCTACTAGTGTTAGCGTACTTTAATAATGGCGATATAGAGCCATACTTCCAGCAATAGCGTCGGTCGACCTCGCAAGAGTAAATAATCGTCAGCCCTCGCGATTCCGCAGCGGAAGAGTTCCTGAAGATCCAGTGCGTTGCAGGATTTTATCGCTTTTACAAGGCGAGGATGTGAGTTGTACCGAATTGGAGAGAGAGATACACCAAGTGCGGGGAAGCTATGGTCTGCATGATGAAAACGAAACTCCCATTGCAGTATCAACGAAGACAACCATCGAGGTGGGATAAATGTGAGGTAATAGTTCAGAGATGATCGCTGTCCAGATTTTCTGTGTCCGTGGCCGTGGAATACTGTGTTCAAGGAAGCGGTCACGCCAAAGGGGAGTCTAAGCCCCCGAATGTTCGAATTTCCCACATAGTTTAGGACATTCCGAGCAGGTGGAGGTCGTTTTGGGGTGTCCTGGTTGGAATATAGGAATGCCGTGGAGTTTTGTTTTGAAAGCTGCTCTAGCTTTGCACTGTGGAAAGTTCATGTGATCAGCTCTAGGTGATCCATGGCGAGAGGATATATACCGTACTTGCTAATTAAGGCCAGAGACAATGTCAATGTTCCCGAATATGAGGAAATTAATTGCTGATACTGGGTCACCTTTGACTCCGTCAATATGTGCCTGAACCGAAGACTGAATAGTTTTCCCCGGGTGGCAGGCCCATCTAGGATTGATTTTAGCTGCTGGATACTCATGCGAAACTCCTGCAGATCATCTTGCATATGTTGTGCGGATGCATTGATGAGCGCTCGAATGCCTAAAGTCCTCGGACTACAATCAGCATTAATCTGCGACTGGACTTCTCTCAGCAGGCCATCGAATTCACTCAGCTGCCAAGACAACCGCATGATGTCTCGCGGAGCTTCTTTGAAGTGGCATTGAGCTTTGTAGAGTGTCTTGGCGCTCTCTATTACTAGGCCGGCGAGTGTTGTCAAGCTAGCGCTAAGCCCGATAATGGCCGTCGCCGGGTCCATCGAAAATTAGGGAGGGATGGTGCGGAAGGGATTGCAAATGTTACCCGAAGTATAAACGAAAGTGGGCTTTCAAAAGTGCTAACTTTGACTAGAAAACTCCCTGGTTTTGATGCCTAGGAGGCTCGTATTCTGCACTGCCACAGGGCTGTGCCCAAGAACGACGTGGCAGACTTTTCGGCTAATGGAACGCAACACTCGATGTGTGAGAGGTATTCGAGCAGGGAGCACAGAGTACGGTGAGGCGACCTCGCGATTGCTGGAGAAGGGGCTGAATTATATGACAGTGTAAGGATCTCGGCCAATGATCACAAATTGGGTAAGGACAAAGTGGATTCGGTAAAGAGTCCGGGCGAGGTGGGGGCCCGAATTACTTTTGGGGGCACCTCAGTATGCGAACGACAGTGCCCCACCGTTACCGTTATTGAGTTTGTTGGCTTCGTCACCCAATTGTTATGTATACTCAAGCCTCTCCGTGCCCATGGAGTGAATCAGTCGTTCAGTCGACAATGTTCAATACCTTGTTATTGCTTCCTCTCCACATTCGCCAGGTCAGGATCCCTTTAACAAACCTACGAAGCGGAAAATCACGGGATTCCCGGGTTTCGGAAATGGAGTACATTTATCAAAAGCTGAAGACATTGCGGCATGCCGCGTCGACAAATCCATTAGAAAATACGGAAAATCTTTCTACGCAATCGGTCCCATTGCATTCAGTAATTAATGAAGAGAACGATCACTCCAAAATAAACGCGGGTAGCTGTTGACTCCCCTCGGAAAGAGAAGCTAGAACGGTTCGACCAATTCCGACAAATTTGAAGACCCCGGAGACGCAGTCAGTCTTCCTTCACTAAATATCAACCATCTTTCAGGGAACGGATCCCTACATCGGCATTATGTCGCCACCGGGGAAGATACAGGACACATGGGAAGAAGAATATTCGAACGGTTGGCCAGTGACCCTCGATGCATCCTTCGTCTGGTGCTGCGGAGCCCTCTATTTCCCTTATACCGACAGCAGATGGCCACTTTCAGAAATCACCCTGGCACAGTTGTGTGGTCAGGGCGGACGAACGATATCGCAGTGTTCATACCGGAGAAATCAGGAACGCTCATGACATAATATATCTGAATAGACGACCATGGTTCCGTCGCTAAAGACCTTAAATGAATAAAAACGATTCCTCTAGCATAACAAGGATAACGTTAATATTACTCTGCACTCTGAGCTATACGTGGATTCGTTGTATCACTGACCTGCTCAAGAGCGCCTTATTGTCTCGAGATATTAGGCTGTGAAATATATATAATAGAAAACGAACGAAGCGTGTCGTAGCTGACTAAGCACTATTTCCGTTCTTTGAGAGCATTTATCCCGTTCTGATGTACATGAAAGTATTCGCGCAAATCTGATTCTCACTGTGGCTATTTTACGAGGAACCCCAAACTTAAACACCTTGAATATGCAGGTATCAGAGAAGGCATCACCACATAGGAAATCCCGGCCTCCATCTCATTTCATTTCAACCATACCCAAATAAAATTAACCAGCGCCTTAAAATTTTCCTTGTCCCAGATCGGTTGCTTTGTATTAGGAAATTCCAGATGTCCACGCCTTCTTCCAGGTACGACAACTTTGGGCGGTGGTCGCGATATCTGCATCGAGGCGTTGCGTCGCCATTTGAATGGATTCCAGCCATCAGACTTGACATGGTAGGCTGCAACGATAGTGAAGAAAGCTACAATCTTGATTTAAAGTCAGCGAGACCAAAAAAATTAGGGGATTCAGAAGGCTTACTCCAATATACGAGGCGATGAAGTCAGCCACATTAAATGGCTTGACAAAAGCTCGCCAATTGTTGAATACAACAAGTAGGGAGCAGAAAATTAGTCCGTAATATGATCGAAAGGGTTGGCCAGAAGTACGATACGGATACTGCTTGTCGTCTCGATTGTAGGCCGATCGGTTCTCCAAGTTATGGTCCTCCGCTGCAGCTTCGACGCGATGATAGAATTGAGTGTACGAGAGACAGATAGTGGTGTAACAAATCAAAAACGATACCATTACGTTCTCTGTGATTCGGCCGTGGACTATTGAAGGGAATGGTTTAACAGCTAGGAACGCCAGAAGCCCAAAGCACCAGCCGACCATCACAGTCCCTAATGGTACTCCTTTACTTGTTGTCCGTTCAAGTCTCCTTCGCAAATTTTGTAGGGGCAATGGCCAAGCTTCAGGAATGCTAGCGAGCGCGTGTAGGAGGCGAGACGAGTTATATAAAGCATTGATACCAGAAGTCGCTGCAGAGAATATGAAGTAACCTGTGAAGAAACTAGGCCATCCACGCAAGTGATTCCTCACTGCTGCAATTACAAAGATACTGTTTTGGCCACCTAGCGTGCTATTGATTTGGATGTCGAGAAGGTATGGGTCATTATATGGCACGTTCAAGCCTCCGGTGAAGGTACAGAGGATGTAGAGGATCGAGATTCGCACATTTAGTTTTTTCGAGCCCATCTTGATGGTTTCATACTTTTCCAGATCTTTGTTTTCGGCTGCGGTGAGGGCAATGGTCTCGAAACTAACGAACGCAAAAAAACAGACCGTAAGGCTGCTTCATAGTAAGCGTCTCTGACTCTGCGGATAGGCTGTGCCAGCTACACCCCGGCAATAGCATGGCGCCTGTTTGCCAATAGTTCCACCTTCCATTGTAGGCAGAATCAATCAACAGTACATTCGCCAAATGCCTACATCCATTGGAGGGGGTTAATCACTCACGCTGTCCACAAGGAGAGGAAACGTCCAGGATCTCCTCTGATGACCACTCCCTTATCTTCGCTATTCGAAGGATGAACGACTAAACTTTCAGATGCAACTACGACACCGAATTAGAGATAGTTGATAAGTAAATCCAGTAAAAGGAATATACTTACAACCATATGGCTTGTTCCATGCCCAGAAGTGGTCTCCACGGGAAACTTTCTGCAGCGCTGAGAGCACCACATTAAAGCTATCCACCATCAGCAACTTATACGGTTGAAACGGCGTGTTTCCACATACACAATGAGCCCAGAGATGAAGAGTATCTTGATAACCCCAAATATGTACTCCAACTGACCATACAGGCGCACTGGAAAAACATTGATAATCCCAATCAGGATCAAAAAGATGGTGACCCAGACAGCAGGGCTGTACCCCTCGGTACCCCAGCCAAGTTCATTATCTGGATATCCGACTTCTCGCAGATATTTCTCGTCGAATCGAAATTTCCATAGCTGAGAGACCGCCAGCGCCTCGGCCGATATAATAACAGACCAGCCAAACCAGGCAAGCCATCCTGCGGCGTATCCGACAGCTTCATCGATAAAACGAGCAGGAAATACAAATAGAGCTCCTGGTACCGGAAAGAGTGCTGTCATTTCTCCCAAACAAGCAACGACGCACCACATAACAGAGGAGGCGAGGACGAATGCGACAACTGCAAGGCCAGGACCGGCGATATTAATGACTTTCCCGCTCTGGAGGAATAAACCAAAGCCTATGCAGGCCGAAAATGCGATCATATTCACAGCGTGGCAATCAGCTTTTTTTTCCACAAAATCGATTCATACGGGGCTTCACCTTGGCGCTCGTTGAGCACGGGGCTATGACAATATTGTCAGCGTATGAGGACTTAAGTAACAGAGGACGACTTACCTCAACGTTTGTCTCCTCATTTTGGCTAGAATTACCGTAGCGCAGCTAGATGTCGATATCCAAATCGAAAAGCTATTTGTGAGGAGTCGATGAAGCGAGGTTTAAAGCAGAACTGCGAAGGCTACAGCAAAATAGCAATGAAAGGAGTAAGACCACTTCGTATGCAAATAAACACGGTCAATGAATTCTGTGAGGGGTTATGCAGTGATATCTGGACACAGGACTCAGCTAGAAATGCAATCGGACTCGACGCGCAGGGCTTAATACCAAACGGGAAAGGGGATCGACAGCGGTGGTGGAAGAGGGGAAGTGGTGGTTGGACAAAGCGTGAATGTACTTGGCATGGCTGACTCTGGGGCGGGGAGACTTCACCGCGTCTCTCAAAATACGGCAAGGTTGTTCGAATGGGGTATGGTTCCCGACCATCGTTGAGAAGGTGGCTGACCTAGATGCCGCCTCCCGCCGTGCCCACCATCGTCAAACTCCGAAAGCAATAGTAATTTACACGTCTGCTTTAGGAACCCCTTAATCTTCCATTTATATGGAGCTGAGGAATGAGTCTTGAACCTTACGAATCGACCTCCGGCACAATCCGAAGTCCATGCCTGGATCTTTGGCATATGGACGTTGGGCCAGCTTTGACGATCGCTATCGATCGTGATGGTTTTTAGCCCCATTATACATGTCACGGAACAGCATTGATTGGTACTGTAGCCTACACTTGTTGGTTACCGCCTACACTAGGTCCATCTGCCTTCATTAGTCTCTTCTAGCCTCCTTGCTACCTGCTTGGCGCTCATCTGCCTAGTCACTCATTTACATATATATACATCATCTAGATAGCCCTTAATTAATCATGGGTTGCTACATTGATTCCCTGCACTCGGTCACAATACAGCCCCCCACTTCAGTAAAGGTGCGCATCAAAAAAAGGACCACAGTAGATTTCACAAGTGATGGGACGGTAAGGTAAGCTCACTGTACAGTATAGGCGTCCTATAATTCAACGCATTTAGTCAGCCACGTGCCGCTTTAATTACTGAGGTACATTTTGATGTGGCTAACACGATAATGGAGTTGATGTTTATACCTTAAACCGGACACTCAACAATGCTAGGTCTATATTCCGCATGTGCTACAGTACACAGTGGAGAATTTCGGCGATAGTCCTCGGTGAAGTGACATTAAAATGGCCGCGAACCCGGAGCCCTGGAGGTATAAATCGAAAGTCGTTTTTAGTGGTAGTTCCCTTCAAGCTCTCGCATTCTTGTACGCCTTCGCAATCCCTGTTGAAGGGCGTGAGAGGTCGCCGATTATCTCACATAAATTTAGCGTATGCAAAATTCGCCGCAATTGCTTGGCGCTTACGGCTCAAAATGTTTGCCACATCAAAATCCTCATAGAAAAGGCATTTTAATTCGTGAAGCAATTACAGCCCCCACCAACGCCTATATGTAAGTTTAGCAATTGAAGCTATTTTCTTATAAGGAGATGCACTTACTAATCCACTTTTTGGAGTAATAGTGCGCCCGTTTCCCCGTCGCGTACAGGCAGTATGGCCAAACGGAAGAATTCGACTGCAGGGAGCGATGCACCTGCTAAAAAGAACCCGACGCGCCAGGCGCGAGGTCAGAGAGCCAGTTGATTACAGAGTGAAGCCTTAAAGGCGCCTTCTACAAAGAAGATTGTCGCGTTGAGGGCTAGTGGAACTAAGAAGTCTGGGGGGCCAGCGAATTGCCTGCGGGTAAGATTTGTGCCAACGCGCGAAGAAGAGCAGGAAGAAGAGCAGGAAGTTGAGCAGGAAGTTGAGCAGGAAGCTAAGCAGGAAGCTGAGCAGGAAGCTGAGCAGGAGCTTCCTGGCCATAATTCGAATTTAATACCAGCTGGCAGTACCGAGTTGCCAGGCCCTTAAACACCTCATTAATTACAATCCACGCGCCACGAGTCTTCTCCAGCCCTACCGAGTTCACCACCTGCGGCCGTTGCCTACGAATTGCAGCAGTCAATTCAAATATATATAAACAGGAAGCGCAAGTACGGAAAACCAATAGCAGGCGTTAATCAATCAATTGTTTAGGGATACGAGGTAGAGAAGTTCTTTGAAGAGTGTATAGTAACTTATATGATAAAGGAAAAGCTACTAGATAGGCCCTTTAATGTTATCTCTCGTGAGGCTATTTACTAGGCCCCCTTACAGTGAGCAAAGCAGGAGTACTATAACCTTAAAAACTTTAGTGAGGGTAAAATAGCTAAGTTCTATCACGTCATTAACAACTACTATAGTAGCTTCAAGAAGACTACTTTATATATCACTATTTAATATAGTATTAAAATTTAGGCTAAGGCTCTATTTAAGGTTTTTATAAAAAAGTCTTTTTTATAGGAAATCTCATCTAACGGAGCTAAAGGTAAGCTAATTAGTAATTAAAAAACTTATATTAATAACCTCCTACGCAACAAGCAAGTGCGCAGGCATATTAAAGAAATAAAGTTAAATAATAAACTATAGCTACTTATTTATTAAATATAGCCCTATATAGATTCTAGCTATATAAACTTTAAGATTAGTTATTATTAAATCTATTCTCATAATTAGCTCTACTATAAAATCAAGGTTATAAACTTTAAATCCTAGGTAAATTAGTATAGAGTTAATTTAAAGATTTTACTAAGTTAACCTCTATATATACTTATTAAGCTATAAAAGAAGAGTTAGAGTTCTTATAAAAAAAAGGTTAATTAAAATAGCTAAAAGTAGTAGTAATAGTAGTAGTAAGAAAATCTTACTAGAATAAATAAAGCCTTTTAAGTTCTAAAGTAATTTAGTAAAATGTAGATAAATTAGACTATTACTAATATAGCTATTAATACTACTTAGTAGGTATAGATAAGTGTTTTTACTTTAGGCCTTACTATATTTATTTATTACCTTTAAATGTTTACTTAAATACCTGTTTAAATACTTACTTAAATATTTATATAGGCTTAGATTTCTATTCTTAATTCTAGCTCTATTACTAGTAAGAAAAATAACTACTTAATAGTTAATAAATACTTTATTTAGACTATTTCTATAGCACTAAATTTATATATTAAAGCTGTTTATAGCCACGTATATAAAATAGTCTAATAAAAGTATTAAAAGCTTAAATACTTACGTAAAATATTAGATCTTTCTAGTAAAATATATAAAATAGTAATTAATAAAAAGCTTACTAATAAAATTATATAAAACTTTAATTATATATTAGAAAATTTAAATAAATATATTGTATTAAAATTATAAGAAAAAATCCTACTATATACGCGCTTATAGGGCTTCTAAATTTATAACTATATATTAAATAGTAATTAGTTTTAACTATACTATATATATAATTACTATTTTTTATATAGTCTTAATTTCTTATATACATGCTTAAGCTTTTTTTGTTTAATATATAATTTTCTAGCTACTTACTTAAAGTATTAAGATGTAAATTAATTATACTAACTTCTTTTAATAGTAGTATAAAAGAAATTACTAAGGCTATTATATTAGTTATATATATATAGTTTCTCTAAATCTACGCTTTTAGTACTAAAAAAGTAAGCTTAATTAGATTATAGTTAAGTAAATATAGTAGTAAATATATAGTAAAGTAGTCTACCTTATAAAGAATCTTTAATATTATATTATTTATATAGATTAGAATATTATTAAGTATAATTATAAGGAATTAGTTCTCACCATATTACTGCTAAAGGTAAGAGATTAGTAAGTTCTAAATTTATTTTAGAAAATCCTTATAGCTAAAATAACTATATTTAATTACTATATAAAAAAAATAGCTATTAATTATATATATAGGTAGAATAGCTTAGGTCTTGCCTTATTAAATATTCTATATATAGTAAGCTTTATTATTAATAAGTATATATACATAATACCTCTAGCTAGTCTTCTTATTAAATAGTAACTTATTAAGGAATATAATATTATTAGTAATATAGTTATTTATTTACTACCTATACGCCTCTCACAGCTTCTTATTATAATTAAAAAAGAAAAGATATAGTATATAAAGCATCTAGTCTCTTTTTTTTAAGTAATTAAGAAATAATTAGCTAATTAACTAGAACACCTTACTGTTATGAGTTGCCTTAACTAATGGTATGTTTTACATTATAACTCTTCCCTAACTAGTTACTTAACGAGCTTCTAGTTCTTTCCGTATCTTAAATAGATAGCCCTAGGTTTAATAGAATAGAGTTTGGTCTTTATCGTAAGGGTAGGAGGAGGTTATACAATAGAATGAACAAGGTAGTGGTTAAACTACTTCACTCAAGGTCAAAATCTCAACTTAGAGATAAGATCTCGATTTTAGAGTAACTATGAAGAATCCAAAATATCCCTGAGCCGTTTCATGTCTCATATTTATAGGAAACCCTTCGTGCGTACATTGTGTACCTGCCGGCAGTATGTTAGATACTGTCAGAGGCTGTTAGAGATATCAGAGCTTCTGGCTTCTTCTGACATCTCTGGCTGCCAAGCCTTGCCCGATCACGTGCGCGACTGCTCCTAATCCTGTGGCATAGTTCCATATTTCTGTCCTCACTTCTTGGCTCTTACCTTGGCCTGTGCCAATGCGTCCCGTGCCTGCTTACAGTTCTTTCTTTCCAGCTCGAACATACGTTTCCATTCTAGAGCTTTATTGGCTGTCGTAGCCAGTTCCCTCAGCTCTTCGGGTGCAGCTGCCTTACTGTTACCGTCCGTAACATTATCCCCCTTTTCTAAGTCTTCGTCTCGGAAGATAGTTTTTCTCTTCTATATGTAGTATAAAGGCAGCAAGTCTTCTACTCAGTGTTCTAAACTGTAAGACCCTTAACTTCCTTTCTTTCCTGCCCAGCTTCCTAATGATGACACGCCTTGAGTCGTCTCTAATACATGCTTGCCGTTTAGCTTCTCAGATCCGTAACGAACCCCGTCACATGCTGACACCCTGCTTGAACTGTTCCTATTAAGGTGATAATTGCCTTGTGAATTTGAGCTCCAGTCACTGTTCAGCTTATAATAATTGTAATGTGAAATGTGATCTGATTGTCTCGCAGCCTGAGTAGGATCATATTGATCGTGATAAGGAAAAACTTCGTCGCCAGCTTGAAAAGGCTGAAGAGGATGCCCTAGAGGCCTGTTCTCATGCCCTTCGACTTCGTCGCGAGCTTGCGAAAGTTGATTCCAAAGAGAAGGAGATGTTTAATCGAGAGATGGCCTCAATCTATGAAGTCTAAGCTCTTGAAGAGGAAGAGGCTCGTTCTTGAGGTTGAGAAGTTCACACACCGCAACCCGCAGTGTCTGGTGCCACTTCGCCTTCCTTCTCTAGTTTTGAATGGAATGTCCTGCATTCTCCTTATGCCCTGGACCCCGCCTTAGAGCAAGCCTTTACTACTCCATCTAATGGTACTGGTCAATTAGCTCTGAACTATTTCTTAAGTTCCTAATTAGCTCCCAGGTGTTATCCTTAGGTCTGTATTCTTTCTATCTAACTAAGTATTTCCACTAACGCCTAAACTGTTGGTAGTCCAAAATTCATTAAACTTCATACTCAGTAGTGTCTTCCTTGAGTTTGAGTTTTATCTACAATTTAGCATCCCGTAGTACTGGTTCTAGTTTAGAGACATAGAAAACTAGGTGAATTCTTATATTCTTAGGTAGTTATAGTTCGTAATTTATAGGTCCTGTTTATTATTTAACCTTAAATGGTCCTAATTTTACGTGATCCAGTTTTCATGATGGTTGTTTTATTTCTAAATTTTTCTTTTTTAAGAAAATCTTATCCCCCTCCTTAAAGATTGGTCCCTTAACTTTAGACTTGTCCTTAATTTATTTACTAAGATTACCTTTATAGGTAATTTTCCGTGTGATTTCTTTATAAAGTATCTATAAGTCTTTGACTTTTTTTCTTGCAGATTCTAATACTTTGTCTAGTGTCTATGGTTCTCGATAAGCTATAGGCTCATAACTATAGTTCATATAGAATAGTGATTTTCCCGTTATTAATGACTTTACAGAGTTGTATGCAAACTTAGCTATTAGTAGTAAGTTAATCCAATTATCTTATAGTTCATTAACGTACATTTATAAATATTATTTTAGTGTTTAATTTGTCCGTTCTGTCTGTCCATTCGTTTGTAAATAAAATGCTATTAAGAGGCGGTATTCTACCCCTAGCCGTCCTATAAACGTCTTTCAAAATATTGATATGAATAATTTATCTCTGTCCGTGATAAATTCTCATGGCATTCCATATCATGTAATTAAAAGTTTAATTAGTAATATAGCCAATTTATCTGCTTTAATTTCCGTATAGGTTGGTTTAAAGTAAGCGTACTTTATTAGTCTATTAATAATAACTAGTATCATGTTATATTATTGGTCTCTTTAGATAGTAATTATCAGTATTCCCGTAATAAAGTCTATTATGACTGATTTCTATAGTTTATTTAGTAAAGGTATAGGTTACATGAGTCTATACTCTTTATATCTTAATGCCTTATTCTTTTTGTATTCCATGCAGTCTGAAAGAATTTTCCTAACCTTACTTTAAATTCCAGGAATCCAGAAGTGTCTGTTAATTCGTTTTATAGTCTTCTTAATTCCTTAATATCTGTGCATTTCGGCTGAATGTTGGTCTTTAATAAGTTTAGTCTATAATACGTTTAGTATATAGATTATTTCTTAGTCCAGATTCTACTATAGTTATCCGTTATTAAAATTCCTTATTCGTTTTTTCTAAGTGTTTTTAATAATGACTATGTACTTAATATCAATTTATAAGCTTCCTAAGGACCTATCTTATTATTATTAAAGTACTATATTATAGATTTTTAGTATATCCCTTATATAATCTGCTCTTCTACTAAGTGCGTTAGCTACTATATTTTCTTTTCTAACTTTATATAGTATTTAAAAGTTAAATATAGAAACTAGTTCCTACTATCTAACCTATCGTTAATTTAGTTTCTTTATTGTTATAAATACTATTATATTTTTATAATTTAAATAAATAACAATCTGGTGCTTAGCTCCTTCCAAGTAATATTTCTATTTTTTAAATACTTAAACTATTACTAATAGTTCTTTATCATAAATATTATAGTTTAACTTAGTAGTTATAAGTTTATGAGATAAGAAATCTACTAGGTATTTACGCCTATTATTTTATATTTATAATAGGATGGCTTTAGTAGCTCTATCTAATACATCCGCATATATCTCTATTTAAAGTTATAAATTAAATATCTTTAATATTAGTAGTTTTTAGAACATCTTTTTTAGAATTATAAAAGCCTTATTTTTCTTAGCTTTTTACTTAAATTATTGATTTTTTTTTAGTAATTCCGTTAAGAGCGCTATGATTCTTAAATAGTTCTTAATAAATTATCAGCAGAAACCTATAAATCTAAGAAAAAAATAAACTTCTTTAGTATTAGTTAGTATAGGCTATAATAAAACGTTTTTAGTCTTATCTAGGTTAACTACTATTCCGTTTTAGGATATTAGATATCCTAAGAATTTAACTTTCTTTTTATAGAATATATATTTTTCTGTTTAAATATATAGCCTGTGTTTCTTAAGCTTCTGTAATACTCTCTTAATATACTTAATATATTCTTTTAGTATCTTATTTATATATATAAGTATGTTATCAAGATATGCTATTATAAATACGTTTAGATATTTTCTTAGTATATAGTTAATAATTGTCTGAAATATTACTAGTGCGTTTGTAAGTCTAAATAGCATAACTAAATATTTAAATAACTTATATCTTATTTTTAATATAGTTATTTATTCGTGTCCTTTAGCTATTTATATCTGGTAGTATTTATTTTTAATATTAAAAAGGCTAAACCATTTAGCTCCTCTAAGTTTATCTATAAGTTTTAATATTAGTAGTGTTAGATAGTAGTTTTTTACTATAGCTTTATTAAAATATCTATAGTTAATACATAATTATAGTTTTCTATTTTTTTTTAGTATAAAGAGTGTTAGTGATGCCATTATGCTTTTACTTTCTTATATATATCCTTTTTTTAAGTTATTATTTAAATACCGTTATAACTCTTTTTATTAATTAATAGATAATTAATATAATAGTCCTGGTTTTAGATTTGTTTCTTCTTTAAAAATGATCTTATAATCTTAATTCTAGTGTTCTGGTAATTAGTCTTTAGCTTTCTTAAAGAACTATTTTCTAAATTTATTTTAATATTTATCTAGCATAATAAACGTGGTATTATAAAGAGTTATTTTCTTTATATATATTATAGCTTTTATTTATTTATAGTAGTTTTTCCTAGTTTCTATAAACTTTGTCTTCTAATTAATTAGTAAGTTCTATTATGCTAGCTAGTTTTATCCTAGTATAAAATTCTTACTACCTAGATTTATAATTTTAATGCGGCGGTTATCTGTGTAATCTGCTACCTTAATAGTTATATTCTCTATTTTAAAATTAATTAGACCTTTTCTAAATATTATTGGATTATTATCTATATATACTACTCTTACAGGTTTGTCTAAAACTCTAGTTAATATCTAGTATCTTTATATCTATTAATTTAATATTAATGTCTTACTAGCCCCGCTATCTATAAGCACTTAAGTTTAAAAGCTATTAATATATATATCTATATATAGCTTATTTTCGTGTTTTCATCTAAGTCATGTGTAATTAAGTGTTATTATTTATTTTTTAATTTTAAATTAGTTCTCTAGTAGCTTAGTCATTACTCACTGGCCTTCTAGTTTTTTATTAATAGTATTATTCTAACTATTAATTGTTTCTTTAGTGTTTTCTTTTTAGATTTATGGATAAGGCATCTAAAAAGTTAATACTATTTTTTAGTTAAAATCTTATATTTCTTTCTTACTATCTCTTTGTGATTTTGGTACTTCTATTTTAAAAAATATTTATATACTACTAGCTTAATATATAATTCTATAGCTAACTATTTATTTTAATAGTATTTAGTTTAGTAATATCAGCATCCTATTTAGCATTTATTCTAATTTAATTATTTATATTTTTCTGTTTTTGGGTTTTGAAGTTTTTTTTTAGAATCCATATAGATTAGCTCCTGTTAAGTATTAAGTTTTTATTTCTAAGTTATTTATTTTAGTATTCTTCTTATCTTTAGTTTTTTAACTCTTATAGTATAAGCTGCCTATTTATAGTTTTATCTAGTATACGTCTTTTCTTTATATATTTAGTATTTCTTTTATATAGATCTCTCAGCGGTATCGTTATCTTATATCTATAAAATAAGTAAAGTAAGTTTCTTTTCTAGTTACTTATTTTAGTCCCATTCTAACTCAGGATGTCTAACGGGGTGGTAATAAGTTACTAGACTTATAACTAGTATAGGTTCTTATTTTTAGATTTTATTTATTTATATAGCTAGTTTATATCTGCTGAGTTTTTTATACTATTTATTCCTAGCTACTTATAATACTTATTAATATTTATACATTCTGTCTTTTAGAGTAACTTTTTAGTATTTAGTAATATAATATTTCCTTATATAATACTCTAATCCGCAGATTTAGTAATATTTCTAGTATACTTATTATATAATTATTATAGATATTAGCTCTTTGTCTTCTATTATCTTCTAATTTTAATATTATCTGAATTTTTAATTCTTAGCCTTAAAAGGTCCTCCTTCTTACTAAATTATCTTATAAAATTAATTAGTCTTTTTTATAAAGCTGGTTTGGTGTTATCTAATAGCTATCTTTTATATAATAGTTATTATATTACTAGCTTATTCTACTAGATAATTCTTAACTTATTAATATAATATTTTATATTCTTATCTAAGATGTGTATAGCTTTTATAGATCTAATATTATTCTTTCTAAATTTATTTTATAATTACCTTTTAGGTTACTTAGTCTTTAGCTTTCTTTACTTAGACTATAGTAATTTTAATTAGTACTTTAGTTTAAACATAAGTCTACTTAACATCTACTTTTTATTATTTATAGTTTTTAATAAAATGTTTTTCTTTTCCGTATCCTAAGCATACCTTACGTGTATAATGATCTATTTATTTCTTAGTATATTTATCTTACTTTCTTTTATTAATCCATGTATTTTTAACTAATACGTGGTTGATTTCTATTATATTATAAATCTAAGTATTCTTTTTATTTCTTTATAGTATATAAATTACTAGCTTAGTATTATTATTTTTTTTTACTCTCTTTAGTACTAGTAGTTATTAATAGTCACTGCTTATTTAATAATTCCTAAAAGTATACTAAGTTATTTTCTTTATAAAATTTTATTCTTAATTCTGTCTTTTAGTTCTATATAGTATATCATAATTAACGGTTAATCTTTTTAATTTAATTATAATTAGATTTGCTTGAATTCCGCTGTATAGTTAGCTACTAATATTTATTACTTAAGTTATTAAAACTTTTAGATTACCTCCATTTCTTTATTAATTTTACTAAAGACTATAATTATTTCTTTTTTAAATACTTTATAGTTCTTAAACGCTTGCTTTATATTATTATTATAGTTCTTAAGTTCTACTATTCCTAGGTTTAGATATCTATTTACTAAATAGTTTTTTACTAGTAATTTAAACTATCTTATAGTTTTCTCTATTATGTTTATACCAGCTACCAGAATCTAATCCTAATTAGTTATAAATAATACTTAATTAAATTAATAGTATAAGTCTATTACTGCTATAAATGTTTTGAGATTGTTTTTATTATTATTAAATTTTACTAGTAGGTGTATTTTTACTATACCTCTCTTCCTATTTTTTACTATATTAACTTATTATTTTATACTAATTAAGGTATTACGTAACTCCATAATAGCTACTCTCTATTCTTATATAATCTATTAAATACTCTTTATATCTAATATACTTCTAGTAGTAGATAAAGGTCTTACTATAACTTCTTCTTTACTACTATTATTTTCTAATAAATAGAGTTCTTATTCATCCTTATAGTAGGTTATTATAGACTATAATTAGAAATTTATATATTAGAATCAATCCAACGTTCTCTCCTATACTCTTTTAAAGAGTAGTTATAATATTATAAGTTGTCTTAATTAATAGTACGTTTTACGTTATAACTCTTCTCTAACTAGTTACTTAATAAGCTTTTAGTTCTTTCCGTATCTTGAACAGATAGCCCTAAGTTTAATAGGATAGAGTTTAGTCTTTATCATAAGGGTAGAAGGAGATTATATAATAGAATAAACAAGATAGTAGTTAAACTACTTCACTCAAGGTCAAAATCTCAACTTAGAGATAAGATCTCGATTTTAGAGTAACTATGAAGAATCCAAAATATCCCTGAGCCGTTCCACGTCTCATATTTATAGGAAACCCTTCATGCGTACATTGTGTACCTGCCGGCAGTATATTAGATACTGTCAGAGGCTGTTAGAGATGTCAGAGCTTCTGGCTTCTTCTGACATCTCTGGCTGCCAAGCCTTGCCCGATCACGTGCGCGACTGCTCCCAATCCTGTGGCATGGTTCCATATTTCTGTCCTCGCTTCTTGGCTCTTACCTTGGCCTGTGCCAATGTGTCCCGTGCCCGCTTGCAGTTCTTCCTTTCCAGCTCGAACATACGTTTCCATTCTAGAGCTTCATTGGCTGTCGTAGCCAGTTCCCTCAGCTCTTCGGGTGCAGCTGCCTTACTGTTACCGTCCGTAACACTCACTCTATAAGCAGCTAGTGTACTATCTTGTTTTAATATATATATTTATATAGTACTAGCTCATCGCGCAGCGCCTCTGTATCTTTATCTAATATCTTTTCTGGCCGTCTAAGCTTCACGGTATAAGGCTTGCTGCATGTTCCGTACTGTTACTAATTTTCAATAAAATTGTATACTGTTCTTAATCTGCAGGGGACTTGATTAGCTATAGCTTGGGGACTCTAGTTAAGCGTTAATAGATGATAGAGTAGCGCACGTTTAGTAGTAGGGAGGCCTCTATTCTTATAACTCTGCTTCTTATAAGATGGAGGAGAAGAAGGGCGTGCTAGGCGTTAAGGAAGGCCATGAGCTCAGAACTGAGCTGCCTATTACTCCAAAAAGTTGATTAGTAAGCGCATCTACATACAAGAAAATAGCTTTAATTGATATTACCATGTAGATAGCTGATGTATGCGTATAATCGTCGATTATTTGATTTGTATGAGAAAGTGTATGGCACACAAATATTTAATGGTGCGCCAAGAAATTGCGGCGAATTTTGCATACGCTAAATGCGAAGGCGAAAGCGGCCGGCCAAGCCGCCCGAGCCAGCCCCGCCACATCAAAACTCACCAAAATGTCGCATTTTCAAACCTGATAATTCCACAACGACAAAGCCAAAATTGTTAAGATTTCTGGTTTAGGCATTTCTAAGATGGCTTAATGCTGTTTTACTTACACGTGACGTATCTAAATAAGAGCATTATGCTAGTCTCAAGAACAGGGGAACGGTCGAGGAATTTAAATGGAGAAAATACGTTTTCCCTTTACATTTCAACCACGCTTAAGAAAGGATGTAGAGAGTATTATATTCTTAAACTTATACCCTTAAAGATGTGGTATTTCGGTTTTTATATAATTTTACTTAAATGGTTGTTCAGATGCAAAGCTTTGAAAACGCGACTTTTTGGTGACCCGACCGGGTGGCCAAGACTTTATCCTAACCCCATTTAATAATGAAGGCTTGCAGTGCAACACATGGACCGAATGTGGATGTAGTCATATCTAACTTACACCAGTTACCTTCTTGTTTTCCCTTTAGCTGATTGCAAATCACAACATTCCGGTCAGGTCTTGATCCCCCCACACCTAGAAACGGTAGTGATTGACGAATGCCTCGCAGTGCTGTGCTACTGTTGCACAAGTTAATATAACTTGTGATGTTGGCGCTACACAGCGCTGCTGATTGGTCGGATGTCATCCCCCCTGGCCTCGAAGTGATCTGGATCCCCCTGAATTCCCGTGTTCCAGGCGCAGTGGGTCCGCAAAAGCTTAAGTATCGAAGAACTGGAGAGTGAAAATAAGCGTATCGCACCACTAATCACTTGCTCTTCACTTCTGGCTTCGTCTTTCTTCGGCTGAAACCTTTTCAAAAAGTCGCGAACAAGTTCCGAGTAGATATCGATTTTTGTGTTCTAAGAGAGAAGGATCGATCCGTACGTGCTCCAGCTTCATGGCGACTTCCTGTCCACTTTAGGTTATGTAGTCAAGGTTACGGTCCTTCCCTTTATGGACATCACCGAGACGACAGGGGGCGTCGATGCTTAATGTCGACAAGGGGTGGAGGGCGGGGTCAGCTCGGTGATAATCTCACCAATTATTTATTGTAAGCTCTTGGCAGGACTTGGGGGACAACGTGGGCGCTAGTGACAGGTGTTCGGCGAGAATACGAGGCAAAATATATTGCGGTTAAATTCGTTGGTCTTGGTGTTTAGTTTCGATCTATTTTGCAGTCTACTTAGAACATGTCTATCACGCAGTAGTACTACGGATAAGAAGAGTACGTTCTTAGGCGTCTAGTGCGGCCCCATTCTAGCATCTTATTGATAATAACCTCTAACTTACCGCGAAACAGCGCTGCTTTTTCCCAAAAAACACGCAAAACATAACTCCCGGCTCCAGCAAGACTACTTCTGCGCACAATATGACCTATAACTTTATCAATTCCGTTATTCTCACCAGCTCATCACATCCATCCCCGTTCTCGCTGAATCGAGGAAAACCACTAGTGTTGATTTCATCCAAGAAACAGACCTGTCGAGCGAGACATTTTGCTATCTTCGGACCACTCTTGATTCCAATATACGAGGCAGCAGTAATATTCCTGTCTATGTTAGGCCGATTTAGTTAGTAGAAATGGGAGGGTGTCATAGGAACCCAGAGCATTTTTCGTTTGACCTGCCGACTGCAATCATGGGCCCACGATGTTGGGCAGCGATAACAGATACTGGGTTCAGTGGAGTTGATTTTGCTTTGAGAGATTACGAAAGCCATATATCCCATGAGCAAAACATATTAGTGCAAAAGTGCTCTCCAACTCCAAATAATCTGTATCTTGCATCCACGAATTTGTCGTCAAAACAGACTTTTAACCGAGTGCAGGGAATCAACGTAGCAGCAACCCCATGATCGATTGAATAAGTGAAAGAGTCGATCTATATACAAAATAGAGGTGGATGGTAGGTAAGAGAGTACGTAGGAAGGTACGCAATCAGCTGACGTAGGGAGCGCCTGATTGCAAGAGAGATGACGAGGCGCTACTCGGTGACACAGCTTGCTGTCAACATGCACTTCGACTTTACTGTTCTGTACGAACTCCTCAACGAGTTGGAAGTAAGAGAAGTTGCGGATTGCAAGGCTCGAAACTCCTCCATTTACACTTCAAGCTCCCCATTCCCGCAATTTGTTGAGGGTACCTCGAGCTATCAGAAACTAGAATGCTTGGATTTGAAGCCAAACTTCCTGCTGTTTAACGGGTCCTGAGCTGCCAAACAACTGCCATGGTCCCAGAGCACATCTTTCCCGAAAACGGTTTTGTTTTCATATCTTGGTGTTAATGTACATCTTTACCCTGGCAAAATGGAAGTGTCACATTTCTGGATCAACCTGTTTCCCATCCTGCTAACTGTATTCACAAAGAGACCATCTCTCATATAACAACCATAGCTCATTTAGGCATGTGCTTAGATTGTAATGGACATTTCTGTATTCTATAGCTATATCTATAGGCAAAAACCGCAGCCCCTCTGCTGGGAAATACACTGCAGCCTTTGCTTTCAGTAGTATATTCATAGTGACATTTTGGTGGCTGATTTAGCCGCTTTCTGTTTGAACGCAGCCGCTTACAGAACTGGTCCAACGAGCAGTGGGCCTGCTGCTGTTGAATATTGACCTACCACATGGCAGCTTCCTCACTGATTCTCTGCGTCTGCGCGACACGCCGAATCTCCTTAATACCTTTAAAACGAAGCGAGTACCACTGGAGCTCGCTCTGGCAACTTCCCCTCCATTAACTACTTTATTTCCTGTCTAGAGTCTCGACTAAAGGCGGCCCTTGCACGCCCACCGTTCATTCGCGCCAGAGAGCTTCGACTGTGCGTAGAAACGGCACATTCGACACTTTGGCGCCTCGAGTCCTACTCCTAGCTATGCCTCTGGCTGCTCTCCTAGCTACTACTCTAGCTGTGCCAATGATACGACATTGCTCTTTTAATAAGGTAGCATTGTTGGGCTAGGCGACACTCTAGCAGATGTATATCTAGTAAACGCTATTGTTAACGAAGGGGCCAAGAACTACTTGCTTCTAGGCTTGTGAGGCGTGTTAAGTTAAATGTTAAGCTTTTTAAAGCTAAAAGCATAAACGGCCGAGACTGTTTTAAATGCAACGCTAAAATTCGACAAGATCGCGGCAGAAATCCAAAACATGATAAACGGCATAAAGCTTCGTCAGTCTTTGTCAAGCTTGAGTTTCTGCAACCCTTGCGGCGGCTCGTTAAATACATCGATGAGATGTTTGACTTCTTCTTGCCAGTAGCCGTATTCTCAAGTTCTAGTAACCTGGGTTGCTTGCAGAACCCAAGGCTATAAAATGGCTTCCCTCCCAGGACAGGAATTCCCTTGTTAGTGCATCGCCGAACGGGAACAAAAGATTTAGAGTATTAATCGCTTCTTTAAGGACTGCTTTCCGAAGAATCGACTCTTCAGTAGATTGGAGCTGATCCCAAAGACAATTTCGTGCTCATATACCGCAACCACCCTAATTTTCGAATCAAGGGTTAAGTGGTCCACCAAATTGTGAGTCCAGTTTACTCTAAAGTCGCAAGTACTGACGAGATATGCCATAGTCGGTGCCGGATCGATTCTAGCTCTCGGGAGTCAGTCGGGCAAATGTTTGACAAATTGAGCCTTCATAAGTTCTCTGAATGAAACTAGTAGAGGAGATCATGTCTTGGCAGCTAGAAGTGTTCATCAATATTGTCTCAAAATGAATACTTAATTAATTACTGGAGGTAATGACCGGTTAGGTACACAATAATCGAATAGGCAGTAACGATAGTATGACTCTTCAATGTCTCATGATGCCGTAGTGGGGTCGGTACGTTGAGTTCTACCTACCTTTAGCGCAATGTAGCAAGGTTGCCTACCGCAGCCGTGCCAACAGAAACATTGCTTGTCCATTTGACCGATGTATATTGCAGTAAGACTGAACCACGATTATCCCATATGAACCAAGGCCACATGAACGAATGTCTAACGGTAGCCAAAGGCGAATAGCAAGGTCTATTGACCTCGAGATTGCTTCGTCTTCGGAAGGGCCGGAGGGAAACTTTGGCTTTGCAACGCTGAGCGCGCGGCCTCTAGGAATTGGAATAATGCTTTTTAGGACCTCAATGAAGGCCAGTGTTTCGTCAAGCATTTCTACTGCGAATTTGTGCTGATGCTTTTCCAATATCGTCATTTCGGACACGATATATTCGAGCGGCAAATAGTAATCGTCCTCATGGAATTCCTTCTCAGAGAGATTTGACCCGATCTTTCTGAACATTGCCAGCTATTCAGCCTTAGCTCAACCATACCATGGCGTTTTCTTTGATTTCGGCATATTTTAACGGGTGGACCGGGCAGGCGAAGAGAACCTGGGTGGAAGTTGCTGATTGCAGGTCCGCGCTGGATGTAGGAAACGGTGGCTCAACGTTCTGCGCATTTATCGGGCCGTGTTGATTGTTGCTTTTAAACTTGACCCCTTTCAATAGCCTCGACCGGTGAGTGGTGACGGGATGGTGTGCATGAAGCCAATGAGAAGACATTATCGCCGCACTTCTGCTTTGCTCTGCCATGACAGCTTTTCTTTGTGCCTCTCAGCTCCTAATGACCTTTTGGCAACGTCCTGATTCGACACACGGGTTGTTCTTCGTCGCCCTTTTCATTTCAATGGTGAGGTTTGATCCAAAGTTTCTCCCTGACTAGTCTGCTCGATAACTCGAACTTTAGAATGACGAATACCCGTTTTGAAATAATTTACGGAACCATCCCCCGAGCTTATAAACGAACCATAGAATACTCTATAGACTAGTGTATATAATCCACTGAACCATGTCACCAATCGATTTTATGAGAAGATGTCTGAATGGAAGTCAAAGCCAGCAGCGTAAGTGCACAGCTTCACAAGATCCTCTACTCCTCAAAAAGGCGTACCGAACGACTGCCTTCGCTAGCTCCATAGAGATCCCTCTTGGTAGCTCTGGAGAGATCAAGAGCAAGGAATATGCTCAACAAAGGACTAGAGGAACAATTTCTGCGGCAGCTCCACCTCTCAGAAGGCATAATGGTCGAATGGACGATGTAGAGCCGTTCCAAGTGCTCTCTATCCTCAATCTCGGTCACAGTGCTATAAATGGCGCGACCACTCCGTTAAGATTCCCTCAAAATCATGAGCATCTCGAGGCAAGAGATGTTTCAGGAACTACAAAGACTTCCATATGCAGTACGGCTCTCTCAGTACCGCCGTTGTCATCAAATGCATTATTACCGCCGATCGCTGTACTCTCCGACTAATAGTATCTGTTACCGTAAATTGAGCTTGTTGAGCGGCTGAGAGACTGAACAAGATTGCATTAAGGACCTCAGAATTTAGAGAGCGAGCAGAGGCTATATACAGCTGAGAAGTGCCAAGCCGGCTGATTGTATATGTAACCGAGCAACGCCACTGATTCCCCTTTTTTGTCGACCCCACTGTCGATCGTTCCAATGCTTACAAATCCTCCTTCTAGTACATTCCACTCATTATTTATATATAGGATAGCTCTACTCAGTTGTCAATCAATAGAGTTCTCTCTATCTTCTTGCGTCCCTCGAAGGTTGCTCGGTGACAGTTATGAGCCCGGGTTGCTACTAGGCTTATTTGTCACTACAGTAACCACACAAAATCGTCAATTCAACTCCGATCAATCAATCAATCGATTTTGTCTCAATTCGACGGTTCATTTGCACATGCGGTGCATCAAATCCATCCAATTTAGCTTATCTAAAAGCTTCCATTCGGCATAAGGCCCTCAGACGTCTTTCTACATCAACAAGCAGACTCTCGCAAAGCACTAAGCAGACCCTCGTAAAGTACCAAGCTCTATCTTTTTACTTCACCAATCAACACAAAATGGACTCTGAAATCGACTACACGACCCAGAAGGTTACTGTCGTCCTTGACAAACCTGCTGACTGGATACCCTGGATTTTCCTTCGTCAAGACACCGCTCAACAAGCTGATGTTTGGCAGTACTGCAATCCCGACATCGAGAAGGACAAAATCCCAGCTCTTTAAGAAGCTGACTGCTGCTGATGTCTCACAGGGAGCAACTACGGTGTCTCAGCTTAACGCTGGCCAACAAGCCACGTACAGGGCTTTGATGGATACCTATAAAGACGAACTAGCCGACTATCGCGCCAAGAAGAAGGCTCTGGCAAACTTAGCAATGGAGATTGGTCGTACTATCGTAAAGCACCATATTCCATTAATCGAAGGCAAACTCTCAGCACATGAACGACTTATCGCACTTAAAGAGTAAATCGCTCCTACAGCAGCAACGCGCGCCCGAGAATGTGAGGCCAAATATCAAAATGTCAAGATTTACAAGCGCAATCAAAATATCGAACGCTGGATCAAGGACTGGCGAAACATTATCGCCATCGCCAAGAAGCTTAAAATTCCAGATGTGCAGGGAAATCGTGCTTAGGAAGATTTTCTCCTAGCCATCAAACAAATTGCTCCTGATTACGCAGCTGCTGCAACCTTCGACCTACTTCGCAAAGAATCCAAAGGAGAGGACATACCTGAGATCAACGAACTTATCTCTGATTTTCAGAATTATTACCGACGCATGAAGCCAGATCCAGCAGTAGCCACCGCTGCTGCAGCAAGCTTTGCCACTTTGAAAGGAAATCCATCGTCGTCACCAAACAATAAGAGCAGACCGAGCAAGCCATGCTTATGTGGCAAGGTCCATTGGTACACCTCTTACTTTTACATCAATCCAAAACACTAGCGACCTCGCAACTGGAAACCAGACCCAACAATTAAAGCAGACATCAAACGACAACTTGCCCAAAATCCATCTCTTCGAAGCCGAATCGACACTATGCTGAAGCAATGGGAGGCAATGGAGGCAAAGAAGCAATCTAATGCAAGCAAACCAAGCGGCTCACCAACATCTGTGGAAGAGAGCGTCTCAACGACCACCTCTAAAGACAAAGCTCAACCGATAGCAAGACCGTTTCAAGACACTCCAATCATTGCCACCTTTTCAATAGCAAGGGTTAATGAATCGATCTCCTACTTTAAGAATTGCTGGTTGCTCGACTCTGCATCGAACGCTCACGTCTGCAATTCAAAAGCGAACTGGAAATGGGCTTATCCAGCCACTCCAGATGATGCTATTATAGCAGGAGGAGACACTCTCAAAATCGAAGCTTTTGGCAATGTAACCCTCTAAGTAAATACACTAATAGGAGTCGGTGCCATATAACTCTCTGACGTTGCCTATGTTCCTGGTTACTTTACAAACGTTGTTAGTCTTTCTCGTGCTAGGATAAGCAACATCCACCTCAATTCAGGACGAGACTGCCTCTACAATAGACTGACAGGGGACATTATATGCCATCTCGAATTCAATGGAGGACACTGGCTGCTTGCCAATCAAGAAGACAAGAACCAAAACCCTGCTACAGTCTTCGCTTCAAAACAACTTCGAGCTCATCTATGGAAGCCTTCTCGCATGGATAGACGCCCTATTGGCGCTTCTCATCTTGAATTTCATCGATTATTTGCCCATGCTAGCAAGGAGGCTATTGACTATCTTCCAGATAATGTTATTAGAGCAGTGCTGACAGACACTAAAAGGGCTCTAATGCTTAAAGAGTGCGAGACATGCATTAAATCAAAGATGCACAAGACAATCTCACGACGTACAACACCTGAGTTTCCTGCTATAAGGCCGTTCTACCGCCTTGTAATCGATCTTATCATGCTAACGCCTTCAGGCAGACCTTGCTATAATAGCGACCTTTATCTTTTTCATGGGATTAACACATGTACCAAGCTATATTTTACCGAAACAATGCCAACACGTGGCTATGCACATGTAATTCCTGCGGTTTTACGTCTTGTTGCTTTTATTAAGCGACAATTCAATCAAGATGTCAACGTCTTCAAATACGATGGAGAACGAGGATTAGGCGTCGAATTCTCAAACTTTTGCCGTGACTAAGGAATCAAGCTTGAACTTCGAGCGCCAGACATTAAGTAACAAAATGGCGCAGCAGAGCGAGCTAGAAAATCTATTCTTAAAAGAGCACGCTTCTTATGAGAAGAAGCTAATCTCCCTGAGACACTCAGCAACGAGTGTGTAAAGTATGCGGCAACAATTCTTAATATTACGCTAACAGAATCTCTTAGCTGGAAGACACCTTATGAAATGGCGTACGGTTGTAAACCACTAATCATGCATCTTGCACCCTTTGGCTGCAAAGTATTTACACTAAATAAAGATATTAAACAGAGTGAGAAACTTCGTTCGCGCGTTCTTATAGGCCACCTAGTCGGCTTCGACTCAACAGACATTTATTGAGTATGGTTACCAGCAAAATCTCACGTTATCCGTGTAAGAGATGTCATTTTCAAGCCGAATTCGTTTTACGAGCCCTAGGAGGCTTATGCAGAAGGAGAGCGTGTTAAAGAGATTATCAAAGTTCTTGCCATGCCTGAAAAGTCCCTACACACACACTCTGACGCTGCGACGAATCGAATCGACAATGTAGACGAATCAGACGAATCTGACGACGAATCAGACGACCTAGCATCGTCTTCATCAAACTCAGCTTCTTAAGGAATATCTACTCAAGAACCAAACCACGCTGAGAATACATCAGAAAAAGATTTAGACGAATTGCCACAGCTTCCAACACCAACAGCAAGCGAAGATTTAATCGAAAATTCGTCAATATCAGAGCAATCTAGACCCAGCTCACCGGAACCGTACATCCCTAGCAGAACCTACAACAATGCGCCAAAAAAGGATGAGGTTACAGGCTCTCATACAATCGATTCAAGACTTCGTTCCGGTGCAACTCGTCAAGTTTTGGCAACATATGTCACCTCATTTGCCACTGGATTCTTACCAAATGTCTCATCGAAACTCAATGCAGAATTGCCAAAATTTCGACTACACAGGGATCAACTCCCTCCGCCACCAAAATCCTAGAAGGATCTTGCGACACATCCATTTGGAAAAGACTTTATTAAGGCTGCTGATCTTGAAATCGAAAGCATGATACGTATAGGCTGTTTTATTAAAACTACTCTTGCCAAGGCTGGCAAAGACGCAGAGATTCTCCCTCTCATGTGGGTGTTTTCCTACAAATTCGATAAAGATGGCTATCTCTTAAAATTCAAGACTCGACTATGCGTACGCGGTGACCTTCAGATAACCTGGGGAGACACCTACGCTGTGACAATAGCCGCTCGTCTATTTCGCGCACTTATAGCAATCGCTGCTGCTTTTGACCTTGACATGTACCAATACGACGCACTGAACGCTTTTCTTAATGTAAAAATGAATCGCAAAGTGTACTGTCGAGCACCATAAGGCTTTCCAGAGCTTGGAGAACTTCTCTTGTTGCTTAAAGCTTTGTATGGGCTGAAAGAAGCACCACTGCTTTGGTATAATGAACTGAAGGCCACACTCCTAGAGCTAGGCTTAAAGCAAATTCCAGATGCACCCTGCTTGTTTTCTAACGAAGATTTGATTGTCTTCTTCTATGTCGATGACATTGTTGTCCTGGCGTTCAAGCACAAGCGTGAGCAGGTCAAAGCATTCGAATGCAAGCTTCTCAGCTGCTACAAAATTCGCTGTCTAGGAGAATTACGCTGGTTCCTAGGAATTCGAATCGTACGAGAACGATTCAGCAAAAAGATTTGGCTTTGCCTGGACAGCTTCATCGACAAAATTACAAACAAATTCAATATCAAATCATCCATATAACGATACCCGACTGCGCCACTGGCAACAGAAGCACTGGCCGCATCGACAGAGGATTCCCCTCCCTCCAAAACAAAGTTCTATCAACAGCTTGTGGGCTCTTTGGCCTACATTGCTACTTTTGCAAGACCAGACGTCGCTCAAGCACATTCGACGTTAGTAAGGCACCTCCAGAATCCTGGACAAGCGCACATTGCTGCTGCATTACATTACTGGCGTTACCTTACTGGAACCCAGTACTACGCTATTGAAGCTTCTGCTGAAGAGCAGCGCCAGGATTTATACTACTCAGTGCCTGAAGACCCAGGAGAACCGATTTTCTTTAGAGCAACTAATGCAGCATTTGCTGATCAACCAGACACGCGAAAAAGCTCACAAGGATTCATCTTCAAACTTTTTGGCTTGCCTATCGACTGGAAATCGACAGTTCAACGTACAGTCACAAAATCGACGACACAAGCTGAATTACTTGCCCTTTCAACCGCTGGCTCTGAGATGCAGTAGTGGGTGAGATTCTTCAAGAATCTAGGCTTTGACCCTGAGATAAAGCCAACTATTTGGTGCGACAACCTTCAAACGGTACAAATAGTCACCAAAGAGACAGCCAGGCTACAGACAAAGCTCAAGCATGTCGACACACACCAAATATGGGTAAGGCAGGAAGTCCAGGAGGGTCGACTTGCCGTCAAATGGGTACCCACAGGCAAGATGCCAGCAGACGGATTGACGAAAAGTCTATCTCGGCAGAAACATGAAACTTTTATGAAGCAATTAGGCCTAGTCAACCTCACTGAGAGACTGCGCACTTCAGCAACTGCCAACAACGACAATGGCTTCTCAGTATTTGATTTCGTTTAACTTCAAATTGGCTTCATTTTTATGCCTATCTCAGCTTTCTCTTTGTACGTTCAAGCTGGGGGGGTGTGTAACCGAGCAACGCCACTGATTCCCCTTTTTTGTCGACCCCACTGTCGATCGTTACAATGCTTACAAATCCTCCTTCTAGTACATTCCACTCATTATTTATATATAGGATAGCTCTACTCAGTTGTCAATCAATAGAGTTCTCTCCATCTTCTTGCGTCCCTCGAAGGTTGCTCGGTGACAGTATATCCGACCAGCAGGAGGTCGCTTTACGGCAACAGCATCGATATAGAGCTTCCGTCGCCAAAGATTTATCGTTTCAAAAAATATCTCTACATCGGAAAGGTCCGAGAAGTGCGAAACCCCCCAAACCGTGCTAAAGGAGTGGGAGAGTGATGTTCTGCCGCGCTTGCTTACTGATCTCAAACCGATCTATGATGCGAATGCTCCCTTTCGATCGAATGATGAGAGCACAATCGAGCCTCAACTATGTATGTCGGCTTCGCCGCAAGAGGCGCAGTTCATGTCACATTGACGCTATGCATATGGATTGCTTGCGGAAGTAAACGGTACAAAGAAGACGCCGAAGAAGCCATCAAGAATCTGAGCCGGTAAGATCTTTTGGGCAAGGCGTAGTGGAAGTGCACGTTCGCACCCCATGTTTTACCGCGTTGGGCCCTACGAGACTTGTTAAAGGATTAGACTTGAACAAGGGTTCCCTAGGCCAGACGGAACTATTCTCCATCTTCATGTTGAGGAACCCTTTGCTGTCACGTCAGCTTGCGGGTTGTTGTGTATTGCGACTATCACTAAAGACGGGGTTGTGGTCCGGCAACGAGTATCTAGTATCGGAGGATTCATCGGCGTAAATGGTTTCGAACTCCATGGAGTTACCACAGCACACGCAATGTTGGACGATTGCTTGGACGATCGTCGGAGACAAATCGCTTCTGTAACTGTTTCGGACGGCCGGATTCTGACAGCGATAATAGCCTCTACCTATCTGGAGACGACACTGGGAATGATGGACTGGGTAAGCCTCAGTCTAGAAGTCAGCAACCGCGGTTGGGAGCGATGAATCCTGACCGGATAAGTTTATGGCAAACTATCCGCGTTGGTGGACCAATAAATTTCCTCGCAACTAGCGCATCTAGGCTGGAGCTTGTCTAGCTGGGCGTATCATTCCGTGGCGGGAAATGCAGATTTTGATCTCTTGGACATCTCAGCTACCGCCCACAAACTCCGTAATTTCCTATGAAGCTGGGAGCTTTGCGCCTGAGTCAGTGGATACCTTCCTCAGAGATGAGAACCTCCCGGAGGGCCCAGTTCACATCCTTATCGACAACCAGAATATAGCTGAAGGGTACCTGTTTCCTTTGGCTTCTCTATTCCTGACGCGAGGCATTATCGTCCAGACGCAGAGTCCATTGGGTACGTCGTGCTTCTGAGAGCCGTGTCCTTATCTTTGAAATTGAGCATGAGCTGAGGTTTCCGAAAGCTCCAGGCACTTCGGGATCCTGGGTCGTCCGGGGGCCGGCATTCTGCGGCATGGTTGTTGCCGGCTATGACCGAGAACCATATGCTCATATGATTACTGCGAAAAACTCTTCTCGGACATTGAAAGTTAGAAGCTTGGCATCCAGACGGTTGATGTTCCATCCCGCGAAATCAACTGGTCCCTAGACAGGTTCAAAAACTCGACCACAGTTGTAAACATTTTTTGGACTCTCTTCCGATCCTAGCTTTCGGGAACGAGGCCGGTGGCAATTGCTACCCTCAGAAACCAATGACAAAAATTAAGCGGACCGGTGGGTGAACAGCGTAAAGAACAACCCAACAGCTATTTCGCATCCCAACCTACCTCTCCGTCTAACCATTCTCTGTCTCCCTCCAGCTCCACTATGCATCGTCTGGCAGAAGTAAAGGATGACAGAATCCTGCTAAATGAGCCGTCTCACCACATATACCATTTTTCAAGCGACTGGCGGGACGAAGACACGAAGCGGAGTTTCGACAACATCGACGACACAAACCACCAATAAAGTAGAGGGAGATACTGCAACGCCAGCTTGCTCTGAATGCTTCCGGCTTTTCTCAGCCTCATTGGGATCAGTGTCCGAAACTCGACTCGAACATCGCAAACGTGACCCATACAGCTTAACAGCGATATCAGCGAATTACTGGATAGCTTCCGCAACGAGAACGAAGGCGCGACTGTGCTCTTCCACCAGCATCGATCTAGCGCAAGAGGCCAAAGTTGATAAGACCTCCCCGGTCAAATTGTCGTAGAAGGACAAGAAAATCCGCACCGTTGCAACTCAAATAACCTACTCGCGGTTCTTACTCACTGTCGCCTCATACAGTATGAATACAGAGAAGGTGGGGAACTTGAAGGGAGGATGGTATGCGATGAGCGAATCGATCAAGACGGAAATTGGATGCCTAGATCAGTAGCTTTCTAAAAGGGAGCGGTCGGCGGTCAAGATGATACTGACGTATGTTGGGCTTGGATTACCGTTGGGGAAGGAGGAGGAAATGGCGTGAAGCTCTTCAGGCTGGTCTTGGATGACTGCTGGAGCTCACAGACAGAGACTTATTCTCAAATGCGCACGTAACATAGGGCTAGTAAAGCTTGTCGGATTCTCCCCAAACCAATACAACAACCCCGAAGCTTCCATAGTCTTTGGAGTAACTACTTCGAACAAGATCCACGGTTGGGATCTTAGGAGATTAGGAAATGGTCGCCGAACTTTAGCACCAACCTGGCATCTCGATAGATATATCAGACCAAGCGAGAAGTAAGTTGAGCCCAGCTTCGCTAGTGCATCATGAATAGATTAATCGCAAATACAGTCAACCCGAGGCAGTGTGACATCAGTCACAATATTCCTTTCTCAATTGGGATGACCGCACATTTTCTGTACAGTCGATCAAAGGTCAGGCTCAAAGATGGTTAGCAATTTTGTTGCCCCGATCGAAATCTTTTAGCCGGGGCGGCAGAGTACTACTCCCCGGACACTGCGATTAGGCGGAATGCTGTTTCGGGATCCGTGACGTCTAATGGATTATTCTGCATCGCTCTAGAGAGGGGTCTGATGCGGTTGTTAACGCTAAAAGGTGTCGAAGGAGGCCTAACCTATCTAAAAGAGTCCCCGCGCTGGAATTCGAAATTGCGTGATGCTACTACGGGCGTCTCGGGTATGTCGCTATCAGTGACCGAAGCCTATGGGAGACTGGAAATCATCGCTGCTGATTACTGGAGAAACATTATTTCAACGAAGATCGACGTTCGAGACCTGCCATGACAGTAGAACAGTCTCTTACGATACCTCCGCGAATAGAACCACCACACCTATCGTTCCATTCAGGCTTCCCTCAAGTTCCGAGAATAGCAGTGCAAGCGCTGGTTCGGTATCAACTGGAAGGAGAGAAGATGATCGTATTGAGTCAGTCATGGAATGAAAGGTTAAGAGTTGAGTGGATTGATACAAGCTTTGGAAACTGCGACCACTTCCCTTTACTCTGTCGAAATTCCAGCGCTGATCAAGTGCCATACCTACCTCCTTCTGATGAACTGTCTCAATGACGACGGGGTACAGGTAGGCTTCCGAGATGATAATCATGATCCAAATGACACCAAAGGTGGCTGCAGATTTTTCTGCGATATACCTCCAGTTTATGCGCTCTTGGCGGGGATACTCTATTTCATATACCAAAGTAGGAAGACAGGTCCAGTCCACAAGGTTTGCCAGGGTGAGGTTGTTGGGGTAGCCATTATCGGTTGTCGTGCATTTGCCTTGCGATTCTTCGTCCAAAATGGTGACCTCGGTCTTGATGACTCTTGTGAAAAGTTCAATCTATTCTTCGTTCAGCAATTCCCCTGATTCTATTGCTTTCGCCATTGACGCGATCTCCGACTCTCCCTTTTTGAAATTCGTCGAATGTTTTGGAGCAATGGCACGACGGTGATGTAGACCGCTATGATATGATGGATCCTCGAGACCTGTGGCGGACAATGCTTGGATTTCTGGCGATGAGGGAGAAGGGCTTTCCTGTGCTTCCATCTCTTCTAGTTGCTTCAACTTTTGTTGCAGAAGTTTTCGTCGGCGATAAACCTGAGAGACAGATAATTGAGATTAGCTTCGAGACTCTACACTGTAGTAAAGATTGACGGCTTACGATAGCCATTGTAGAATGAATAAGAATGTTGTTTCATGAGCAAAACAAAGACATGAAGAGCTATGAAGACCGTATGTGTCCAAGACCAATCTCGATAAAAACCGAACCAAATCACGATTCCAGTAAATAACACCTGCCACGGAGACTGTATGATCGAACCAGACCCACTCCAAGTCAGAAATCCTTAAGCAATAGCTTCGTGGAGGAAGAGGCCGAAGCTTGTGGAAAATGCCATGGAACCATAAGTGACGAGAAGCAGGAACGGGTCCCGATCCACCATAAAGTGCAATATTTCCGCTCGCCCAAATACCGAACCTATGTTCTTGTAGTTTTGGGCCGCGATCTTCAATAAAAGTAATGCTATTCCTAGTTAAAACAGTGCAAAGAAGCCATGGAAAGGTGAATTAGCTCCCTTTGGATTCTGGCGATCGAAGGTTGTGAATTGTCGTGTGAATACGAGGTCCCGAAAACGATTTCTACTTTTTCCGTTAAGATTTCAGCCTCTCACTCAATGTTTGATCGCAGTATGTCCTGGAATTCGAGATTATGGGCTGTCAAGGTGCATCGTCACGTCTTGCCGGTCTTGTCAAGTAGGACCTGTATGCTTTTCCATCTGGCATTTTTATGCCTCTTTTCGCTAACAGTCCTTTCGGACGGCGTACTAGTATCTCTAAGATCGATGCTAGCACCACTGGAGGATGCAATTGCTGTTGTAATACGACTTCGACTGTCTGTGCCTCGGCCTGATCCAAGCTTCAATGTGCCGTTGTCCTCCTTGTCGGTCACCAGCGTTGAAGAATCTGGCCGTGGCTCGCAAGAAGATCAAGCCACAGTCTCCAGCCACAGCAGCCTCGTAGTCACGGGAAAGACGCTCGGATCTGTGCATGCCGCACACTGGCCCCCTTTCGGAATGAAGTGCGAAGATCATCCTGTACGCCTCACGGCACCCTCATTCACCGGCGCTGTATTTCGCTTTCCCATACTGCCCGTTACAAGACATGATACCGGGCTCCCTGTCACCGAGTAGCCCTCTCGCCATCTCTCACTTCTAGCCTTCATGGCGTCAGCAGATTTCGTACTCATCTACGTACGCTCTTACGTACAATCCACCTCGATTGTGTATAGATCGAGTCTTCCACTCATTTAATTAATTATGGGTTGCTACATTGATTCCCTGCACTCGGTTACACTCCCTGGGTAATTCTTCCTAATCTGACCACTCAAAGCTTCACGATGCGTCAACCCAGGCTGTTATGGTTGCAACCTTCGGGCTCTCTGACATGCTTCTTTCAGCCTCTCCTGAGCTGTGCATCACCCGAACACGGGCTGACCCGCTCTCCTGCTTTCTTGGCAGTCTAGCACCAATGAGCAGCAAAAGAAAACGCCTCTTGGGCTTGGCATAGCCTTAAATCTGAAGTCAATACACTCTGACCCGATCGTGAAATGGAAACCCGAGTCTGTGTGACAGACACAGGACAAGGCAGATAAAAGTAGGCAAACGCAGACGAGAATAAAATGTGGATGAGGCTGCTGCTCAACGGTCAGAGACTTTGGGCACACAAAGCAACTGCGCGTCTTGGAACGTCCAGTTCAAGTTCAACTTCGGCCATTTTCATCATCTTTTGAAAGTCTTTCATTCAGATCACTATGGCGCCTCGACGTGGTAGTGGAGGTGGAGGTGGAGGCGGAGATGGAGAAGGAGGCAGCATTGGAAGTGCGAGCTGTCCTGGCGCGTTCAAGAGCGAATACGCAACTACAATATCTTATTTCGTTGCATACTGCCTCTTCTTTCTCGTCGCGTTAGGTACCCTGATTGCGATGATCAAGATCAAGAAGAAGCATCCACATTCGGAAAAGCTACTGGGTTGGCTGTTTGGCGTGTCGCTATCCTTCTTCCTCCTGTAAGTCGAGCTCATCACCATTCGTGGACTTGCTAATGCGGTTCAGCGGATATGCACTTGTTATAATCGCAACTGTGGTCACAGAGTGTGAGATCACGAACATGCTGAACAACGGGGGGCTCGCTGTCGAAATATTCTTCAGCCTCGCCGAATTCCTCTTACTCTGCCTGGTCTTGTACGGCGTAAACACCGAATTACGGAAACTGGTCGGTAGTAAACCGAGCTTCTTGAACATCATCTGTGGTGTCGTCCTAGGAATCATGTTCGTGCTCACGGCTGCTTATATCAGCTTTTTTAGCTACAACACGATAAGTCTCGTTAGTTCGGACCAACTTATTTCGTCGCAACAGAAGCTCGCCGCTGCGTATTACGTCTTGTTCCTGCTTAGTGTCTTCCTTGGAAGCGTGGGAATAATCATATCAATCGTTCAAATACGCTCAAAGGAAGTCAACTCCGCCGTAAGCACCCCCCACTCTGGCAGGCTCTGGGCGCATCCTAACATGATCTTAGGGACTCGTCGGCTGGATAATCGTCCTCATCGTCTCTATGAACATCTGGGTCCTTTTCATATTAGTGATTGTCGCCGCCTCCATGAATGGCCAATACTGGGGCAGCCCTTTCATGGACTCGGGAGTCAAGGAAGCCTTCGCATATATCATTGACGGTGGCCAAGCTCTCTCCTTCATTGCGATCCTTTTCATCGCGAAATCCTACGCGTTTGCGCAAATCCCTTTTGGAGGTGATCCACAGCAGCAAATGTACAACAATCTGACATACCCGCAACCGCAACAACCAGTCTATAACCAGGTCCCAGTTCCACAACAACAGCAGTACCCCCAACAACAGGAATACACTTCTAACAATGCGAACTACAACAACGGAAATGGCACGCAAGGATACTATAATAATGGACCATCTATGAATGGATAGCCTATGGCACAGACATGAGCGATGTCGTTTCTTTCAGGTTACGATTCCAGGCGTCTTGTCCAACTAGCGTCAAATTCTGGATTCCAGCGAAACTTGACCAGTCCGGAGACGTTGGAATATCATCTCTATCATCATTGAAAATTCGTGCAATCAGCATTAGATCGTTGTTCGCTACGTCAGATACCGGATCTTGAATACAGGGCTTTGATGTAGCACGCGCACCTTATTTTGTATTTCTTTTTAGTCTATTTTCAAACATCTCTATCTTCCGCCAGTCTCGCGTCTCCTGTCATGCATATATAAACCCCATACACTACATACTGTACCTAATCGTAGCACTACATCACCAAAACATCAAATAAAAAGGCCGATATTGATTATGACTCTCCGGAGCTCGAGCTAAAGCAAGTCTTCAAGACTCGCGAATGTCCGAGATCCGTCCTTCTCCCCGTAACGGGAATCGAAAATGAAGCAGATTATGGGCATGTATGAGTCCAAAAGCTGGATCACCTCAGTACACGACATCCGTTCGAGCCTCGTGCGAGAGCCTTCAAAAAAAAAGGGGAGAAAGCCAAGGCAAGTTGTCAGCGCTTCCAACCGTCCGTAGTACGTACGTTTTGAAAGCGAATTTATGTATTACGTAATCCGTACGTACGTAACTAGCACTGATGTATGTGTTTAATCCGTACGTACATAACTTGAAACTCGAGATTTGTACATAAACTTAAAAAATAGTTTTTTTTTTCGCGTAGCTCCCTATATGAAGCTAAGAGAGTTAATTCTACTAGGTAAAAGTATTAAAATATATTTAATTCTGCTAAAATAAGAATTTTTGGCAAGTTTATTAATACACGTTAAAATACATCTTTTTATTAAAACCTTACTAATTACTCTATAAATAATGTTAATACATAATTTTCTTTACTTTTTAAGTTGTAATTTATTTTTTGAGACTTTTTTTAGTAGATTTACTTTACTATATTATACTACTATTTTTAAATAACTACAAAAAACTTGTACTACTTTATTACTTTCTTATTTTAATTTTTTATTTAATTTTTTTAAAAATAAAACTTTTAATACTAGCTTAAGCTTTAAAATTAACTAAAATAACATTTAAAAAATAAAAAAAGGTATTAAAAAATTAAATTAGCTATTATATAAAACATAAAAGTTAGTTTTATAATAATACTAAAAAATTAAAAATATATAATTATAGTATAAACTTATTATATAAAGTAGAAAAAAAAAGTATTACAAAGTTTAGTTTTATAAAAAATAGTATTTTTAAAAAAAGCTAAATATTATTAAATATATTTTGTTAACACATTATATTAAAATACATTTAATAAGAGTATATTAAGTTTTTTTTAAAATAAGGTTTTTACCTAATTTACTTAATAAGTTTATTAGTTTTTTTAATAGAGTTTAGTAAGTAACAAAATTAAATAATACTTTTTTATATATATTTTAATAAAAAATAAGTTTTAAAAAGCATATATAAACTAAATTATTATATAAAATTTATTTTTTATAAAAGTTACTTTATTAATAGCTTAAAAACTACTTACTTAAATTTAGTTTTAGTTTCTAGTATTTTTACTTTTGTTGCTAACAATAATTTCTTAATATATAATAAAGTAACTAAAATTTTAAAAACTTAAAATAATTATATTTATAAAAACTTTATATAACTAAATTAACTTAAGTATTAATATTTAAACTTTATTAAATTACTTATTTTTTTTTGTATAGTTACTTATTTTATTAATATATTTTATTTTATTTATTATATATAAAAATATACTAATTATAGTTATTATACTATACTTTTTATTAACAAATTTTTTTATTATGTTTTATAACTTTTATAGTAATTATATAAGCAGAAAATAAGCTAAAGTTATATTAATAATAAAAAATATAATATTATTAACAAATTTAGCTATTTTATAAGTAGTAATGTAAATAGTAATAATTTAATATTTATATTTAGTTTTAATAAGCTTTTTATACTTAATTTAGTTAAAAAATAATAAATTTACTATATAAGCTATATTATTATTTTTGTTGTTAAAGCTATAAATATATAGTAAAATATAAGTAAGTTTAAATAAAAATTAGTTTAAGTATTTTTAAAAAAGTAGTTTAAGTTATTTTATAAACATAATATTATTAATAAAATACATAACTCTATTAATATAATTGTATTAAATAAAAAAAACTTTTTATAAAATTTAAAAAAAAATGTATATAAAAAGTTTTAGTTATACTCTATACTTAATTTAGTATAAAATAGTAGTATATATTAATACTTAATATACTTTATACTTCTTTCCTACTAGGAACTAAAGAAGTTTATTAATTACTTTATTTATTAGTAAAGAAGTTAACATTTAAAAAGTAAAATAAAATAAAGTAGTTTATTAACTTTTTAGAAAATTTTTATAAAATAATAAAATGTTTAAAAGGTAAAATTAATAACTTTAGTTTTAACTCCTTTAATTAGATAATAACTAATTTTTATAATCTTAATATTACTCTTTAAAAGAAGATTATATTACTTGTTAAAAACCTTAAGTTCTTTATTAAAAGTACTACTAAATAAGGTTATAAGAAGTTTACAACGTACTAAGTCAAACTTATTATAAAACTAACTCCCTTTATATACACAATTATAACTATTCTTATCTCCTAACATTAATTAGCGTAGTTTAAACAGCAATAAAAAAAACTACCCAGAATACTACATAAAGGTTAAAGGCGACATAAAGCTAGCGTTCAAAGATTACGTTAACTAGCTAGCAAAAGAGAAGGAAGAAAACGAAGTTATTAAGTAGCTATTATAGAGGAAGCTTCCTAGTACTTTAAAATATGAGAGTATGTACAACACCCCCTTAATATTAATCCACATTACCTCATAGGCAAACGGACGAGAGCAAAGAAAGCACGTATACTTAATAAGCTCGACAACTACTACACATTGCTTAAAGATGAAGTCAAGAAATTTAAAGAAGGCAATAAGCGCCTTAATAACCCACTGCGTTTGTAGAACGAGATAGGGGCAAAGGAGTACCCTACTTTATATAGAATGGCCCTTGATTACCTTTCTATACCCACAACAAGCTATAAGTGTGAGCAAGTGTTTAGTCGAGCTAGAAGGACTGTTATAGATAATTGCAATTTACTTCTTGGTATTACAATCAAGAGGCCTTACAGCTCTAGAAGAACTGGTTGCGAAATAGAGCTGTAGAGAGTCACCTGACGGAGCTTGTTGAACACATTAAGAGGGTCAATTATGTGTCAAAATAGCCGTGGGTAAGTCTATCTCGACACTATCCGTACGTACGTATGCTCATCTTACTTTCTGTCTGTACATACGTAAGCTGAGATTGACTCAAAACAGGCGCCGGAGGGCTTACGTTTGTATGTGTTACGTACGGTTGGAAGCGCTGCAAGTTGTATTGCCATTGGACTCGATCTTGGAACTGAGGGCAAAGAAACCTACCTGGAACGATGAATGTTTCGTGCCATAACCCGTTTAGAGACGATCAATGTCCGCAAATGTAAAGCAGGTGGAGGCGTAGAATTAATGGGAAGAACGGCTTTTAGGTAGATGGCTTCGAAGGCAGGCTATTACTCAACTAGGGGTGGCTCATGAGCTTCAGCACCTTTGGCATAGTCACCTCGTTCCGTATCACCACAACCATCTGAAGCTATTCAGGCACAGTCAATACCAGTGCGCTATTGTGTTCTGTGGATGACGATGCGACTCGGTCCAGCCCAAGGTTGCATAAGTTCTACCACGAAATTCGCACATCTACAGTAAATATAAACGACCCACATAACCCCCTTCAACCCTCTGCAGTCCTCCTGCCTACCACAAATAGGTCATCACACTCAAGATGCTATCCTACAATCAGTTCTCTGAGCAAACTCCTCCTTCCTTCACAAGGATAGACTTTCCAGAATCACTTCCACCGCAACCAGAGTAGAGATCTCGCGGCATACTCTCCCGATTTATTCCTGCTCGTTTCCAACAATGCGAACATTCTAGCACATCGAGATGCTTCCGTATTCCACTCAGACTTTCAATCTGCTCGACTCACACCAAGTCGAGCCAAGACACTAAAGGAAGAAGTCTTTCGCTCCTTTGCCGTAGACGACCGTCGAGTTCCCCGATAGTATCAAGTCACACGCTTTCCAAAGCGAGCAGCTCCAGACTTGAAGACGCAGGAGTTCCGCATGACTTTTGCGACCATACTTCCCTTCTCCATCATGGCGTTGGCGGCAATACTGGCTTTTGCAATTGTTACGACCAAGCATGTCGATCATAAGGCAGCTTTGATCTAGTGGACGAGGTGGAAGGAGAAGCAGCAATCATCTGGTGCGCTCCACTACATAGCTTGTTCATACCAATAAGCGCTGTCCGTCCAGTGATTTATGAGTACATAAATAAGCCGCCCAGAATCCTCCCAAATATTCTTCAATATTCTTCAACATTCTATGGGCGACAAATCAAATAATGTATTGATTCAACAGGGTAGCCTCCAGGTCATTCTATCTGCCGCTTTAAGGATATATAAAATAAGTGATCAGCAGGTGGTGGGCCGGGTGGAGGTTAAGCTATGCGACTGTAGTAGCTTGACTACTGCCTCGTGACCGTCCCCTGCCGCTCACGAGCGGTGTCTGTCCGTAATGACCCTTAGAGTCTGGGTCGACTTGCCTTTCCTCAGCAGCAGCTGCACTACCACCTTGTGCCCGTTCCATGCCGCCCACCAAAGCCGCGTCTGTCCATCAGAATCCTTAGTGTTCGGGTTATAATTATCTCTAACTAAGGCCCTCATTGTGTCGTTTAATCCAAAGTATGCCGCAAGGTGCACACCTTTCATTTGGCCCGTCTGACTGTAACCTTTGCGACGCAAATGCGGAGAAACCATCATCGCCTGGTTGGACGCGGCCACTTTTGCTTGACTTTTAAGGAAGTCTACGGCCAACTTTTCTGACACCCATTGAATATTCGAGAGCATTATTACCCTAATTTCGCGCTGCGTAATCGTAGAGAACGTTCAACTGTAGTCGTGCGTCAAATTCCTCATCTGTTAAACAGGACCCCGTTTCAAATGTTTTGAAGGACAGGCATGTAACATAAACCTTAGCAATATCAGTCATGGCATTAGGAAACCTTAACTTTCATGTCCACTCAAAGTATTTGTGTGTTGAGTAATGGACTAACTGAATGATACTGCTCTCTTAATCAAGAGTAGTCGAGCCAGCGCACACGGAAACCACATCTTCGAGCTCCAGAACATTCTCTTTAAGGCCCAGGGAACCAATCTCTACAGCAAGAGCGTGCTGAAGCTCCGATGCTTTTAGCGGTCTTTTGGCACAGATAATCCATGACAAGACCTTTTTAACTAGCTCTTGAAATCCAGCTTCCTGGCCATTGATTTGCTCCATAGCTTGTGCGCATGCATGATCTAATGTTTCGCCCTTTTTTTAATTGCTTGATGCTTCAGAATCTTTCCGAAAACTTTTCAGCGCAAGTTTCAAAGCCTTAGGAGTAGCCTTGTGGGCTAGAGAGTCAACAGAAAGTTGCGCGAGAAGAAACCTGCGGATGAGTTAACTAACGTGCACACTCCTAAGGGATGATACGTACATTCCGTCAACTGCCTTAGTAATTTTGGTTTTAATCCCCTGTTGTAAATCAGGGTTCTTTAAAACAAACTGTCGAAGTGGAAACATTTTCCCATCAAGATATCAGTGCACATCGTTGGCGCTAACGCGTACTTCGAGCGTTTTGCTTCCTTCAAACTTATTTCGGATCTCCTGGACAAACCATGATGTTGTAAAGAGATTTGTGTACTTTTGCTCCAAAATATTGAAAATCTTGGAAAGGGACCTCTTCTATCCTCCATCGGAAACTTGGCATTCGTCGAGTGTATCGACGATAATAAACGACCTTGAATATTTACTGACAACGAAACGCAAGGCTGTTGAGATTTATTCAAGCAAGGGCCGAGTCCTTTAGTGGCTGTGGCGCTCATAAGGCGCCTTCATGCTTTTAGGCATGGATGCTTACTTCCGCAGTATCTGCTTAAGAAGGCTCGAGAGTAGATCCTTATGCTTCTGCTCATGCTGTTGTCAGAAGTTGTAGTAGATATATGCAACCCTGGTAATAGGATCACTATGGGATTCCTTGTAGAGATGGTAGATAACAATAGATGTGAGAATGGTCTTGCCGGCGCCTGGAATGCCTGGACAGAGAATCTGCCCATGGTGGTTAGAATTCATTCGAATCTAACAGCTATTGTCTTGCGCCGTCCTGTCGCCTGCTTATAAAGTAGCTCTGCGGAGCACCATAGTCCGTGGGGGTGAGCAAGTCATGCAGGACCTGATCTTCCTCACGACGTTCATGATGCTCACGATCGTCTTGTCGTTCATACAATCGATCCGCACCTTCTTTGATATTAGAAGATGCTTGTCTGACCTTATTTAGCCCTGTGGTCTGCTATAGACAGGTAGGAGGTCAACATACTGAGTAAGCTATCCGTTAAATGCGTTTAACAAAGATGCGTTGGAACTAATGCGTTCTCGAAGCCCCTACATATATTCCGGCTCCCACTTTAGTCTCTTCCACCCTCTTCGGAATGTGTACCGCAAGTATTTTGCCTTACACTCCTGAAAATTAAGATCTAGCTCTAGATAGTCTTCTAGGGTCTCCTGCAGCTTATTTAATACATTATAACATTCTACAACAATGCCAACTAACACCTTCCTTTGCTCCGTAGTAAGATCCTGTGCGGTAGGGCTACTTTGACATCTTCATCATGCACACTCACTACGGTAGCCTATCCCCCTAACATAGGGGTATACGTGACCGGGCGCAGGGAAAAGATGTAGCAGCAACCTCATGAATTGAAAACTAAGAATGGCTATCCTACTTAAATAATGAGCTTGTAAATGTCGAAAGGGCGATCGACAGGAGACGATGGTCAGGAGATGATCGTCAGGAGAGGATCAACAGGAGAGCTCAGTATACAAGCAATGGTCTACCTGAGAGGCCAGCACTCGGTTACAGTATAGCCTATCTCTCTAATTTAGGGTCAAAATCTGTGCAGTATTGGGGGCATAGATCAACCTAATTTTAAGATAAAATATTTATGAGGTGTAAATAAATTAATTTTGCAAAGAAACAAGCTGTATTCATTTATCAACACTGTATTCTCCACACGATTAGATGGTTTTTCTAATTTCTAGGGTGGCAGGTCGTTCTTCTCTGTTTCCTACCTCTCCGGTTTCCCACGCTATCAGATGCGTCTTGTTTCTTGCACGATCAGATGTCTCTCGTTTCCTCTACGCAATTAGACGCCTAATCGCGTGAAACGTAGCCTGGGTGGTGCACTACAGAATGTATCAGTCATCTTAATACGTTACTAGGTGTTAGGTCCTGATTCTGTAGAGTTCCATGGTTAGTTAGCTATAATAACATGATAGGCAAGAGCTGACGATATAATAAGCTATTACCTGCGAAGTCGACACTGTCATTGTTATCTTTACTATTAGCCTTTATTTTCCAATCTATTACTATATTGCTCCCCGTACGTGTCTATAACTCTCTGTATCAGTTGTAATTTCTTGTTTGTTTTATTAATTAGTGGTAGGTAACAGGAACAGTACACGTGATAGGCAGACACTTAGGTTGCTGGCGAAATTTGTGGGGAAAAGCTAGATAGGAGCACTATGGCAACCTTAACCAGACTTGGTGTTACAAGAAAGACGATGAGTTCGTGCAGGAAGGAGAGTCCTAGGTGGGCATCCTATATAGCGCTTAGAGTGTTAAGGTCATCCGTTCGCTATTCCATGGTTCGCCTAGCCTAGACCTGACTTCTGTGCTCAATAAGTCGCATATTTTGAAATAGACATAGCCCCAAATCGCCCACGTGATTAGACGTCTAATTGCAATAACAACCTAAAATCGTGTCCTAAAGGGACATGACACAACAGATAGTCTAGCAAGAATGAAATGGCGTCTAGTAGAAGCAGGTAACGCTACCTATAGGTTCTAGTATACTGATTTCATACCTATCTTTTCTTACTTACGCGATTAGGCATCTAATTGCGTAAAAAAAAAAATAAACTAAATGTAGGTTATTTATATACAATATACTAAAGTTATACTATTTAATTTTCTTTATATACTTAACTGTCTAGTTATATAAAAAAAAGTTCCATTTATATTTTTAATATAAAAAAACTATTACTTAATATAAAGTTTAACTTTGTAAATAAAAGTGCTATACTTTTAAATAAAATAATATACTTTATATTAAAAAATAAACTACTATAAATTAATGCAATTAGTTTTAGATTTAGTAACTATAGTTATATAATTTAAAAAAAGTTTTTACTAAAATAAGTAAATTTAACTTTTTAATACTTTTAAAATAGTATAATACGTAAAACCTAGTAAATAATAATTAAAATATAATAGTATTAACTTAAGTAGCAATTTACTTTACTAATAATTAAAAGAATACTTAAATTAATTAAAATAACTAAAACAGTTTTATAAAAAGTTTTATTTTAAGTAAATAAATTAAAAAGTTATAAACTAATAATATTAAATAAGTTTTAAAAACAATATTAAAGTTAAATACATTACTTAAAAAAGTTTTATAGTTAGTAAAAGTATTAAATTATTATAATATTCTTAAAATATTATATAAACCACTATAAGTAGAAATTGTAATATAATACTAAAAGTTTTAACTTTAGCTTTTTATTATTATAGTACTTATAAATTATTAAAATAGAATAAAAAAATTTATTTTGTATTTAAAATTAGTTTATAGTAGTATAATTTAAAGAACTTAATATATTGTTTATAATATAATATACTTATAATTTAGTAATTTTTATAGTTTAGTAATTAACTATGTTATTAAATAACTTATAGTATTATTTAAAATTTTAAACTAATAAATTTTTTTAAATAATATAATTATATAATATTAATAACTAAACTTAATATTATTAAATTAATAAAAGTAGTAAAAATGTTTATAAATATTTTTATTACTATTTTATATAATTACTAGTATAATAAAAATTATAAATTCTAGAGTAAAATTATATTAAAATAAAAATGCTTTTAATTTTAAAAAATAAAGTATAGTACTAAAAATATAAAAAAAGTAAAATTAAAGTAGTTATTTAATACTAAAAAACTATAAATATATATATTAAAAGTATTAAAAAATTTAGTACTATAATTGTATTATTTTAAGTTTCAATTTTTTTTTAAAAAAAAGTAAACAAAGTTATATATATATAAATACATAAAAAAATACTTTATATTAATGTATAGAGTTTAATAAAAAAAATTAGTAAAATATTAAAAAAAAATTTAAAAAAACTTTTATAGTTAAAATTAAGTACAAATTTTAGAAAAACTAAAGTAAAAAAAAAGTAAAGTTCTTTATTTATAAAAAAAGTCTTAATTTTTTAATATAGTTTTTTTTAATAATTTAGTACTTATTTTAATTTTATAACTTTTAACTTTTTAAATTTTAATACATACTATAAAAAAAACCAATACTTTAAATTGTAATTTACTTAAATTAATTAATTTTTTTTTTAAATAAAAGCTTATTATATATATAATAAACTTAATAGAACTTTTTAAATTTTATTTTTATTTAAAATATTTAATTTATTTTCATTTAATTATAATAAATTCTGTATTTAAAAACTTTTTTACTGATTTTTAATTAATTTATATAATACTTTACTTTAAATGTTTGTTAACTTATAAAATTTTCTTAAAATACCTAATTTTTTATTTTATTTCATAATATTTATATGAGTAAATTTAAATTTATACTTTACTTTTTATTTTTATTTTTTACTATTTATAAACTAATTATAAATTATAATAAATTATTTATTTAAGTTACTAAAGTATAAATATAAAAATGTAAATTATAAAAATTTAGTAATATAGTTTATAAATTTTTTTTAAATATTAGGTTAATAAAAATTTGAAAATATAACTAAATATATAGTAAATAATAATAATAATATTTAATATTTTTACAAAGTTTTAAAATAGTTATATAATATTTATAGTTGTTTTTTACTTTTATATGTATATATAAATTTTATATTAATATATAAGTTTACTTTTAAAAAAATTTATTTATATAACTTTAAATTATTGTTTAGTATTTAATAAAGTAATTATATAATTTTTTAATACCTAATATTTTATTTATAGTATTTTTATTATAAATACTATAGTTTTATATATTTTTATTTTATTTTTAGTATTATAATAATTAAACTACTTAATTTAATTTAGGATTATTTAATTAATTATTTTTATACTATAATAGTATAAACTAGTGTTTTAAAATATATATTAGTAAAATAGTTTTATAAATTAAAATAGGTTTTAATATTATTATAAAGTTGTAATTAGTTTAAAAAAATTTCGTAGCTTATAAATAGCTTTATTACTATAAACTAATTACTGCTAACGCTAATATTGAATCTATTTTTTATTAAAGTTGTATTTATTGCGTAGATAGATTCTTTAAATCTAGTAGTTTTCTTAAAATTATTCTAAGTAGTCTGCCAGAGTATCGCGCTCCTCCGACGCTACGCGCTCCTTGTTCTTATATTTTTGCTTCATCATTTTACGTATAGGTTGGCGGCGAAGTAGCGTATAAAGAAATCTTAACCAAGAGGTTGTAGACCGGCACCAGCCGGAGAGGTTAAGATTCAAAGTCGTTCTGCGGCAGCGCGCCACATCGAAATTAAAAGAGGCTGGCCAATCTCATCGAGGTGGTAGATGTAGAGCTCAAGAGCAGCCTTTTGCGCTTCCGTAAGGGTTTGGTTAGTCCTTGGTCGAGTAGACTTTGAATTGCCGTCCTTAACCATATGCGAGAGCATTCAGTATGGGCATGCCTATTGGCGCGCTAACGCCTTGTATTTTTAAAAAAAAATTTGACCTAGAGGAGGCTTCTGTGATGCCCTGTCGGCATTTAGCCTACTGTACGGAACAAGGGAGAGGCATTGCGTTGGGTAGAATAAATTTATTTGAAGATTATAGTAGGCGATTTGGTTGTTTGAGCTCGGTGTTGCGCTTGAGCCTGGTAGTACCACTTTGCTATGCTCAGTGATGCGTGGCGCGAGTAGAACATCATTTCTGCGGAAGTTCATGGCTTTCTTCCCTGGCGCTGCATTTAGTACTAGCTTATAAGCGTATTTCAACATTTAGAATTGTAGAAGGGTCGAGACCATACAAAGTTATATTTGAAATAGTGATTATCTTATTACCTTCTCTTCTTGTATATCGCCTGGGCAGCAAGCATTTGAACGGACACTTTACATAGCATTCTCATTTACGATGGCTTTCAATGCTGTCTGGAATGAAACTAATATTGACACTACTCTAATATACTTCAATCACGTTTTCAAAGACGCGCAAATAGATTGTCTCCGCCATGCAAAGAATCGTCTACATATTTATCCCGTTCTCGTCCCAATATCCTTTGCCACGTAAATCTGCCCAAAAAGGTCAGTGACGTTAATAAACAACTGCAGCAAACTAATAATCCCCCGTCCCAAATCATTTTCTCCCGTCTTCAGCTTCTCAAAAGCAAAACTCATACTCTCGCGTTCATGATCGGCGAGGGAAAGAATGGAGCGTTTGACTAATTTATCTGGGTCATGTGGTGCCGATGTACCATTGACTCCCCCAGTAACATGTTTCGCTTTGGCTTCTCCCAACCCATTTACTCGTCTTCTCACATCATTGGTTGTGTCGGCGTCGCCATTTTCCAGCTTTCGCTTCTGCCCTCTCGATTCGACTGACTCTTCGGATTGATGCTCATTCACTCGTTCGCCGTTGCCGACAGTATTTTCCAGTCCATTGCTATTTGCCTTGGACACCTTAGTCCCAGCACCGAACTCATTGACCAGGAAATCAGCACAATTCAAATGTCCCTCCTCCCGGTCCCTCGCCAAGGAACCGTAATCATTATACATCCGACACATAGTCGCTAAATGCCCACACATATCCCACAGCAAGTACTCCTGAATCGCTGAGAATCCTCGATCAGGGCTTTTATTTGTTTGAAGTGTGGTGATAAGGCATAGATAGAATGCGAAGGAGTAGGGACAGCTAGTGTCGTCTGCGCCGGTTGTTCGAACCCAGTTGATGAGCGAATACTTTTTAAGTTGCTGTAGTCGGGTGTTGTTTTCTACAGAGGTGATTTGAGCTTGGAGGTAGCCGGCAAGCTTGTCTCGGACGTGGCAGCGGAGGGAGGGATGCGAGGACTGAATGCTGGTGTTGCTGAGTACGTAGTCTACATACTGAGTGAGAACGCTCTCGATGTCGGCAAGAGAGTCCAAGTACCCTATTTTACCATTGCTTGGGGCCGATAGGTGTCCATTGTGGGCCCTATCAGGAGCATCGTAGCCGTTGGCTTGGCCATTCAACGATTCATCTGACGGGGAGGTTGAAATCCCACACACCTTATCAACGATGCGTCTCACGGGCTCCGTATCATGCGCAAAGTTCTTCCTAACAGCCGTTTCAATGTACTCATCGGCTTGAAAGTTCAACATCGATACCATCATCATATCCAAGAGTGCATTAGTTGGGAGAGGATGTGCTAACATGGTATTGCAGGCCGTCCATGCAAATGGAATGATCTCAAGATACTTTTCCTTCTCCATTCCTGCGCGCGGGAAGATATTCAGTCGAGAATTGATGATATATGGTAGAAGGCTCATGCTTTCAACGACGGACGTTCTTAGTTTTAGGTCGAGGTTCTCGATTTTGGAGAAGAGGGGAAGAGATTTGAATAGATGGCATAGCTTCAGAGCTTTCGTTTCCTTTGCACCGAGGGAATCGGATGATTTAATATTGGCCGGGATGGGAGCGTGAAGTGCTGAGATGCAATACGTGCGCGTCAAGATATCGGAAGAATACGTGACCTTTTCGATCCATATCGTGGTTGAAGGCCAGTTTCCTTGAAAGAGTTGCAGGAATACACGTCCCTTCTCGATGGCGTTGAGGACATCTTTCCTCACGAATGATACGAGGGAGGGAACCGATGATAGTTGTATCAAAGTTAGAATCCCATATGCGGTGATCTCGCATGATTGGTTTCCCCATGATCCATCTGCATTTTGGCTGTTGAGAGTGCGACCAAGGATCTGAGCCAGAATAATGGGAATCTCGAAATTAAAAGTTTTCTTCGGGAGACAATGCAGGCTCCCTTCCTCCCACACTTGAAGCAGCTTCGTAAGCCCTTGGCAGAGTAGTAGTATAGTGTACTCGGCAGAGAGGTTCTACATTGTATTAGTCTCGGGATTGTATATAATCGCGACATCAATCTCTTACCCATTTATCATTTACGTCTCTCGAGAGCCAACTCTGGCAAACGAAGTTTGCTGCCTTCATAATGGATTCTGAGTACATACTGGCTTCGGGATGACATACGAGGGCCTTGAGGATATTGCAGTTCGCGCTAAGACTTGGGTTTCTTTCTGCCTCATAAGTTTTGAAGCAAGAATCGGCACCAAAAGCGGTTATCATAGGCTGCGGATCCGCTATTCTTCCTAAAAGGAGCAGAGACTGAATGCTCTTTGCGGTGTCATCTGCATCGGGCATGAGTCCAGTTGCTGTATAGTGGTTTAGTATAGTCTTCCTTTGGAGATGTAGATGAAACTTACAAAATCCCAGTATTCCTCCCTCAATATTCATCCGTTCCCCGAGGTAATCACCCAGAAATTGCAAGTCTTTTCCAAGGAGATCCGAGAAGACTCCAGATTCCAGAAGTGTTGAGACGACCTATGTTCCGGATCAGACCAATAGTTACGATAGATGTTATTAGGGGCTTACCCAAGAAGTTTCAAAAATCTCAGTTGGGAATGCACTTGGGAAAGCACCAGTCCCTTTCCCTTCACCATCTTCAAACACTCTTCGAAGATAATCCTCAGCTTCAAAATCCCACTCCGACACACACATGAGATAAGCAGCAGTGGATGACGGTGAGCCCATCATGCTTCCATGCACCAATTGGCCACGCAGCCTGTCAAAGTCGGCTCTTCCAATCAACGCCTCCAGAGAATGCAAAACAGTTGATTTTTGCCCTGCATATATCGCTTCCAAATTCAATTTCTGGAATTTCTTCTCGCTCATCTTAAAAATTTCACTCAGTCCTGGGACAGGAAACGACATTCCGTAGACTTCCAATCTCTTCAAAAGATTCAAAAGGAGAATCTCAAAAGCGACATTATCAGTGCAATCCGAAATCTTGAATTTCCGCATTCTTGAGTGTAACCATGTGGCAGCTCTGGAGGTCCGGGCCGTGATGTCTGAAGGAATTCCAAAGCCCCCTGCGATATCCGACTCGCTGTTGTGCATGAGAATCGAAAGTAATGCGGCCATGGTGTTGAGAATGGTGTCCAGTTCAGATGCGCCTGACCAGCTTCCGTCAAGTTGCTGAGTATCCAGAATAACCTGGAATGATTCTGGGAAAAGCCATCTCTTTCCATTGCTCTCGCTCTTAGCTACCATCGACACCCATGCGGTGTCGTAAGTGCTGGTGGACATTGAACTTGAGGGTCTTCCATGTTTTATCTTGGTCGCCAACTGTTCAATTAGGAGGGAAGCTTCCGGTTTGAGGGACTCTATTCGAGGCATCTTGATACTGAGGGGCGAAGAATGAACCATTTAGTCGAGAATCAACTTCGAAGCTTTACACGGGTAAGATAGAAAAAGTCCCTATGCCAAACCGGCTTAACTGAGAAGCTAAGGTAAAGCCTCTAAGGCTGATTTTACATTCGAATTGCTTATCATTTTGGGAGGATTCTAATTCTCCCTTGCACATTCGATAGTGCCTTCTCCCGAGGATTCTCGCTGTGCCACACTCGTCAATACCGAGTAGCCGGCCCAAAGTCCGGGAATGCAATGCCGGTACCTAAACCTGAAACGGAAAGTCAACCGCTGAATATTGAGCCAGGGAGTAGGAAATGTTCCCCGAATCTAGAAACCTGTTGTCAACCCCGACAATCATGCTGATATCTCCAATAGGAATATAGAAAGGACACGCATGTCTTCCGAAGCCCCGGCATTCCAAAAACCGTAGTACAACCTATCCAGGGACCAGGTACAGATCCATAGTACGCCTACCACGGCGCTACACACCCCTCGGCAATGTGACAAGTGTGGCTCGGGAATCCGGATCCTAGTGTATCCGCTGCTGACCATACGTTTTGCCTAAACGCCAGCTTCTAAGCACGCTTGCTGATTGATGGGACAGGGGTATGGGCAGGGCAATTCTCGTACTGCATTGGGCGTCTAGCCTCCTTCCCTCTATTTTCATATTTGCTCTCGTAAGCACAACATGCTGCAACGTTGCCTGCCCTGTACCTTACGGACTCCGTATTCTCACTCGACATTGACACATTCGATAAGAGATGCTATTATGATTATATTGGGCTAGTCTACATTTTTCCTGATCACACCACTCGAAAATTAATACACATGTTCTGTTTTTTTCACTTTCATTACATACACACTTCTGTTAAGATTATTCGCACACATCAGCGCCGCAGTCCTGAGTCAGGTTGCTCCACATATGTGGTATTGGCGTACTCCCGCCACGTGCTGCATCCATCCGCGATCTGGTTCGGAATTTGGTACTTCTGGATATCTTCGGTTCGATATACGATGTTCATGTACATCCCAAGGATCAGGTGGCTGGAGTACGAGTCAGTTCTAGATTTTGAAACGAGTAGGCATGGTACTTACAGAGAAATGTGGCAGTGAAAAGCCCACACTCCGGGATTATCTAACGCAAATTCGATTATGATGTATCCGGGCTGATTATCTACCATACCTAGCATTTGGTGCGTATCTCTCCGCATGGGATTTGCGGGGTTCGTGACTTTGCCATCCCACTCTCCGCGGCCTTCGGCAAGGATCCAAAAGTCGTGGCCATGCAGATGCATTGGGTGTGGAGAGATGAAATAGTTCCTTATTACCATGCGTACCGTGGTGTTCTTCCCAAAATCGAAGAGATTAGATAGCGCTGGAGCTTGGAAGGAGCTCGCAGTGGTATTTTGAGACTTTGGACTTCCGCCTTGGTTGGATAGGAGGAGAGACTGGCCATAGTCGGCGCGGAATTGATTATTATTAGTAAAATACTGGAGCCATCCAGTCGAATTGTATCCGAGAGTGAAGTCTATGTTTTGCGTGAATGAAGGCGATTCAGGTGGTGCAGCTATTTCCAAAGGAACTGTTTCCTCCAAAGTGGTCTATTCGCATGTCAGATGCTATTTCATGCAATATCAGAAAGTGAATGCTTACCGTTACACAACCGACGGCGGTGTAGTTTGTAGCGGTCGATTTTGGATCCGCATTTGTATCAGCGTTATCGTAATATATTGCAGCAAGAGCATGTGGTTGAGTAGATCCGGAGCAATTTGGATCTACATCGGAGCGCATCCAGAAGCTGTCACCCGACTTGCCAGTCGCCTCAACGACTACATCTGCTCTCTGACCAGGAGACAAGTGGATCACGTCCGTAGTAAAAGGCTTTACAGAGACATAATCGAGCGCAGTAACTGTCATCTTGTGCTGATCGATGGTGAAGTGCTGTAGTGCCTCCGCTCCGGAGTTGATTAACCGGAGCAAATGCTTCTTGCCGGACTCGAACCTAAACTTTGATATTCCGGCATTTGGAGTGCATGCCTTTCCATCTTTCACTTTTGAGCAGTCAAAGTTCATCTTTCCGTTGATCAGATTATTGTCGCTGTAGATCAAAACGGCGTTCACGGTGCCGTTTACAAGATCCCGATAATCGATGTGATAGCGGTCGCTCAGTAAAACCGGCCCGATATCAATATCGTATTGCGGTTTCGCATTGGGGTCGTGAATGATCATAGCTCCGAAAAGTCCGCCCGCCGTCTGCGCAGAGTAGTGTGAATGCCACCAACTCGACCCTGCCCTATCCGCCTTAAATCGGTACGTGAAAGTAGATCCAGGCGCGATCGGACACATGGTTACCGAAGGGACTCCATCCATCCAAGGCGTCCCTTTCTGGAAAAGGCCATGCCAATGGAGCGCCGTGCCGGCCTCGGGACCGTCGATTTGATTGGTAACTCGAATCTCGAAAGTATCACCCAGATTGGCTTCAAGCGTCGGGCCAGGAAACGCGCCATTAACAAGAATTGTACTCGTGTTCACGCCGTCCGGGGATAGGTACCCTCGTGTGATAGTGAAATCGTAGAATCTAGTTTTGCCAGGCTTGCACTTATCATGTCAGAGTTCACATAATTTTCCCGTCTTTGATCCACAAGCTAAAACTCACCTCGTCATTCACGCAGCAATTTAACCTAGGCGCATCGAGTGTGCCCAATAGAGATTTCCCGTTAGTGACGACCTGCGGAAGGACAGCGAGCACAGTGCCAACAAAGAGGAAGAGGGTGAAAGTGATTCGATCCATTCTTTAATGACAAAAGGAAAGGGAGAGTTCTCGTGCAACTGGAGCGGCCTGAGGAAGCAGCCGCCCTAATTATACCTCGTCCCGTAGGTCGAAGCGCAACAAAGTTTAGCTACCCCCTCAAGGACCTGAGAACACACAATCCTATCTCAAGTCCGATCACCCAATGCGCCAGCATGCAAGCCGAGCATTGGCAATTACCAGGTCTGCCACGCGAGGAGCACGAGGCTTGGCCGTAAACTTCAAGGGTATGCCTCCGTCGCCACGTGGTTGGATAGAGAAGGTATGAATTGTCAGAGAACGATGAATTGATGCTACAATCAGTCGCGATACGGTATTGAAACGTTAAAGTAGTGTTAGAATATACGGCACAGCTGCAAAAGTTGGCCGGGTGCCTGATCCTTCATGCATGTCAGCATTGCAGTATGCAGGGCAGTTGGCCGAGCGCTTCCTGGAAAGAGCGACACTAAGGGTACATGGGAGCAATATAAGTCGTGTGGGCCCAACTGTCTCCTGCCAGAGTAGACAGGGAACATCGTCTGTGCGTCCTGTGTTTAATCAGTCGTGAGATGGGCTAATTCAGGTTAAACGAGAGAGAGTCGGTGTGCAGATTATTCATTTAGCTGCTTTAGGAATAACCCCCGACTTCCGTCGGCATTGAGATACGCCATCTCAAATTCTCGAAGTCCGATTTTGCGGCAACGTTCCGGGGTATATACCAAAAAAGGAACACAGGAATACACAAGGCTCAGTCGAACTGTGTATGGGAGCAAGCTTTTCGAATCCGTCTGAACATGCTCCTTTTGAGAGTATAATATATTTCGTGGTATAAGTCACATGACTTACCTGCTCCTCCCTTTGGAGTAAATAAAGAGCCACTCCCCATGCCCAAGTAATGAGAGACAGAAGCTCAAAGACTTATAATTATTCATTTCAACGCCCTTCTTAGGCAAAGATTAACGTCATGGAGAAGAGACATCTTGTCCAGCAACTCCCCGAGTTTCTCTCCTCTTTCCTCGAGCCTGCCAACAATGTGTCCACGCACATCTTGCACAATATGAGCGTCGAACAGGCAAAGATTCAAGCAAAGTTCCAAGAGATGGACTTGCATATGCCTACTCTTACCTTTCAAAACTCAGTTTCCACCGTTTTAGCTATTTGTCTCTCTGCCTATTTCCTGTCAATATTATCCATGCACTTCCGCGGTCCCAAAGTACCACTGTTCGGCCCTCGCAATAAATTTGAGCTCCGTTATCTGGTAAACTGGAGATTCTTCAATGACGCTGCTTCATTCCTCAATGCTGGGTATGCCAAGGTAAGTAGATCCAGTTCTCCAGAATCCTAGTGCCGTGAGACAACCAGGAACTCACGGCCTTGACAGTTCTCGGACAGAGCATGGAAATTCGCTCGAGCCGATACGGACATGCTCGTCCTTCCACCCAAATATGTCAACGAGCTTCGATCTCTCTCCACCCAGATTGCAAGTCCAACTGTCGCCCATGCCTTCAATCTCTCTGGGAATCACACAAACATGAACATTATCCTGAAGAACAATTTGCACTTTCGCACTCTTCAGGAGAAGCTCACTCCCAACCTCGCAAAATTGGCCCAGCCAATGCAAGATGAATTGGACTTCGCGATTAACAAAGAGCTCCCCAGGTGCGACGGTATGTTGTGGAACACCAGGAAATCCCGATGATATGGTTCTAATAGATCCCAGGCGAATGGGTTGCAATTAAACCCTACCACACAATTCTCCGTCTCGTCGCACGGATCTCTGCCAGAGTGTTTCTTGGGGTCCCAATGTGCCGCAATGAAGAATGGCTCGAGATCTCCACCGAGTTCACCGAGAACACATTCGTTACCCTCGTAGTTTTGCGATTGTTCCCTCGGTTTATGCATCGCATTGTGGCCTTTTTGGTTCCCTCGGCATGGCGAAGCAGAAACTACATCCGACGAGCGAAGAAACTTTTGGTCCCAGAGATCCGGCGCCGAAAGGCAGCCATGGAAAAGGACCCCAGCGCGAAAGAGAAGCAGTCGAATCTCCTCAGTTGGATGATGGAGATCGCCAGCCCGCAAGAGAGCAACCCATATGATCTCGCCCATCTCGAAGTCGTCATCTCTCTCGCCTCGATACACACGTCGCAAATGAACGCTGTCCATGTCCTCTACGATATTGCTGAACGACCCGAATATGTCCAAATTCTCCGTGACGAGATCGAGGAGGTGATCAAGGAGGACGGACACTTTTTGCAGTGGGACAAGAACTCTTTCTACAAACTCAAGAAGCTCGATTCCTTCATGCGCGAGTCTCAACGTATGAACCCACCTACACTTCTTTCGTACCACCGCGTCATGCAAAGAGACCACGTTCTTCAAGACGGCACTCTTCTCCCGCAAGGCGCACACATCACTATGCCCGTCAATGCGATTCAGAATGATCCCAAAGTCACCCCGAACCCTGAGATCTTTGACCCCATGCGATACTACAAGCTCCGCCAGCGTGAGGGTGAAACACATTTACACCAATTTGCGACTACGGAGCCAAACATTCTAAACTTTGGACATGGCAAATATGCCTGCCCAGGTCGTTTCTTTGCCTCGCTTGAAATCAAGAATATTCTTGTCAGACTGATCATGGAATACGACTGGAAGTTGCCGGATGGAGAAGGACGACCAGAAAATCTTATGGCGCATGAGTTCATCTTTCCAAACCAGGATGGTGTTCTCTATATGAAAACTCGGCCACAGACGGCTGAAGCTGGAGATGGGGGTGCTTGAGATACCATTCTCGCGATAGCAGAGAACCTGTTGCCATGGTGTTTTTCTTTTCATTATAATGTAGAATATCCATTGCTGAAATTTATCTTGTTCTCCAATTAAAAATGATGGTTGTCTCCTCCATAAGCTAAACTATTAGTGGAGCTTGTGATCTGATCCCTGCCGTTAGCCTAAAAGCTGTTTAGATTAGAGCATCCCGAGGCTTGGCCTAGGCAACGGGTGAAGAAACGAGTCGGCTAGAAGATAAACATGAATTGCTGTCGTGATGGAGGTCTGATTTAAGCTACATCTAATCGGGCATAAATCTCGGATTTCGCCTTCGCGAGTAACATTGTTAGACTAGGTAATATGGAGCACAGCCGGGCGGCTGCGCAACTTTGCTATTACCAGCTTCCTCTTTAAAATCAATTTAAGCTAGCTCCCAGAACCAGGATCGGGGTCTGCAGGTTGTACTAAGCCCAGGTCGTGTTTTTGGGCACCGGAGTCTTCTCGGCGCAACCCACCGCCTCATCCATGCGGGGCAATTAGAATCGGTGAGAAAAATGTTTATTGGAGGATTTGAATGCAAGGTTTGTAGGCCAGGATCTTGAGCGCGACCGGGAATTACCACATCCACAGGCCAGTCGGTTCCGATGTGGTGGCAAGGAGCTTGAATTGCAAAGTAGTAGACCGCGTGAATTGAAAGGTCATCAGCTCTTTGGGAGTCCCATCTCTTAGAGAAGTAAAACCCAGTCGATTCGAATTGGTTAATTGCGACCCCGCTCTGGCCCATACCCACTTCGATGATGAATTCGTTCTCAACTTCCACAATCATCCTAAGCCTCACATGTGCTCTCATTCTCGTGAGTTTCAGAATCCTGCAACATTCCTCAGATACTGACGGATGTAGTATACCATTTCTTGTTGGGTATACAACATCTTCTTCCATTCTCTTAAAAATATCCCGGGACCACTGCTATGGAAGACGTCACGTTTGCCATTCCTGATTTCCATGCTCCGTGGCAATCTTCCACTCCGAGTCAAAGAACATCACGACCGTTACGGTGCAGTTGTTCGAGTAGCTCCGGATGAGCTGTCATTCTTGGACGGATGGAAGGATATCTATTCCAGCAAATATTTGGATCGTCCCAGACAATGGCGCATCATTCCACCCGGCGTAGAAGCAGATGATTTGATTTCGGCCACAACTGCGATTCATGCTCGATTCCGTAAGGCCATCTTACCAGGCTTCAGTCTGAAGGCTCGAGACAAGCAAGAGCCATTGGTCACGCATTACGTCGATCTTCTCATGGAAAAGCTCCAAAATTTGGGCGGCGAGGGAACAAAGGAAAAGCCGTCGGTCGTCAACATGGTCGAATGGATCAGCTACGCAGCTTTCGATATGACAAGCGACCTGGGTTGGGGTCGACCTCTCCAGTGCCTCGAAACTGGTCGCTATCAGCCATGGATGACCATGATAACGCAATACCAGGCGGCGCTCTTTGCCGTGGCGTTCAAATACTATCCGCCTTTGGGCCGCCTTGTTGCCTTCTTAACGCCTTCTTTTGCCCTCGAGGCTTTGAATACCGTGATGTCTATCGCACGGGAAAATGTGCAGCACCGACTTGCTCTTTCGACTGAACGACCCGACTTCATCGGACCCATCATCGCTCACAACAAGTCATCTCCCGCGAAGGCATTGTCACTCGCAGAGATGGAAACGAATTCGACGCTCTTTGTCCTCGGCGGGACCGAACCGACCACAGTAGCTCTTACGGGTACGCTGCAGCTCCTGCTCACCAATCCTGCGTGCATGGAGAAGATCTGCGCGGAAGTCCGCTCTGCTTTCGCAACCGAAAAGGACATTACTGCTTCTAGCACAGAAGGGTTGCAATATCTCAACGCTGTTCTTCGCGAGGGACTTCGCATGTGCCCGCCATTTCCTGACGGACTTCGTCGCGTAATTTCCAATAACGGTACTACAATCGCGGGAGTTTTCGTACCAGCAGGGATGACAGTATCCAGTGCATGTTGGTCCACATTCCAGTCGGCGTCGATGTTCCATGAGCCGCAAAAATTCGCCCCCGAACGATGGATTGAGGGCGTTGCCGTGAAAGAAGGAGAGAAACTGTCGCCATATGCTTCTGATCGACGCGATGCCTTCTACCCCTTCTCGCTCGGACCGAGGAACTGCCCCGGGCAGCATCTGGCCTGGATGGAGATGCGGATTCTCCTTGCGAGGCTGTTGTGGAAATTCGAATTCGGTGTGCCAGAAGGCAAACATTTTATGGAATGGACGCAGCAGAAGATATTCTGGCACTGGCAACAAGAAGAAGTTGAGGTTGAAATAAGCGTTCGCGCTGATACCCACAACTAAAATGCTGAAGTCGCGGTCGCACCGATGACCACAAACTGAGATACTGAAATTGCGCGACCTGGGGACAGAACCGAGTCTTGGAAGGGTTGCGTCATCGCGCTTCCACGTGACCGCTACACCTTGATATTTACTACATGCAGGCTTCCATATTTCTACATCAATAATGAATGCACTTGAAATATCAATTTCAGCGTTGTAGTATTTATTTGCGGACTTGTAACAGTAATAGAATTTAATCTTTCCTAGGAATCGCTTCATTCCGGGGCGTGTTCTTGAGCAACCGCTCTAGGCACAAGTTTAACATCAAATCCCTCCTTCTCCACTAAGACATATTGTTTCTGCGTGCCCCAGTCGACAGTTTTACCGCCTGGAGCGAGAGACATGTCAAAGCTCCAAACCATGCGAGCCAAAATGAGTCGCAATTCCGCCATGCCAAGGTTCTTACCGATGCAGGACCAAGAACCTGTTGAGAAGCTCTGGACTCCATCTCGCTGATCATGATAGAATGGGGATTCTAGGTCTCTGATGGAAGATTCGAGCCAGCGCTCAGGCAGAAATTCGGAAGGTTTGTGGAATTTGCTTGGGGAGCGGTAGGCAGACCATTGGTGAACCCCGACATTGGTCTGGAAAAACTAGTTAGCCCGCTTTCCATAGATAGAAGAGTAAATTTCATCATCGTAGCTTCTTTCCTAAGATGATAATTGTGTAAAACGTACCCCGCCTGGTAGCCATATTCCACAAACTGAATCACCACCCTCCGGAACGACATGAGCAAGAGCCCCACCAACCGGAGGACTAAGTCTCAACCCTTCTTCTATTACCGCATTCAGGTATGGAAGTCCAATAAGGGCATTGAACGACATTTCTTCGGGCTCGAAAAAAGCATCTCGGACCTCTTTGGTAAGCTTACCTAAGGCCTCAGGACTTTTAACCAAGTAACTGGTGGTTCCAGAGAGAACGGTTCCGCAAGTTTCGCTTCCAGCCACGGTGAGAACGTAGAAGTTGTTCTCGAGCTCTGCGAGACTGAGGCCGCCGTGATTTTTCTTTGCAGTCGGGTCCTCGTCCATATAAGGAAGAATTTTATTCATGAAGTCCTCGCGCTGAATCTCGAGATTCATTCGGCGGTGAACTTTCTTGCAAGCCCATTGGTAGTTTCTTTCCTGAGCTTCGACTGTTTTTGCAGGTAGCATTCTCATTAGAAGTTGAGCCAAGAGATCGTAGAAGCGGATAGTACTGAACAATGCGCCGAGCTTAAAGTAACTGAATATTTCCAGAACCCAAGGATGATACTCGCTATTCTCGAGGCAGCCAAAGGCACTAGGATCGCCGAAACTGAGGTCTCCAATGATGTCGAAAGTGGTGAACATGTACCAATCCACAATGTTAACAACAGTGTTTCCTTTTCCTGAATTCTCGGACCTTTCGAGGAGCTTTTCGATCAGTCTGGAAACATGGCGCTGAACGAGCGGTTCTTCGGCAGCGAGAGCGCGGTCGGTGAAGCAGTGGCTTAACATCTTCCTTAGGCGCTCGTGATTGTCCCAGGTAGATGCACTCACGATCGACTCAGCGCGGCCCGGAACCTCACCCCACCAGATAGGGTTCTTTGGAAATGGCTTGTGGCCTGGCCTCCGGCAGTAAATGTCGTCCCATGCCTTGGTGTTGGAGAAGGAGACTTCGTTGGGCGCCACTCGCACAACTTCGCCATACCTTAAAAGAAAGTAATTAGCAGCATAAATTGGTGACGTTCAATGAGATGCATTGCCTTACTTCTGATGATAATCAAAAACTTGATAGACAAGTTTACCCCTCCATAAGGAAACAATGTACGGAAGCCGGAATGCCGCCCAAAATTTTGGCCCAGGCAATTGCGAAAGAGGATGAAAATAAATATTGTAGAGAGCTGTAGATGCTAGATACTGTCAAACAATCAATGGGCTGAATTGTCACATTTCAGTGAGCTAGGGGACATACCGTCACCAGGATAGCTGATGCGCTCACCACCAAATGTACGAAACCAAGACTCTCCATGATGCGCGGAATGCCTGACAATCTTGGAAGTTACAGCGGAGTGGTCAAAGGTACTTGGTGTTCCCAGAACTTCTACCCCTTCATCTTCTCGCGAGACAGCTCCAATTCTTACCGATCGCATCCCTTCAGGGTGGATAGCACTAGCAGGGTTCAGATCCATTTTCCAGAACTGATGATTTAGACTACGGGACTAGCTTTTAATATGCATGTCGGTCCCCGACAATTAATTAATAGGATCTAAAGAAGGTATCAGCGTATCACCCCAATGAGAATGCGACGGATAGAGCCATAGGGCAGCATTGCCGAAAGTCGGCTGACATGTGCACGTAGGTAGCTTTTGGTGGGCTGCATTGGCGTTCGAGAAGGCAGACAGAGGAGAGATCGGATTTTTACGACGTCGCATTTCGGACCGCAGCTCCCAGCAGGCCATTCCAACGTGGCGCCGCCAATGGCCAGGGCTGACCACCGCGCCGCCGTTTGTCGGCTTACGCCCAAGCCCAGAGATATGCACCACCCCGCCAGAGACGAATGATCGAAGCAGGGGTGGGCAAGATTGGAAATATTTTGCAATAAATTACAGATCCGTAAAATATCGTGCACGCACCTCCAAGGCTGACCGTTTGAGAGCTACGCCGCACCCGCACCCGCACCCGCAGCATCCGTCCCGCCAGCAGCAAACAGCTAACCTCTCAAGCTATCAAGCTCCCTCCCACCCCCCCAAACTGAGTGGCACTCTTGTCCTATTCTGAGTTCAGCTACACTCAGCCCAGCATGGCCTCAGTCATCACCATTAGCATCTTCTCCCTCATCATTTTCTTTGTCTACTCTCAATACCGCGCCCTTCAGCGCAATATCACAGCAGCTAGAGCATCAGGCTTCAAATATGTGGTTTCCCCAGTCTTCTTCCAATCCATACCCTGGATCCTCCTCCAAGAGGCTCTTCTGCCCATCCTCAAGAAGGTTCCCGCTGAACGGACCGAGTCATGGCTGCCACTTTCCCTCTTCTATCGAATCTGGCACTTTGGTTACGAGCCCTTCGAGAAAGCTGGAACGGACACAATCATGATAGTTTCGCCCAGCGGCAACGCGCTCTGGACATGCAACCCTGAGCTCATCATACAAACCTGCACGCGTTACAAGGACTTCATCAAGCCAATTGACATGCTTGCCATGCTGAATATCTATGGTCCGACTATCACAGCCTCGGAGGGTGAAGAAAATCGGGTATACAGGAAAGTGGCAGCACCGTCATTCAACGAGACGACTCACCGTACGGTCTGGACCGAATCGCTGGATCAAGCGGACATGATGCTTGAGTTCTGGGAACAGAATGGCGGCAAGGTCGATCAACTCAATCACGATTCTAATCGATTCGCTTTGCACGTGCTCAGCAAGGTGTTCTTCAACCGTGAAATGAAATGGCTCGGACAAGAGAAGATTCCTGAAGGCCACGAATTGACCTACAACGCAGCCATCAGCTCCGTTTTCAAGTACAACGACACTCTATTCATGACTCCAAAGCCTATACTCAGTAAGTTCCCCTGCACATCTCCCAATATCCAAATTCATGGCGACTAATGACTAACATCCTCCAGATAATTCGCCAATGGAGAGCCACAAAAAGGCCAAGCAATCCTTCCTCGAATTCCAAAAGTACATGGTCGAAATGCGTGACGAAACCGCGTCCCGTCTCCGCTCTTCTAAACCCTCCGATGGCGGCAGTCTCCTCGAAAACTTCGTCATGGCCGGAACCCCTGATCTACAGAACGACAACCTGATCATTTCCCCCGCCGCAGTCCTAGGAAACATGTTCATCTTCATCCTCGCGGGCCATGAAACAAGCGCCAACACCATGGCGCTCGCGATCACTTTGTTAGCCTGCAACCCCACCTTCCAAAAAACCCTCCAATCCGACATCGACTCTATTGTCGGTTCGCGTCCCCCCAGCGAATGGAGCTATCTCACCGACTACCCCAAGCTTCAAAACGGCTGCGTAGGCGCATTAATGAACGAAACACTCCGTCTCTACTCCGTCCTCCCGTTCATCCCTAAAACGAACCCCGCGCCCCAGACGCTGACTTTGGAAAATCAAACACATCATCTGGCAAAAGACACCCTCATCCTAATAAACGCCAGCGCCGCACACCGCAACCGAAAATACTGGCCCCAACCCCCTAAGGACAAAACCGTTCCGGGAGACGCCTCACCCTACCCCCTCTCCTCCTTCCACCCCGAACGCTGGCTCTCTCCCGCCAACGGCTACTCCACCCCTGCTGCCGACCACTTCGATCCCATCCCCGGCTCTTACATCCCGTTCGCCGAAGGATTTCGGTCATGCATGGGATCCCGCTTTGCGAGAGTGGAGTTTTGTGCGGGTATTGCGAGGGTGTTTCAGGAGTATAGTGTTGAGCTTGCGGGCGGGAAAAGTGACGAGGATTTTAGGAAGGCGAGGGAGATGTTGAGTTCTGGGATGGGGTTTGAGATGGGGTTGAAGATGAAGGAGGCGGTGCCTCTGAGGTTTGTTAAGAGGGTGAAGTGATATGGTGAGAGAAGTGCGAACTGATGGGGAGGAGCGGTGGGCGAGGTGGTTCTTGTATTTTTAAACAGTAATTCTATGGATTGGAATGCATCATAACGGGCTTATACAGGCGAGTGCCTTACCATGTGAGGATCATGTGTAGTTCACAATTTCGTGCACTCTGAAACCACTCGATTATGTCTTTCGCAACTTGTACAGAGTGAATTCTTGTTGATTAATGCTGATCATATTCAGAGTATGCTGCGTCTGACGCAAGCATTTCATTTTGTCCATCTAAGTGACACTCCTGTTACTTTTCCACCTCAAAGTTCCATTCTCAATCATAATCACACACGAATGATTTCTACCCAGACCGTAGAAGCTAGGAGATGGTCCACTAGTACTTTCCAGCCTGAGCATCAGCCATGATCTGGCCCTGCAACTCCAGCGTCTTCTTAACAGCTGGGCGCTCCTTCATACCCTCAGCCCACTTCTTGTAAGCTGGATACTTGTTGATATCCCACTTCTCCGGGGTAGGCGCGGAAACCGGAGCGATCATCTCGTTCCACGGGACGAAAATGAGATCGGCATAGGTGCACTTATCTCCAACAAGCCAGCCACTCTTGGATTTCGCAAGCACGCCATCGAGGACACCGACAACGCGGTTGATCTCGTCCATGTAGCGGTCTACGGCGCTGGGGAGCTTTTCGTGGTGGAAGAGGTTGAACCTGCGGAAAAGTTAGTGGTGGGTATGAGGATGAATAACGGAACCATTGCATACCAAGCGGCTTGGCCGAAGTAGGGGCCTTGTCCGGAGACCTGGTAGAACACCCATTGATGCTGCTGCCATTTTTCGGCGAAGCCGTCATAGTGCAGCTTCTTCTCCTTGTCGTACTGATCAATGAGATATTCGATTATGGCACCGGATTCCCAGACGGTGAGACCGGTGTTTGGATCTACGATGGCTGTGAGGAAGTGTCAGCGAATGAGCATTGTGAGGGGTGGAAGATATGGTCAAAGTTAGGTGGGGGTGGATTTGGGGGCTTTGCTTACCGGGGGCACGGCCATTAGGGTTGACATCGGTGTATGGCTTCTGCTTGAGAGCGGCATAGCCGAGGACTTTGAGATCATATGGGATTCCGAGCTCCTCCAAGATGATGACAACCTAGAGCAAGGAGGTCCCTTTAGCTACGGAGAATTGGCAGAGGAAATTGAGTTGGGGTGAATTACCTTGAAGGGGTTTGGACCGCCAGCTATGAGATGTCAGAAATCCGCGTTTATGAGAATGTACGAGCTTATGTGGACTTACGCGCTGAGTACACGGTAATTTTTTGCAGAGCCATGATTCGAGTAGAAATTTGAAGGCGTTAATTGATGTGCGAGAGAAGATTTGATGTAGGTTGGAGGAGGGGGAAAGAGGTGCGAGAAGCGGCGACGTAAATACTGAGGCTCATAGAGCAGTCACCACGGTATCCATGCAGGTGCCTACCCAAATGGTGGTGCCTCCCTGGACGGTTCCTGTGTTACGTTTCGCATGTAATTTATCCCCTGACCCTGGTCGATATTACAGTGGGGCAAATGCAGATGCAGGGTGGGGCCACCCTCCCCATGCACCACATAGGCTGAAGGATCGCCTTCCTGGGGTCAACCATCTGCAACGCGCTCGGTTTGGTAAGATCCGATGTCCGTTGGCGCCCGCACAGTAATCTTTAATATATAGGATTCCAAGAATATGGCTGTGTCGAAGTCCGGCGCCAATCCGGAACCCGTGTAACCACACTGACTGCAAAGAATGTCAATGAAAGGATATTTCCTCCCTCCTCTCCCACTCCGCCCTCATGTAAATGAAGCCTTGTGTAGCACGGCAGCGATCCTATTCTGCGGCACCTCCCAAACCTAATAGCCTCATCTGAACTTCGAGATCCGCGATGATGTATCTTTTCCCAAGGCAAGATGCCCCTCCAACCATGGCCCCGCCTGGGGTCACGCCGAACTATGTCAATCCAGAGTCGATCGGTGGAAAAATCACTTGGTCGGGGCCATTCTTGTGTGGACTGGCGCTAGCCTTCGTGATTCTGCGAAGTCTGATCAAAACCCTAATTATCAAAAAGTGGTCTTGGGATGATAGTAAGGCTATACAGGATCCATGAACCGTAAAAGATGGCGATGGCTGACTGAGAATGAATAGCGTTCATTGTGATTGCGTGGTTTTTCGCACTCGGTCGAGTTATAATGAATGTGTACAGTAAGTGTGAGGTGAAAACCATTTTCTGTGCTTCGCTAATTAAGTGTAGTGGTTGAGGTTTTTATGGTAGGCCGACATACTTGGGATATTCCTCCATGGGAGCTCATCCGTGTGGGAAACGGATCGAAGAATGTACGCAGTATATCCACGCATTTCAGAGCGACGACAGAACTGACCACGCTCCAGGGCCTCTTCATCGGAGATATGCTGTACTTCTGGGGAATCATGTTCACCAAGCTCTCCATTCTGGCCTTGTATCTGAATGTCTTCAAGATTTACCGCCCGTTCCGCTTCCTGTGCTACGGAATGATGGCATTCGTTGTTACTTATCTCCTCGTCTTCTTTTTCATCTACGCTTTCGACTGCAATCCAGTCGCTAAGGGATGGCACCTCATCGGATGGACTGGTCCTCCCGGAACCTGCATCGATATCATTGATGTCGGATACGCTGTGGGGGCCATTAACATCTTCACAGACGTGGTTATTCTCGTAATGCCGCTCCCACTACTTGCCAAACTGCACCTGGACAACGCGCGCAAGCTTGGATTGATGGCCATCTTCGCAACTGGTATATTGTACGACACCCTTATCCCTTCCGCAACCGTAACCAAGGTATTGGAATACTGACACGTGGCAGCGTTGTCGCATGCACAATTATCCGAGAGGTTGTTATTGTCCGAACGTTCAAGGATCTCGACCAGAACTGGAGCACAGTTGAAGGGATCATTTGGTTGTACGTAGAACCCTGAAGGACCTGTGTAACGTATACTGACGCCGCCGCGCAGGACTGCCGAGCTGTGCGTCGGAATTATTTGCGCGTGTCTACCATCTTTGGCACCCATCTACACGCGCAAGATGATGTCTTCCCTGATCCCGGAATCTCTCCGCGATTATCTCCGATCCATGCGATCCTCATTCGGAAGTCGAAACAGCTCGAACAAGAGCGGAGTCTCCAAGAAGAGCTTCATGAAGAACTCTCAAAAGCTCGACGATTCGGCAAGCGATATCGAGCTCGTCGATGGAGGCGCATCGAAGACGTATGTCAGCGTCGCTGATATGGGGGAGAAAGACTCGTCTGGCGAGGGAATCCACCAGACGACCAACATCAACATCAAATACTCTCAAAATAAAAACTCGAACATGGTCTAAGCCGTACTCTAGTTTAGTGGGAATCTGGGAAGCGTTGGGAGTATTGAGGTTGTGTGTTTGTCTCAGAGTTTTGAAGTGTGGTTGTATGAATAGCGGAGTGGTTCATTTCCTCTTTCCATAGTTTGTATCGTATGCCATCCGGTTCTTGAAAGTGCCACTTAATAGTATACACTTTTCAACCCCTTAGTTTCACCTGTTCTTGAAAGTGCCACTTAGCAGTATACATTTTTCAACCCCCTATTTTCACCCGTTCTTGAATGTGCCACTCCATAGAATTCCCCTTCTTCCCACATTCAAGCAAGATCACGTGATCTTCGTGATTATAGAATGAACGTTGAGATAGAGTGTGGCGAAGCGCCATAGAATCCTTTGAAAATCGCCCCAACGCCAACAGATCCGGGCGGATTCGCCATGGCATTTTCGCCAGAAACCTTCATTTTACTTCCATCCGCTAGAAAGGGCTGCGGTGTGACTATTCCGGAATCAGGCCGAGTGGTGTCGAGATTGCGGAACCTCCAAAAATCGTTAGCTTTCGCGCAGTTTGCATTTCGGCGCTTATTCATACATAATCTACGGACTCCGAAATGACATGGCGCGAAGCTAAACTTAGACCATTTGCAGATCGTGGAATTGGAAGTATTGGGTCAGTTCTTCCAGTAAGCTCATGTATGACAAATCGAGATCTCAAGTAGATCTAGTACTGCATGAGGCTGTTTGGAGGCAGGTCGTGAAAGGATTCTTCGGTGTGAGGGTGTGGGTTAACTGGCGTCGGGGTTGGCGGCGGACGAAACCTGGCTCCAATTCGGCAATTTTCCCGGTCTGGCACCGTGCTTTTAACTTTCCTTAGTTGCCGTTGTTCGATAATCATGCGTCTGTTAGCAAGAAAAGTAGTTGAACACGGGACCCACCTCGTATTCCAGCCTCCCTCTTTCAGAAATTCTGACGCTGATATCAGATGCATCCCCAGTTAATCCTTCCACCAAACCCCCGCTGCACCGATGCAGTCAGACGCTCCAGAACGTTGCGGCACAAAATGCCTGTCACAGTAAGCGCCCATATCCAATGCATCCCACCGCTGATCCTTCACTCAAACCCTTGCTACGCCAATGCAGTCAGACCCTCCGGTACGTTGCGGCGTAAACTGCCTTGATGTACCTGCATGATAGCGACAGCCGAGGTGAGGCGCCCAAATGTCGTGATACTTTTGTTTCCTTCTTTTTGTATACTCCCATCTTATTCAATCCTGCCTCAAACTGCAACAATGGCAATTCAACTACGACGAGGCATCCGCCTTCTTTCCAGCTTCCCCCGTTCCAATCTCCCCTCACCTCTTGTGCTCCGCACAAGCTATCAAATTCGGTCGTTTAGCAAATCCTATTCCCGCCACTCACGAGAAAATGGAGCCCCAAACCCAATCGCCTCAGCAAATATCGGCGACCTCTCCTCCATTATCCAGGAGAACACGAAAATATACCATGATTATCTGATATCTCAGAAACTGCCGCTACCTTCGCACAACCAGGAGTATACAGTTCAGTTTCCTCTTTCGACTGTGCTCCCGGAAGATATCATTGAAGCGCGGGATAAAGCTATCAACGCGAGCCAGGAGCTAAGTTTGCTTTTGGGAGGACCGCACAGGAACATAATATCAGGAGCATCAGAGGTCCGTAACACAATAAACTCTTAAATCTGTCATTGAGTAATACTAACGCTCAATAGCAATTCATGGCAATCTGCCTCCACTTCATCTGCCGTCACAACTTCCCAACGCGTGTCCCAATCGATGGCACCATATCTGTAGATGACCTGGCCAAAGATTGTGGGCTAGATAGGGAAGACACGCTGAGGACTTTACGGTGCGCGCAGGCATGGCATTTGTTTTCTGAGCCGGAGGAGGGACGAGTTGCGCATACGGCGGCCTCACGGCTTTTGAGGGACAATGAGAGATTTAGGGCGTGGATTACAAATGTCACGGAAGAGGTTTGGCCGAGTATATCTCATGTAAGTTTTGTCCTTGATCGCTGAAGAGGGGAAGAATTGACTGACGGTATATAAGTTGGTTGATGCCATGGACAAATGGCCTGGTTCGGAAGATCCAGCGAAGACGGTAAGATACTCCCTCCCCCAAACCCGCATTTAAAAAAAAAAAAATCCTCTCACTCATCAATAGGCCTGGTCACTCGCCCATGGAACCGACGAATCCGTCTTCACAAATTGGAATCGCCACCCTGAGAAAGCCGCCTCTTTCGTAACCGCCATGTCCTTCTGGAACACGGCTCCCGGTTTCGAAGCGCGCCACATCCTGAACCAATTCGACTTTTCCCTCCTCCCCACCCCGGCTCTCTGGGTCGACATGGGCGGTTCCCTCGGGCATGCCGCAAAAGAAGTCGCGCGTGCGCATCCGCATGTAAAAACCATTGTTCAAGATCTCCCCGCGACTATAGAAGGCGTACCCAAAGACGCCATCCCCGAGGAACTAAAAGGCAGAGTCCAATTCATGCCTCACGATTTCTTCAACGCTCAGCCCGTTATCGGGGCAGATGTATATTATTTCCGAGCCGTGATGCACGACTGGAGCGACGAGACCTGCATCACGATCCTGGAAAACTTGATTCCGGCAATGAAGAAGGGGGCAAGGGTTTTGGTGACGGATACGTGTGTGCCGCGGTTTGGAGAGGTGAGTATGATGGAGGAGAGGAGGATTCGGAGTTTGGATATGACGATGAAAGCGTTTGCGAATGCGAAGGAGAGGAGTACAGAGGATTGGGGAGCGTTGTTTAGGGCTGCAGATAAGAGGTTTGGGCAGTTTAAGGTGCAGTTGCCGAAGGGGAGTCAGAGGTTGGCGCTTATGTCTGTGGTGTGGGAGCCGTAGATTTAAATTGGTTTCGTTGTAGTTGGCTTACATATTCGGAGGCATTACCCTGTTCAAATATTGTGCAATTAGTGCCCCCAGCACGTATAACTTGACCGTTTGTGTCAAAAGACGAGTGATGGGTTTGAAATGAATCCACCGACATTCCTATAATCCTTATGGCGTAGCCGCAAACGTCGCTCTGCAAGAGATACAGACCTTCCTAAATACTTATATTTTCCCGTCTCGAACGCTTAAACCTATAGATGTACTTAGTACAAGAAGATCCAGACGCTTACTAGAAGTCCTACTTCAGCGCTAGATGGGGTTGTACTATGCAGTGGCACCATATGTAGTAAAATCGTTCGTCTCTATCCAGCTACTAACAATACTCTATAGACTTGCTTTTAGTTAATAAATTATCTTTACATCTCTTAACTTACAAAAAATTAGCTAGTTAGGTAACTAGGTTATAATTTTTATATAAATAATGTAATTAGAATTAAAATTAAGTTAAAAGCATAATTTTTACATTTAAAGTTAAAAACTTTTTTACTTATTTTATAACTTTAATATGTTTATAAATTTTTATATAAGTTTTATAATATTATTAAAAAAAATTATATAATCTTTTTATTAAATTTATAAAATTATTTTATATTTACACTTTTTAATAGTAATAATAATAATATGAAGTTATAAATTATTTTTATATAATATTTAAAGCAAATATAATATAAGTTTAATAAAAGTATTTATAGATAATAGTAATTATTTTTATTAAAATTTTTTTTTTTTATATTTTTATATAAGTACAAGTAATTTAAGTAGTTTGATATTTAACTATATTATATAAATTAACGTTAAAAAAAGTTTAAAAAATTAAAGTTAATATATACATTAGTAAATAAAGTAAAATTAAAAATAAATTATAAAATAAAATAAATATTTTATTATACTTAAAATAGTAAAGAAATTATAAAAAATAAAACTAAATAAATTAAAAAAAAACCTATTTAATAACATTTTTTATACTATTTTATACTAGAATTATAAGTAATTAATATTAATAAAAAATAATAAGTTTTTTATTTTATTTTATTTTTACTTTTAATAAAATTTATTTTATTATATATATTATTTTAGTTTTAGTAAAACTTTTTACTTATATAACTTATTATTTACTTTTTTAATTATTAATATTTAATTAGTTTTAGTTAATTATATTAACTTGCTTTTAAATTACTATTATTAATAAACGTTTTTTAACTTACTTTTTTTTAATACTTAATTTTATTTTATTATTAACTAGTAATAATAGTAACTACTTAGTATTTTTTATTTAAATTTTAAATTTTTTATAACTATTTATATATTATTATATTTTATAATATACAATTTTTTAAACTTTAAACTTTAAAATTCTTTTTTATAATTTAGAATTTTTATAAAAGTAATTTATACTTTTTGTTATATTATTAGATAATTACTACTAGTAATTTTAATTAATATATTTTAAGTTAAGTTATAACACTACTAAAACTTTAACTAAAAATAGTAATATATATATATATATTTAATATAGTAAAAATATAAATGTTAATTGTTTTATAAATAAATAGTTAGTTAACTATACTATTTTTATAGTTTTTTATTATATATTTATATAAAAAACTAATTTTTAGTTTTATTAAAACTTAAATAAGTATTTTAATTAAAAAAAAGCTAATAAATATATAGTATACTTATTTTTTACTTACTACTTATAAATAGTATAAACTTTTATTTTATTTTATTATAATATATAAAAAGTAAGTAAATATATTATTAAATTAAAATAATTTTTAATATTAAGTTTTTAAAAGTGTTTTACTTTACTATTATTTTAGGTTTTTTTTTTAATATTCATAAAACTAATATTATATTACGTTAAGTTACTTAATATAATAATAACTATTTTATTTATATTAATATAGTATTCGTTATGGTAATTATAAACTTAAAATTTAATAATAAGTATTATTTTAAGTAAAGAGTATTATTATTAAAAATAATATTAAGTTTACTAAATAAAAAAACTTATACTAAATATTAAAATAATAAAACTATAATACTTTTAATATAAAGTATAAATATAGTAATATTTATTTATATAATAGTAAGTTTTATAATTATATATTAAAAAAATATTAAAAACTTTATAAAAGTTATTAATATATATATAAATTTATTAATGTTATAACTTATTTAGTAATAAAATAATTTTAAGTTAAATTTTTAATAACTTATTAGAAGGCAGTAAAGTACAGACAAAGTTAGTAACTATAATAATAGTATATAGTATAAAGTAGATTATAAAACGTAGCTTACTAAGCTACATATAAAGCTATAAATAAAATATATAAGATTTTAGAAATAAAAGAGTTTATATAGCCTGTATAAAAGCTTTATATAAAAGTTTTATATAGTACTTAATTTAAATAGGCTTAGAGGTAATAGTCTTTACAGAACTACATTATAACACAACTTTTATAATAGTATAAACTAAATAAAGTATATAAAATATATAATTTATTAAGTTTTTTAGTTATATTAAGTTTTTAAAGTATTAAAACTATATTACTTTATTAAATATTAATAACTTAAACTTTTAATACATAAAATTTTTTTATATTATAAATATATTAACTAATGAAATTAAAATTTAAATATAAAAATATAAAAATATAAAAATATAAAATTTTATTAAATATTTAAATAATTAGTAAAGAAAATTTATAGTAAATAGTAATTTAAATATAGTTTTACATACTAATAACTAACATTTTTAAAAACTTATAAAATAAAAAGTTAAATTTTTTTCAAATTCTTATATATATTTACTTAAATTAATATTAAAAATAAAAACTAAAATTAAGTATTAAAAGTAGTAAACTATAAGTTATAAAAAGAAAATATTTTTTAACTATATTAAAGCTTTTTATTTAATATATATTAAAAGTAATATAAAAACATTAAAAACTAAATAGTAATAATTTTTAAGTTTTTAAGTTATAAATATTATATTATAAGAGTACTATATAAAAAATATTAAGAATTTAAAACGTTATATAAAAAAAGAAAAACAAAATAAATTATAAATAAAGTATTTAAGTAAAAGCTTATATACTAGTACAAAACTAATATATAAACACGTAATATAATAAAAAAACTTATAAAATAAGTTTTTTAAAAAGTTTTTATAAAGTATTATAAATAGTTACTATAATAGCTAGTTATTATATTAAATTTAGGTAGTTATTAATAACTTTAAAAATAAAACTAAAAGTAGTATAAATAAATAGTATTAAAGTAAAAGCTTTTTAGTAAAAGTTTTACTAAAAAGTTTTTTAAGTAGTTAGTAAATTTTGTTAAAAAAAATTGTAATTAAAAAAAGTATAAATAGTAAGCTTAATATTAAAAAGTATTAAAAAGTAGTTTTTAAATATTATAGTTAAAGTTAACTTTATGCTTTTTTATTTAAAGTTAACTAAAAATTAGTTTATAATTTCTTATAGTTATTACATAAAAATAAATAATTTTAGTATAATTTTTGTAGTAAAAAGTTATAGTAATAATATATAAAATATAACTTTTTTTTAAATTATTTACTATTAAAACTAGTAAAATATAAAACGTATAAAAATAGTAAAAACAAAGTTTTTAAGTACTAACTAAAAATCTATTAATATAATTTATACTAGTTACTTTAATATTAATTAAAGTAGTAATAAAATAAAATATATAGAATATTTACTTAATATATTTAAAAGTTAACTATTAAGTAAAAAGTCTATAAATTAATAAAAATTTAGTATTAAAAGTATTTTAAAAAGCAACTTATTTTTAAAATAAAGTTTTTAATAAATTAAATTAAAATTACTAATTAAGCTTTTAATTATAGAATTTATTAAAAATAAATAAAAATAAGTAAAATAATTATTAAAAAGTATTTCAGAGTAACTTATTTAATTAGAGTTTAAATAAAAAAAAATTAAAATAAAATAGCTATAATTACTATACTTAAAATAAAAACTCTACTAATAGTATTTTTTTTTAATTAAATAAAAAGAAGTTTAGTTTATAGTTATATATTTTATAGCAAGTGCTGTATATAAGTAAGTGTTATACTTTAGCTAATACTAACTACTTTAAAAGCTAATAACAACTTATAACTATTAGCTATTATTATAAGAATTAATATATAAATAGCTAGTCTTAGCTTTAGCTTATTTATACTTTCTTATATTATATTTAGTCTACTTATAGTGTTTATAGTACCTAGGCTATAGTAGACTATCAGCTTTATATTTCTTACTAGAACTTAATTCTATTTCTATTTATATATTAATATTAGTTTAAGCTAGTATTACTACACATTCTATATATATTAAAGTCTTTAGATTTTATATACACTTCCTTTTATACTTTTTATGCTTTATTATAATCTTATTAGTCTACTATAAAGTAGCTAGCTATAAGTGTATTAAAATATTAACATATACTATTAATAACATACTCTTTATAAGCTAGCTTATTAATTTTAGAATTAATATAAGTAAGCTATACTAGTACTATTAAATATATTTATATATATAAGTAATCTAACTATTTAATTTAATAACATTATTTAATATCTTAAGTGTTTATAGAGTTACTTTGGTAGGTAACTTAAGTATTTATAATCTAATATTTAGCTTAGATAGAATAACATTTAAGTTAAATAAAATAATACCTATATCTTAAAATCTTTTATGTATATTAGTTTTAGTAATTAAAGCTAAATAAGCTGTCTTAAAAAGTAAAAGAAAGTTAAGCTTAGTAATATAAAAAACGTAATTTCTAATTAGCTTATTAACCTGCTCTTTATAGGCTTACTTTAGAGATATAAAATAGCTTATATCTAAAGACTATAATAAATATAATATATGTGTTAGTATATAAAGTGTAAGAATATTCTTCTTCTTATAAAGCTACTAAAATTTAAGAGAGTTGTAACTCTTATAGTTATCTAGAATTAATAAATAATTAACGTCTATAGTTTTATCTTTTATGTATATATTAAAGTGCTCTAGCTACTTAATATTTATTATATTAGTTATCTAGCTATTCTTACTTAGTATGATTTTTAAGTTTAGTAGTAAGTTACTATCTTTATACTAGCAGAATAGGTAATAGACTCTAGTAAAGATAATAAATAATAAAACTAGCTAGTTTTAATTATTCATATTTTAAATAACTATAACCTATTCTTTATTACCTGGCTATATAGTCTTAGGCTGATTATATTACTTAAAGCTTATAATAATTTTACTAGTTAATAAAACACCTATCTAGAAGTTTGTCTTATTAAAATTATATATGTCTTTATTAATAATACTATACTTTATCTTAAAGTTACGTATAAAATTAAACTATAGTTATATAATAATAAGATCCTTATAATAAGCACGCTAATAGTTATACTTTCTATTATATTATATCTTAATTTCCTTAGTTCTCTTAATAAAGTTATGTGGTTAGTTAATATTAACTATTAGCTTATATTATTTATCTAGTAGATAGTTAGCTATCTCTTATATATAAATAGACTTAAGCGTAAATCTTTATAAATTTAGGTCTAAAATATATATAATAATAGCTCTCTCTTCTAACTAAGTAAGCTTTCTTAAATTAGGCTTATAATTACATCATAAATTAATTCCTTTAAGTTATTATTTAAGTATATAATTATTAATATTATAGATTACTATAGTGTATTACACGCTCTGTAATTAATTATACTAGAGAATTAAAATAACTAATAATAGTCTACCTTCTCTATAAATAGATATAGTTATGATTTATTAAGCTATTATTATTAATAGTTTAATATATTAATTCCTTAGCTAAGGTGTGATACTTACTTATATATAGTACTTATTTATAAAATACGTTATTAACTTTTACAATATTAAAGTTTTTTTATAATATAATTTCTAGTTTTATAGTTAAATAACATAAGTTATAGTTATTTTTTTTATAAATTTAGTATAAGTATATTATTATTATACTATTTACTAATTATGTTTATATATTTAATTAAGTTATTAAAAAATTTAACTTTAATTAAAATATAATTATTATAAATATAAAGCTAGAACACTATATAAAAAAATATTTTCATATAATATTACATAATAGCATAATATTACGTGATTGAATTAGTTAGTAAAATAAAGAATATTCTTTTCTACTTTTATAACTAGTAGAAATAATTAATTTTTATATAACTTTAAAACTTTATAGCATTATACATTGTGTATTTTTACTATAATAATAGAAGTTAAAATAAAAAACTTTTATAAAATATATAATTAAAGTAAAATTATTTTATTTAAATTTTAAATATATTTATAAAATTTTATAAAAATAATTTTTTTTTTGTTTTTTTTTGTTTATACAAACTAATTTTCTTTATATAGTAGTTTTTTAGTTAAAATTTTTATAAGTACTTTTAAGTAAGTTTACTAAACTTTATATAGTATTATATTAAAATAATTTTACTAAGTTAAAAACTTTATTTTATAAGTAACTAATAATATAGTAAAAATAAACCTTTTTAGCTAAATACTAGTTTTTATTTTTAGTTAGCCTATTATATAATTATTTAATAAATATTTATAATTTAAAGTATTAAGTAAAAATAAAAATAAAAAAGTTAGGTAGTTATTTTAATAATTTAGTAAGTAGAATATATTTAAAGTTACTATAAATATTAATTGTATAGAACTTAAACTATTATTAAATATACTAATAATAATAAGTAAACTTTTATTAATAAAGAAAATAATAATAATAGTAGAAACTAAATAAGTAAATATTTACTTTAATTTATAAAGTTTTTTATTTAGCTAAAGTATTTATAAGTAATTTATTACTTACTTTTAAAGTTAAAAGTTAAGAAGTAAAGTTTCTAAAATTTTTAATAAATTTTAAGGTATTTATTTTTTTTAAAAGTAAGTAACATAATATAGTATTATAAAAGTACTATATATAAAAGTTTAAAGCTTAAAAAAAAGCTCCATTTAATTACTATGTATAATACTAAGTAATAGTTTAAAATATTATATAAAGAAAAAAATTTAAGTTATAAGTAAAAATATTTAAAGTAAAGTTTATATACTAATATATAGTTAATATATAAACATGTAATATAAAAAAAAGCTTATAAAAAAAGCTTGTAAAAAATTTTTTTATAAAGTATTATAAATAGTTACTATAATATAAATGTTATGAACTGTAATAGTAATAAAAGTGTAGTTAAGAAGATATTATTTTAAAAATCATAGTATAAGAAGATATGTAAGTAATACTAGAGAGTAAAAACTAATAAAAGAAAACAGAACTTATAAATAAAAATACTCTAAAGTAAGTTTAAGTTTTATAGAGAATAATATCTAAATAAATAATTAAGTAAAGTCACGGACGAGGCTTGGTAAATAGTCTAAAATTAAGAAAATAGTTAAACTATTACTATTTATTTTTTCTAGTAGTATTTAATATACTTTTAATTAGAATATAATATACACATAAAGAATTTACTATAAGTATAAGGCATTAAATAGTTTATAGTTACTTTTAATTCTTTATAGTTACTCTAAAATTAAGATTTACACTTTAAGTAAAATAGTTTAATACTATTTTATTAAATTTTAATTTACTATATTACTTCTTTTATTTTTACTAAGTTTAAGCTAAACTTCTACTAAGTCTAATAAGCTATTTAATCTAGAAGTAAGGAAACCTAGTAATATTATATACTTAATTAAAACAACTAGTTACTAGTATAAGTTACGTTAGTAAGTTAGTAACCTATAATATTATAATTACTATTTTAAGAGAGTAAAAAAAGTAGTTAGGTAGATTTTAATAATAAACTATCTAATTATAATTTATAATAACCTAATATAAAAAAGAACAAAAACTCTATTTAAGTAGTAAGTTAAGTAGTAGTAAGAATAAATTAATAACTAAAATATTATCTACTACTAAAAGTATATTAGAAGACAAAAGCATTTAATAAATTATATAAAAATAAAGCTAAGTTATTAAAGAATTATAACAGGCTTTAGTTATAATATAGTAACAAATTAAAATAAATAAACTAATAAAAAAAGATATAGTAAAAATATACTTCTTTATAAAGTTTAACAGTAATTAAAAAAAGCTTAAGATATTTATAGTAGTAATAAACTTATACTATTAATTTAACTAAATATTATTTATAACTAACTAAGATTAGATTCTAGTAGTTAATATAAACATAATAGAATAAGCTATAAAATAATTTAAACTATTTATAAAAGACTACTTAGCTAATAGAGAATCTAATTTTAGGCTAGTAGAACTTAATAATTATAGTAATAACATATAAAAAACTTTTAAAAATTACGAAGCCTTTAAATAGAAAATGATAGTTATATTTAAAGAAATTAATAAAAAAGTAAATACTATTTAGAAACTCTAACACCTTAAGTAAAAAAAGTTAGTAACTAAATATACTATAAAGTTTAAATAACTTATATTATAACTTATATAAAATAATTAACTAATGATTATAATATACTATAAACAATTTAAAGATAAAGTTAAAAACAAAATTATAAGAGACTAATAACTTATAATACTTCTAGAAATTATTAAAAAAGCTATAGTTATTAATAACTACTAATACTAGCGTAAATAAGGAAAGAAATAACGTACTTAAATAGTAATTTAAGTTTCTAAAAAAAACAGAAAAAACAATTAAACTTATAATAAAATAGAAATTAATAAGGTATTTATTAGAAAAAAGTAAAAAAAATAAACTAAAGAATATATAAATACTATACATAAAAGGTATGTTTAAGTTATAGGAAATAGGAACATTTTATTAAAAACTATAAATAACAATAATTAAACGTTAAAAAAGCTTATATTTAAATTAAGATATTAAAAGAAATTAAGATAGCTATAGTTTGCATAGAATAGACATAAAACTAAGTAATAAAAAAAGTAATTACATAAAGAATCTAGTAAGAGTAATATTAAATATATAGAAGTTATATATATCGTATTCTATAAGCGAGCTGCGCACCCAAGCGAGCTGCGCACCTTGCCAAGAGAATGCAACCTACCAACCTTCCAGCGCGATGCATCAACCAAACAACGTTCAATCGATCCACCAAGAAGGCAGGATAGCCCTTGCTATCTTAGCTATCAAAAGACACCAATTTGAAAGCGCGCGAGAGGCTGCAGCAGTCTACGACGTCCCTGAATCTACGCTTAGGTCGCGACTTGCTGGAGTTCCTTCACGACGCGATTGTGAACCCAATTCAAAGAAGCTCACTAATCTAGAGGAATATGTTATTGTTGAACATATTCTCGACCTAGATTCGCGTGGGTTTCCGCCTAGGCTTCTTATTGTGAGAGATATGGCCAACCAACTGCTCGCTGCACGCTCTGCTGGCCATGTTGGCAAGAACTGGCCAGAGAACTTCGTCAACCGGACTCCTGAGGTCAAAATGGTCTATAATCAAAAGTACGACTACCAAAGAGCTCTGTGTGAGGATCCTGCGATTATTAAGCCTTGGTTCGACCTTGTACAGCGTACGATTGAGAAGCACGGTATTGCTGAAGAAGACATCTACAACTTTGACGAGACTGGCTTTCAGATGGGCGTTATTTCGACTAGCAAAGTTGTTACAGGCTCTGAAAGGCGCCATCGGCCAAAGGCTGTACAGCCGGGTAATCGCGAATGGGTTACAGTAATCCAGGGTGTTAATGCCCAAGGATGGGCAATTCCGCCATTCATCATCTTTGCAGGGAAGCACCACCTCTCTGCCTGGTATCAAGACGACGCCATACCACTAGATTGGCCTATCTCACTGAGTGAGAATGGCTGGACGACCAATAAGCTTGGTGTTAAGTGGCTGCAGCACTTTGACAAGCATACAAAGGACCGTACAGTAGGCGTACGTCGCCTGCTAGTCATCGACGGCCATGAGAGCCACGACTCGCTCGAATTTCAGCAGCTTTGCAAGGAAAAGAATATTATCACGCTCTGTATGCCATCGCATTCGTCGCATCTGCTTCAGCCACTTGATGTAGGCTGTTTTGGGCCTCTGAAGCAGGCATATGGGCGGCAGATTGAGGATCTCATGCGCAACTACATTGGCCACATCACCAAGCTTGAGTTCCTACCAGCGTTCAGCGTAGCCTATCAGAGCTCAATGACGGAAAGCAACATCCGTGCAGGCTTTCAAGCTGCTGGCTTAGTCCCATATAACCCAGATGTGGTGCTTTCAAACCTTGATATTCAGCTTCGAACGCCGTCGCCACCTGCTGAAGAGGACCTCCCCTGGCAGTTAAAAACACCCAGTAATGCTGCTGAACTAGGCTCTCAGACGGCTCTAGTTCGAGAGCGGATTCAAAAGCATCAAGATAGTTCACCTAGTTCGATTATTGAGTCGCTAGGTCAGCTTGCTAAGGGTGCTGAGCAGATGATGCATTCAGCAGTGCTACTGCGCTCGCAAGTCACCAGCCTTCAAAAGGCAAATGAAGCTGCAACACAACGCAGAAAGCGCAAAAAGAAGCGAATTCAGAAGCAAGGAACATTAACAAGAGCAGAGGGCTTAGAGCTAATTGCTCAAGCTAATGTTGATGCGCAGATTGAGGGTGAAGAGTGCCAGAGTAGGAAGCGTGCTAGAGTAGACGCGCCACAGCAAAAGCACTGTAAATGCTGCGGCGAAACTGGGCATAACTCAAGAACATATAAGAAGGCTAAGGAATAGGTTAACTATCTAGTAGCAAAATATTATTGTGATAGCTGCTAGCGTTGTAAAGTTATTGGATTATAAAGTTATAGAAACTTAGTGGGGTGCGCAGCTCGCTTGGGTGCGCAGCTCACTTATAGAATACAATACCTTAAATAAGAATATAAAATATTGTATTAGCAAGTAAAAAATTATTTAGTAAAAAAACTAATAACATAATCTTAATAATGTAAAAAATAGTAATTTAATAATATAATATAGAAACTAATAAGGAAACCTAAAGATATTATAAAATTATAAAATAAAAGAAAAAACTCTTTTAAAAAGAGAACTAGAAGTTTAAACAAAGAAAGAATTATAAAAAAAAAAAAAGAACTTATATCTATAATAATTATACAGTAACTATACTAGAAATACTGTTAGATATATAAATTAAAGTATAATCTAAAAAAGTATTATATTACTAAATATTAGGAGATTACTCTAAGAAATAAAATATATAAATACTAATAAGTACTACAAATAGTAGAAAATAAGTAATATAAAAAACTAAATAAACAAAAATTAGTTATATAAATAAACGAGATTTATAAATAAATATTTATACTAGTTATAACTAATACAACATACTATTATTCTATCGGATATTTAGAACTAAAATAAAATTAGAAAAAAAAGAAAAAAAAGACTGTTTTACTAATTTTATAGATACAAAACGACAATACTGTAAATAGAATAATAAAATAAGAATACTAGATATATATAATAAAAATCTATACAGAAATAGACTATAAATAGGTAATATATATTATATAGGTTAAGAAATTAAGAATAAAAAAAGTACTTAAATACTTAGCATAGAAAAAGAAACTTAACTCTTAATAAAAACTAGTTTATATAAATTCTAAAAATAAGTTATAGGATTTAAACTTAAACAAATATAAATAACTAACTTAAAATAAGTATTAGTTATGATGTAGGTAATACTAGGATAAATACTACTAAAAAAAATAGCTAGCTACAGAAATACACTAAAAACTTATATATTAAGAATATTTCTTAAAATGGAAATATAAGGATCACAGAAAATAAACTAAAAATATATATAAAATACTTAATAAAAAAATGTGTTAACTCTAAAAATGCTTAATTTATAAACTTAAGAAAAAAATACTAAGAAAATAACTACTACTTAAAAGTTAATTATAAATAAAAAACTAGAAGGCTAGTAGACTATAACTAAACTATTAAAAAATTAAGAAAAGATTAGAAAAAACATAATACTTATATACATATAACTGTTATGGTGTAGTCTTGTGAAGACTATTACTTCTAAATTTATTTAAATTAAGTATTATATAAAGCTTCTACACAGGCTATATAAGCTTTCTTATTTCTAAAATCTTATATATTTTGTTTATAGCTTTTATATGTAGCTTTGTAAGCTATATTTTATAATTTATCTTATACTATATACTATTATTATAGTTACTAACTTTATTTGTATTCTACTATTTTCTAATATTATATAGTCTTCTATATATTAGCTTTATAACTCTTACTAGTCTTATAAAATAAAGATGAATTCTTATAATTTATATAAAATTAATTGTAAAAATAGCTAGACTATATTATAGTCTTTTATAGTATTTATAAAGACTAACTATAGTAACTTACTACTACTATAATAAAAATAATAAACTTTTATAAGTAAGTTATAATACTTAAGAGAGTTTATAGCTACTAAAAAAAAGAACTATAGAAAGTTTAAAAGTAGATTATAAATTTATGTATATAGCTATAGTCTAAAAGTCTAATATCTATTACTTTTACTATTTCTACTTTTATTTCTATTTCTGTTTCTACTGCTGTTCTAATTAAAACTAAACTGTTTATAACTATTTTTTATTTATTTACTTTTATTTTGTTTCTAATTTATATTCTCTCTAAATGCTTATTTAACTTTAATAGGTTGTTATAATTTAATTAGATTATTATACTTCTATTATCTAGAAATATTTAGTAAAGGGTTTATTAGAAGACTCTTCTTTAGCTTCTACATACCTAAAGTTATTATATATAGTAATTATACATTACCTTTATTACTATACTATAAAAAATAATATATAGGTTTTTTTAATATAGTAAGTATGTATATAAACTATGTTAGTACTTTAGTAGTAATATAAAATTATATAGTATTTTACTAATATAATATTCTAATAATATAAAAATGTAGTAAGGTATAGTCTAACTAATTTATTACATAACAAATTCTAGAGAGTTGCTTTAAAATGTGAAGATAAGTATAAAAAAAAACTATTTAAAAGCTAAAAAAAACGCCCTTTATATAGTAAATTCTTTATTTATAATTTACTAATATTTAGTCTTACTATAACTACTTAGGTTCTATTAACTTTAATTATCTATATTACTTTTATAACTTTATATATAAGACGTTACGTGTTTTTCTTACTATTAGTTTTATTAATTATTTTAATAATATTAACTAAGAGCCCTACTTTTTGCTTAGTCTTTTAAAGTATTTATTTTATTTTTTACCTAGTGTTAAACTTCCGCACGTGTTTTCTTATTAATAACTAGTAATTTTTTTTTAGTTACTTTATTACCTTCTAATTATAATTATTATTTATAATAAATCTTTACTTATTACTAACTATAATACTTACTTTCTTTTTAAACTTTTAGCTTAAAAGTTCTTTTTATTCTAGACTTTAAGTATAAGAAAAGCTTGTTTCTTTAGAGATGTTATAAATATCTCTAAAACCTTTTTTCTTTTTTATTTCTAATAATACCTAAGGTTAAGTTCTTAACTGTTTGTAATTATTATTTTATAAAACTAATTTAGAATTATAACTATTTTATGCTAACTCTGTATAGTCTATGTAAGAAAAAGGATTTTTATTATTTTATAAATCTTTTATTTAGCTGTTGCTCTAAATGCATTAAGTATTCTTAAAAATATAATCTAGTAATTTCTATTTAGAAATTTAATAAATTTCTTATTAAAAAAAAGTAACTTTAAGAGCAGCTAAAGCTTATTTAAAACTTTAAACTAAAGACTTAATTTTATTAGTAATAATTATATAAGTAGCTTGTTTTAGTTAATAGTTATAAATATAAGCTATTTACTTATTACTAAGCGTAGCGAAGCTTTTTTCTATTCAAATGGGGGGGTTTTCAATTCAAAACTCTGCTGAGGTTGCACCGAAAATTCTCGCGTTCTCGTTGGTCAAAAAAATGCAACATCACGTGTTCAGGTTCTAGTTATTCCGTGCCAGAGGAACACCAAAACTTCTCGCGCGACTAATACTTCAACGCCCTAGCTATTTCTGATGCTGCTTCCCCGACGCTGCTTCTCTACAGCTGCCTCCCTGACGCTGCTTCTCTACAGCTGCCTCCCTGGCGCTGCTTCTCTACGGCTGCCTCCCTGGCGCTGCTTCTCTACGGCTGCCTCCCTTACGCTGCTTCTCCCACACTGTTTCTCTCCAGCTGCTTCTCTCCAGCTGCTTCTCTCCAGCTGCTTCTCTCACGCTGCTTCTCTCTCTGTCGCTGCTTCTCCAACGATGCTTCTCTACAGCGGCTTCTCTAATAGTACTGCCTCTCTACAACGGCTTTTCTGGTGCAGCTTTTCTGGCGCAGCTTTTCTGACGCTACTTTTTTAGCGCGGCTTTTCTGGTGCGGCTTTTCTAGCACAGCTTCTATAGCGTTACTTCTCTAACACTATTGTTCTCTTTAACGCTGCTCTTCTCTTTAACGCTGCTCTTCTCTTTAACGCTGCTCTTCTCTTACGCTACTTCTCTAGCATTACTTTTCTTATGCTGCCTCTCTCATGTAACTTCCAACGCTACTTTTCTAATGCTACTACTTTAATACTGCTTTTCTTACACTATTTCTCTTACGCTACTTCTTCTATACTACTTCTCTATTACTACTCTTTTCACGTAGCTTGTCTTACACTACTTGTTGCTAAGCGTAGCGAAGTTCTCTAACATTTATGTTAGCTTTAGTATTTTAAGCTTACTTTAATTAAGGAGATGCAGAATCTAAAAAAGAAAAAAAAAAAAAATTTTCTAGACTATTATAACTTATAATATCTTTATCTACTATTTTTACTAATTTTTTTCTAGATATTTCTTTTAACTAGAAGGCTGTACAGACTTCTTTCTAGGATTTAGTATTACTAAATTCTTTAAATAAAACTAGTCAATTATTCCAGAACATTACTTTAAGTTTTTAATAGATTTCTAAGTATTTTCTTTTAGTTTGTAGTCTCTTTATTTAACTAGGTATTTTTACTAATATTTAAATTATTATAGCCTTTAGATTTTCTTAACTTCATACTCTAACTAGTATAGTTTTATGTTTATATTTGTTGCTATTAATGCATCTAGTAGTGCTAGTTTAAGTAATAATATATAAACTACTAAATAAATTCCCATATTTTATAATAGTTTAGTTATTTAGTTTTTAAATTTTTACATAATAAAAAAACTTTGTCTTTTTTTTTAAAAGTTAGTTTTCTAACTCTTAACTTATTAGTACTCTCTACGGTTTGTAAGTTCTTTAAAGTAATAATTTTACTAAAGTTATTATATAAGTTCTATAGCTATTTAGCTCTATTTTAGGCTTAAAGTAATTTACTTTTTAATTTATATAGTTCTTTATAAGCTAATAGCTTATACCTGTAATTAGTATAAAATAATAATATATTAGTTATAGATAATTTTATATTATTATAAATAAATTATACTAAAAATAACAACTCAACCTAATTTTCTTAAAAATAATTAATATATATTTTTAAGTATTATTTTAGAGTCTAATTTGTACGCTCTATTTGCCTATTTATTTAAAAATAAAGTTTATTAAAAGCTTATTTTTTAACTCTAATCTAGCTAATAAGGTTTTCCAAAAGTATAATATAAACAATTTATTTTAATTAGTAATAAACTGTTTAGGCAATTCATGTCTTAAGACTACTATTTTTAGAATATTATATACTAGTTCTTTAGCTAATAAATTTATAACTATTAGATTAAAATATACATACTTAGTTAATTTATTTATAATAAAAAGTATTATATTATATTTTCTATTCGTTCCTAGTTCTTTGAATAATAGTAATTTTATAATAAAGTTTATTAAAACTAACTTTTATTGCTGTTTTAGTGCTTTTAGTAGTTATAAAAGTCTATAAAGCTTATATTATACTAGTTTATTTTTTTTTACATTTTAGGTAGGCTTTAATTACTTTCTTTACTTTTTATTTCAATTCTTTAATATAGAAATTCCTAGAGATTTACTTTATGGTTTTTTCTATTTTTTAGTGTCTATATATAATAGCTTTATAATTCTTTGTAATTAATTCTCTACATAGTTCTTTTAGTATATAAATAAGTCTATTTATATATATAAGTCTTAACTCTAAGTCTTAAGAATTTTATTACTTAAAATTTTAAATTCTTGTTATCTAGTAATTCTTAACTTTGGTAATTACTATAATTCTTAAATAATTATAACTTAAAAATCTATTTAATTTTACTATTAATACTATATCTAGTATTAGTTCTTAATATTTTATATAGTTTAGTTTCTAATTAAGTGCGTCTACCGCTCCGTTTTCTAATTCTTTTTAATAGAATATCTTAAAATTATAAATAACTAGTATTTTTAATTAGTATATCTATCTTTAGTTTAGCTTTTTTATAATAGTAAAGCTTATTAAGTTCTTATAATTTAAAAAAACTTCTACGTAATACTTAGCTTTTTTAAGGTAAATTTATTATTTCTTAAATACTATTACTACTACTAATAGTTTTTTATTATAAATATTATAATTTAACTTAGCTCTTATAAGTTTCTTTAATAAATAATTTATAGAATATAAATATTTATTATTATATTATTAACTATAGACTACTTCTATTACATAATTAGATATATTTATTTCTAGTATAATAGATAATTTTAGGTTGAATATTCTTAATATTAGTATCTATATAGATTATTTTTTAGTTTTGTAAATACTTACTACTCTTATTTCTAACTAAATTTATTATCTTTCTTAGTTAACTTCGTTAATAGTATTGTGATTTTTAAATATTCTTTTATAAACTTTTTATAGAAATTTATAAATTCTAGAAAAGACTATACCTTTTATACTATTATTAGTATTAGTTAATTATATATCTTTATTAACTTTTTAGAATTTACTAAAATACCTTTTCTTAAAATAATAAATTTTAGGAACTTTATTTTTGTAACATGGAATTTATATTTTTCCAGCTAAATAAAAAGGTCATATTCTTAAAGTTTTTTTAAAATCTTTTTTATATATACTTTATGCTCTTTAAGTATTTTGCTTGTATACACTAATATATTATTTAAGTATACTATTATAAATACGTTTAAGTATTTATAAAGTGTATAATTAATAACTACTTAAAAAGTTACTAGTACGTTTATTAATTTAAATAGTATAATATAATACTTAAAAATTTTATATCTTATTCTAAATACTGTTAACTATTTAAATTTCTTTTTAATTCTAATTCTGTAGTATCTCTTGTAGATATTAAATAGACTAAATTATTAAGCTTTCTAAAGTCTATTTATTAGCTCTTAAATTAATAGTAATAGGTATTAATTTTTTATTATAACTTAATTTAATTATCTGAAATCCATACATAATTATAGTTTTCAATTTTTTTTAAGTATAAATAATATTAGTAAAGCTATTAGGCTTTTACTTAGTTATATATATTTCTTTTTAAAATTCTTTTTAATATACTGTTTTAATTCTTCCTGCTGTATGTTATAGTAACTATTTATAATATCTTATAAAAACTTTTTAAAAAAGCCTTTTCTATAAGCTTTTTTATTATATTATGTATTTACATATTAGCTTCACGTTAGCGTATAAGTTTTTATTTAAATACTTTATTTATAGCCTGTTTTATTTCTTCCTTTTTTTTATATAACATCTTAAATTATTACTTAGTACTATATATAGTAATTAATTAATACTTTTTTTTAAGTTCTTAATCTTTTGCACGTAGTATTCTCGTAATATTATATTATATTATTACTACTATTAGTAAAATATCTAACTCTTTAAATATCCTTATTCTAACTGTAGAACTTATGTAGTTATTTAAGGAGTAGATAATTATAATATAAAACGCATTTACTAAAGCGCTAGAATAATAATAAGTATAGCTAAAATATTAGTAAATATAATAACAGAAATCTATTAACACTTTCTAAAAAGAATTATAGAAAGTTTAAGAATAAATTATGTTTATTTCTTTTTACCTTACTGTTTAAATAACTACTGCTAAAGAAGCTTTAGTAAGTATTACTAATTTATTTAGAAATAGCTTAAGTCTTATAATTTAGATCCTATTTATAATTATAACTAGTATCTATTTCTAAGTTTTCTGAATTATGGTTAGATAAGTGAAGTTAATCTCTACGCTAAGTTCTACTACTTTATTAGTAATAATAAAATTTAATTACTTATTTAACCCTTTAATGTTTACTAGAAAGCAAAGGGATTTACTTATCTTTATTAGAAAATTTTATTATAAACTTAAAGATAATGTTAATTAATATTCTATTAAACGCTCTTAGCTTTTATATGTATACTTAAAACTAAAAAAAAACCTAGTAACACTTATAGACTCTTTTATAAATTAGAATATATATATAGTAGAGTAATTAATCATCTTTCTGCTAGCTATATATAAAAACCTAAATAAGAAATTTATTACTTTAAGTAAACTTAATTTGTTCTGTTAAGAATAAAAGAGTTTTACTATTTACTTTACTAAATTCTATAAACTAGCTGCTAATACTAGATTAAACGAAATTAGTCTAATTATATAGTTAAGGAGATTATTAAACGACGAGCTTTATTAAATAATAATAGATATTAAAATCCTAAACACGTTAAATAACTATACTAATTTAATATTCTTATATAATAATAATTTTTAGTACCTTTCTACGCCACGCTACTATAGGCTATAACCTATATTATAATAAGACTTTAATATTATAGAAATTAATATCTCTAATTATGTTCTCTTTAAATCAGCGAAATAAAAAGCCTAAAAACATAATAGCTAATATTTTAAGTATAATAAATATAGTTATATTTTCTAAAACTATTCTATCTTTTTACTAAAACTTTAATCTATAAGTTTATTTAGATTCTAATAATTAACCCGCTTCTGTTCTTTCTTTAGATTTAAATTTTTTTATAGATAAGAATATTTCTAAACTCCTAAAGCTAGCCTACTAAAAGCTCTATCCCAGAGTTAAGTTACTTTTTAGAATGTTTTTAATATTAGATTTCTATTAACCTATAGATCTCTTACCTAATAACTAATTCTTAAGATTATTAAGTAAATATTTTATATACTATTTAATAAGATAGCTCTTTCTATTCTATTACCACTTTAATTAATACTAGAGTTACTAATATAAGTTATATTAGTAGACTTCTAGTTTATATTTAGAAACTCTGTTTTTTATCTCTTCTAAATATTCTTTATCCTACCAGTTTTAATAGTAAACGTCTTGAAGGGAGTTATATTTTATATACTATTAATATAACTTTCTATTATCTAAATTACGTTAAAGATATCTGCTTTTTTAAGATAGCTACTAGAAATCATAAACTAATCTTTAGCTAACTATAGATAAAGAAGTATAAAGTTAATTTTAACTATAACTTATAAAAGTTACTTTTTAATATTTCTTATTACTAAGCTTACTGCCTATGCTTATCTTAATTTCTAATTTACTTAAAAGAATATACTACCTACTTAAAAGACCTTTTAATAAACCTTTTATTAAAAGGTCTTTATTTTAATACTACTTATATACAGTATACTTAAACCTGTTTTCTAAAGTTATTACTAACTACTTAATTTTAATATAACTACTAGTTAACTAAAATGAACTATTAGTTATAAGAATTAGATATCTACCTAGAGACCTTTTTAGTAAACTATTTTCTAAAGGATTTTTATTTAGAGTTTAGATTTATACCTAGATATGTACCTAAATCTAATACTAAATTAAATAAAAACCTTATAAGAAAGTCTTCCTCTTAAGGTCTTAAAAACTCTTTAGTAAAGGCTTTACTAGAAAGGCTTTATAAGAAACCTAAACTAAATATAAATATTTACCTAATTAGGGTAGCCCTCTTTATATAAATAGTCTAGAAACATAAATACAAAATTTTTACTATTTTAATAGCTAATATTAATAAGGCTTTAGTTTTAAAAACTTATATAAATTTAGCTACTAAGGTTCTAGAGGATTACTATAATATTTTTAGAATATTTTTATATAAGGAGGTTGATAGACTACCTGGATATTATCTATATAACTATAAAATTATCTTTAAAGAAGAAAAACAACCTGGATTTAGACCCCTCTATAGAATATTCTAAAATAAATTAAAAGTTTTTAGAAAGTATTTTAATAATTATTTTACTAAAAGATTTATTAGAGTAAGCATGTCTCCCGTAGCTGTACTAGTTATTTTTATAAAAAAACCTAATAAAGATTTTTAATTTTAAGTAAACTACTAAGCTCTAAATGCTATTACTATTAAAAACTATTATTTTATTTTATTAATTTAAGAAACCCTATTCTGCTTTAGTAAGATAAAGTATTTTATAAAGTTAAATATTATCTTAGCCTTTAACTATCTTTATATAGTGGAAGAAAATAAATAGTTAACTATCTTCTAGACCTAATATCACCTATTTAAATATCTTATTATACCCTTTAGACTAGCTAATATACTAAGTATGTTCTAATACTATATAAATAATGCTTTTTAACTATTTCTTAATATGTTTTATATAGTTTATCTTAATAATATTCTAATTTATAGTAACTCTGTACGTGAATATAGATAATACATAAAATAAATTCTAAAAGCCCTAGAGAAAACCGGTTTCTAACTTAATATTAATAAATATAAGTTCTATTAAGAACAAGTTACCTATTTTAGGTACATAATTTTAATAAAAGGAATTAGTATAAATATAAATAAAATAAAGGACATTCTTAACTAGGAATTCTCTAGAAACGTAAAAAATATAAAAGTATTTCTAAAGTTTGCTAATTTCTACTAATAATTTATTAATAACTTTTTTTATATTACGTCCCTGCTTATGACTCTAACTAAAAAGAATATTTAATTTAAATTTAATAACGCTTATTAGATAGTGTTTGAATTCTTAAAATATATATTTATAACTACTCTAATTTTTTAACACTTTAATTTAAAGTTACTAATTATTATGGAAGCCGATTCCTCGGACTATATAACTACTAGAATACTTTTTTAGAAAAATAAACTAGGTAAACTAAGACTTATTATTTATTTCTTAAAGAGATTAAGCTCTACTAAAGGTAATTATAAAATCTATAATAAAAAGCTATTAGCTATTATATGCTGTTTTAAATAATAGAGACTTAAGCTAAAAGATACTACCTTTCTAATCTAAGTATTAAATAATTATAAAAATTTATAGTACTTTACTACTATAAAATAGCTAAGCTATTAATAGGCTTATTAAGTTAAATACTTATCTTAATTTAACTTCATAATCACGTACTGGTTTAGTAGGTAGGGTAAGAAACTAGATACTTTTACTTTCTATATATAAAATACTTTAGTTTAAGAAGAAGTTTGTAGAACCTAATAATAAATACTTTTCTACCCTAAACTATTTAATAAAACACTAGAATTAAACTTAACTAAAATAGATAAGCTTATTTAATAGATTATTAATAATAAATACTCTAATAATAAGTTTATTTAGGAAATTCTGTTACTAAAATAGGATAAAATCCGACGCTTTAAAAAGCTTTCCTTAAGTAAATATAAAAACTAAAAAAGTTAATTATACTATTATAGCCGACTAATAATACCGAATAATAATAAACCCAAAATTAAGATTTTTTAGATTATATATAATTCTCTTATTGGTAGCTACTTTAGTTATAGAAAGACTTTTAAAATCCTACAACACAAATACTACTAGTCTTAGATATTTAAAATAATATACTAATATATTTTCTGCTGCTATACTTATTAAAAATTTAAGGTTTTTTATAAAAAGTATTATAACCTCTTAAAGCCTCTACCTATTTTTGAGAGAAGGTAGAAGGATATTTTCGCAGACTTTATTATTAATCTTCTAAAATCTAAAAGCTATACTAATATTATGGTTATAGTAAACCACTTTATAAAATACTAATATCTAATTTCTTATATTAATATAACTACTATAGATATAGCCTATTTTTTCTACTAGTATATATAAATAGACTATAGTCTTCTAGAAATAATTATATTAGACTAAGGAACATAATTTATTTCTACTTTCTATAATAAACTTTATAAATAATTATAAATTAAATCCTAACTGTTTTCTGTATATTATCTAGAAACTAATAGCTAAATAAAAAAAGCTAATAGCATAATAAAATAAGTTCTATATATATATATAAACTATTAATAAGATAACTAAGTAAACTGACTTTCTTAAGCATAGTTTAAAGCTAATAATACTATATCTAAATTTAAAAATATTTTATTATTTCTAACTAATATAAGCTAATACCTTTAAATGGGTTTTAAATTTTTTATAAGAACTTAAAGACAGCTTTACTAGGCGTTATAAGCCTTAGAAGTTAACTATATAGTAAAGAAAATAGCTAATATTTAATAGCTAGTCTAAGAAGAGATAATCTGAGTTTAGGTTTTTTAAAAAAAAATATATAAATTAAAAATAATTATCTACACTTGATTACCAGATAGGAGATATAGTCTAGCTTAATATATAAAATATTAGAACTAAATAATTATTTAAAAAGCTAAACTTAAAGGCCTTAGGGAAATACTATATCTTCTAAGTAATTTTTTATATATATATACTAACTTAAACTTTCTAAATTCCTGAGTATATATCTAGTTTTTTATATATCTTTACTTTAGCTAGCCGCGCCTGAATTTAAATACCTTTTAGATTAATAAAACCTACTATTAGAACCTATTAAAATTAATAGTAATATTAAATATTATATTAAATAAATTAAGAAGCTGCGCTTTAATTGCAGACGGAAATACTATAAATATCTTATTAAATAAACTAAGTATAATAACTTAATATAATAATTTATAAATAATTTTTAAGATATAACTACTATAAAAGAATTTTACTTTTAGAATTTAAATTAATTTGGTATTTAAAATTTAACATAAACACCCATTATAAAAGCTCGGATTTAAAAGGGGGGTATTATTATAATAACTATCTATAATATCTTATAAAAGCCTTCTAAGGAAGCCTTTTTTATAAGCTTTTTTATTATATTATATATTTATATATTAGCCTCGCGCTAGCGCATGAGCTCTTACTTAAATACTTTATTTATAATTTATTTTATTTCTTCCTTTTTTCACGCAACATTTTAAATTATTACTTGGTACTATATATAGTAATTAATTAATACTTTTTTTTAAGTTTTTAATTTCCTGCACGTAGCACTCTCGTGACATGTACTTATAATAGAAAATATATTAATTTTAGTTTAAACTCTTTTTTATTCTTAACTAGTATTTTGTGGTTTTAAAATTAATACTTTAAAAGTATATTTTCCTTATTTTTACTAAATAATTATCTAAATTCCTTATATTTCTAAGATATTTAGGCTTTAGTAGTGTTTAAGGCTTTCTAGATTTATACTATTCTAATATTCTATAGTTATTATTACTATAATTATTATATAGTCTTATATAAGAGTTTTTCTATTTTAGAGCGTTTTCCTATTACTTTTAGTTTTTATATTTATATTACTTTTCTTACTAGATTATACTATTAAATAGTTTTTTATTATTAATTTATTATTAGATTATATAATAAGAGCTAATCCTATTTTAGAATTATATCTAGTTTTTTTATATTTAGAATATTAATATAGTAGATATTTCTATAGCCTACTGCTTCTAGTTTTATTACTATAGTTTTTAGATTAATTAGACTTTTTTAAAAAGGTATTATGTTATTATTTACTTGCCTTACTTTTACTAAATACACCTTTTCTTAGTATAATACGTTATTTTATTTAATTTATTAATTTAAAATAAATATTTTGTTTACTTTACTATTTACTAGTACTTTTATACTAAAGTAAAGATATAGATTTTACTATACTTATTATAGTCTAAGAACTTTAATAGCTATATTACTAGTTTAAGTTTTTTACTAATAGTTATCTAGTTTTTTAATATGGAATTACGCATGCTGTGCTCCTAATTTCTATTATTTAAATTAAAGTACTTTTATTTAATATATATAAAGCAGTAGTTATAATAGTATACTAAATATAAAAGTTTATAATATTTTTTTCTTATTTTATTTCTATATACTAGATATTTCTATTCTAGGAAATATTCCTTATAAGAAAGTTTATAGTGTAATATTTTATTTTAATATTAACTAATTTTTCTTCTTTTTTTCTTATAGTATCTGTATTCTAATATATTATTTTTTTAATATTATTATTTATATAGTTGGTCTTACTAGCTGTTTTTATTTTCTATATTAACTATAGTGTTTAAAGCTTTTAAAGTTTATTTATTAGGTTCCTATTTTCTTACTACTTTTTTATATACTTTTTTTTCAGTTTTTCTATTTAAATTAGATATGTCGCTTATGTGCATGTTTTCTCTATATAATTAACTAACTTATAGATTTAATATTCCTAATTCTTTAATTACTAAAAGATATTAGTATCTTTAATTTATATAGTAAATAAAGGCGTTTTTGCTTTATTATATTTATTATTTTTATTCTCTAGCTTAGTTTCTTACTTGACTTAAGTTAGTTCTCTTTTTTAATTCTAGAGAGTATATAGTTTCCTTTATTAAATTTTTATAAAAAACTAAGATACTACTCTTTTTGTAAGGTTATTATACTATAAGAATACTACTTATCTTAACTAGTTTTTTAAGCTATAAAACCCTTCTTCTAGTATTATATTCTAATGCTTAATTTTATAGTTTATACTTAAATATTAGTCTAATTTATAGATCTAACATGCATTTCTATTTAGTTATTATTAGATAGTTATTATTATAATTTTAAAAGCTTCATATATTAAAAATTAAATTTTCTAGAATAATTATTATTCTTTATTAATTTCTTATAGTATAAGGGACTAAGTTTTTAAACTTACTACCTAATATTACTCTTTAACTATCTTTTATAATACCTTCTTAAATTATTACCAATTACTTATAAGTTTATGCTTTATTTTTTAATGTCTTTTTTTATAATTTCTTTTATAGTGCCTATTAAATCTATAGATTTAATACTAATTATTATTAAGTTTCTTACTAATAACTTTAACTAATAAGGTTTTTATTTACTATAAGTTTTATTCTATAAGCTTAAGTCTTGTTTTTACTATTATAATTTTTAATTTCTTATTTAGGTATTTCTTTATAAAGTATCTGATGTTACCATATTCTAGACATGCTTTCTTATTAAGTTATTTATAATATTTTTAAGTCATAAGCTACTTTTTTAGCTTTTTTTTTTATAATAGCTTTTTAATTTAGATTTTATTAATATCCATTTTATTATAAGCTTATTTCTGTTATATTAATGTTTTCTTTTTTTTATAGTTATTACTTAACTCTTTTTACGTTTTAGTTTGTACTTATATTACTAATTATTAATATATATAATAGACTTTATAAAGGTGTAAAGATTATCTAGTTAATTTCTTTTAACTAGCTTATTTTTAATTTAATTTTTAAGTTTAGTGTAATAAGCTGCTATTAATAGCACGTTGTTTTAGTTAATTTATAACTATAATTAACAAAACTCTATAATATTTACTAAAACTAATTTTATTTATTTAAGGTTTTATATTTTTTATTTTATAGTCCGTTTTTCATCAATTTCTTTAAAGACTATAGTTATTTAGATTTTGAAATTATTATAACTTTTAAATACTACTTTTATTTTATTAGTTATATTAATTTCTTTAGTTTTCTTATTTATATAGTTTTTAGTTAAGGGCTTAAATTAGTTTATAACTCTACCTTTTATATATTTACTAGCTATAAGAATCCTATTCTAATTTTTTAAAAGATGTTTTTATTAAAACAGGTGTATATTTCTATATTTATTAGAAATTCTTTAAAGTGTTTACATATTCTGTTAAATTTCTATAGTAGTTATACTTTAGTTTTTAATACATAAATTCTTATATTAACTTAGTTTTTTAACTTTATAATTATTTATTATAGCTTTATAACTTGTGCCTGTTGCTATTATATAATCTAGACTATAGATAATACTAGTACTAAAGCTAAACTATTTAGATTTATTATTATCATATACTATTTACGTGACCTGTAGGTATTTATAGTGTTATAATTTAATTAAGTTATTATACTTCTATTACCTAAAGATATTTAGTAGAGGGTTTATTAGAAAATTTTTCTTTAGCTTTTATGTACTTAAGGTTATTATATATAGTAATTATACGTAGCCTTTATTACTATATTATAAAAAATAATATATAGGTTTCTTTGACGTAGTAAGTATGTATATAAACTATGTTAATACTTTAATAATAATATAAAGTTATATAATATCTTACTAACACAATATTCTAATAATATAAAAATGTAGTAAAGTATAGTCTAACTAATTTATTATATAATAAATTCCAGAAAGTCGCTCTAAAATATAAAGATAAGTATAAAAAAGAAAACTATTTAAAAGCTAAAGAAGACGCCCTTTATATAGTAAATCCTTTATTTATAATTTACTAATATTTAATCTTATTATAGCTATTTAGGTTTTATTAACTTTAATTATCTATATTACTTTTATAACTTTATATGTGAAATGTTACGTGTTTTTCTTACTATTAGCTTTACTAATTATCTTAATAATATTAGCTAGAAGTTCTGTTTTTTATTTGGTCTTTTAAAGTATCTATTTTATTTTTTATCTAGTATTAAGCTCCTATACATATTTTCTTACTAATAACTAGTAATTCTCTTTTAGTTAGTTTATTATCTTTTAATTGTAATTATTACTTGTAATAAACCCCTGCTTATTACTAACTATAATATAGAGTTTAATAGTAACTAAAATAACTTTTAACACTTTATAGTCTAAATTTATATAAAGATAATTATAAATTAAGACTATTTTTCTACTACTAAATCCTATATGGCTTATGTAAATAGATAACTTAAAAATATACTATATAAGTAAGTTCTTTTATATATTACTAATAGTATCTACTATTTACTAAACTATTTTATAATACTAGAAATTTTAGAGTAAGCTTATAGAGACCTAAATTAGGCCTATAATACTTAATAGAATTTATTTAAACTCTACTAAAAGAACTAAGAATTTAAAGCCTTTCTAACAGAATTTTAATAGTTAGTTCTTAAATTTAGTTTATATAAAGACTTTTTACTAACTCTTTTAGAAAATATTGTTTTTAAGGAATTATAGAATATATTACTTTATAATTTACTACTAAACTATTAGTACTATTTACTAGCTTACTATTTATAAGATTTTAAAAACTACTACTATTACTATAATCTAGTTACTTTTATAAGTAGTTATAAGACTTATAATTTCTAATCTATAATTTAGAAATATATTATTTCTTTACTAATAACTATTTCTGTTATTTCTATTACTAAACTTATAAATCTAAGCTATTATTATTAATTAAATTCTTTAAGCTAGAGCTGTAAGAATCGCTGTAAATACTATTATTATAACTTAAAAAGTTATTTTATTACCTACCACCCTTATTTTAACACTTACTAGTTTTAAAATATTTTTACTTATATATTATTTAGTTTGCTACCTTTGTCTTCTATTTACTTCTTTATTTACTTTTATATTTTATTATATTCTTTATTATATAGCTTAGTAAAAGCCTTAAGCTATAGTTAAGTTATGCTTTAGTTCTAAAATTATACTTTTATAAGATCTCTATTATTACTATCTATAAGATATTAATTAAGAAAGAACTTAATTTATAGTTTTATATTTTTATACTATTTACTAAACTAATCTCTATTATTATTAAATACTGAATATAGTTTATTAGTTATACTGTTATTATTTATAGCCTTATTAATAGTAGAGCTAAAAGAGACTTTGTTAACTAAAATTAGGCTATTTTTATAAGCTTTTAGCTAAAACAGCTAAAAAGACTATTCTATCTTAATATTATAAATAAAACTAAGTTCTATAGTAGACTTATTACTTTATATATTACTATAAGACTTTATATTAATAACTATACTAAAATAATTTGCTTATTTGTAATTATTTTAGAGTTATATTTTATTATACTAAGAGTATACTAACTATAGCACTATAACTCTTAAATTAACTAAATTATAAATATTTTTATATTTAATAGCTTATTATACTGTAATTATTACAAAATTTTATTTACTTTAGTATAAATTTATAGAGTTGCTTTTATTTTATAAAAATTAATTTCTAAATCCTGCTATAACTAGGAGAACTATAGAAAACTAGATATTTATTTTATATTTCTAAAAATCTATACTATATACACTTGCTGTGGTAGCTATTATTTATTTATTATTTTTATAGAAAATATTAAGTAAGCTCTTACTATAATTAAGAGTATAAACCTATAAAAAAGCTTCTACTTAATATCCGGAAATTTCTATTTTAGTTTTATTAATATTTTTTATTAGAAAAAGCTGAAAACCTGTTGTTGTATTACCTTTATAATTATAATATTTAGCTAATAGAAGGAAAAACTCTGTCTTTTAGCTAGTTATATTTATTATTTTATATAAAGCTATAAGTACTTTATAAATAGTTTAATAAGAATTTTTAAAAAGAATTTATTTATTTTAATAGCTCTCTAACTATATCTCTAGTTCTATTTATAAAAAAAGTAGATAAAGGACTTTAATTTTGTATTAACTACTATATACTAAATAAAATTATAGTAAAAAACTATTATTTACTACTATTAACTAAAAAACTATTAAATAACTTAAAAGGGATATAATACTTTTCTAAAATTAATATCTTATAAGTTTTTAATAACTTTTGTATTAAAACTAGCTAAAAATGGTTGATAGTATTCTAAACCTATTTTAGTTTATATAAGATACTAGTAATACTATTTAGGTTAATAGATACTTTTATAACTTTTTAGTAGTATATAAATAATATTTTATAAGAATACCTAAACTGCTTTTACACTATTTATATAAACAATATTTTAGTTTATAATTGTATTTATACTAAACATAAAGAATATCTTTATATAATATTAAAAAGTTTATAAAAAGTAGGCCTATATGTAAAAGCAAAAAGGTATAAGTTCTTTATAACTAAAACTTAATTTCTAGGCCTAATTATAGGCCGTAATGATATTTGTATAAACCTAAAAAAAAAAATTTAAAATAATAGTTAGCTAAATAATACTAATTTATATTATAGACATATAAGTGTTTATTAACTTTATAAATTTTTATTACTAATTTATATAAAAAAATGTTATATTACTACTTTATTAGTTTGCCTAATACAAAAGAATATACTATTTAATTAAAATAATAGTTATAAGAACGTTTTTTAAAAACTAAAAATAGTATTTACTATAGTACTTATTTTAGTGTTATTTAATTAAGAAAAAAAGTTATTATTAAAATAAACGCCTCTAACTACATTTCTACAGAAATACTATTATAATATAAAAATAATAGTATTTTATAGTTTATTACATTCTTTTTAAAAAAGCACTTAATAATAGAGTGTAACTATAAGATCTATAATAAAGAACTATTAGTAATTATTTACTACTTTAAAAAATAATAGTTAAAACTTAAAAAATACACCTTACTAATTATAGTAATTATAAACTATTATAATTTAAAGTATTTTATAATAATAAAGTTATTAAACTACTACTAAGCCTGCTAATTTAAATTCCTATTTTATTTTAACTTTAAGATTATATATTATTTTAGAAAGTAAGGTATAAAGTTAAACTCTTTAATTAAAAAATTAGCTAATCTATTATAAAAGAGAAATAAAAGGTTCTGCTATTAAAGCTAGATTATTTTAAAATAAGAAAACTTAAAATTACTTTTAGCTACTACTTTACTTGTTGTAATTAACTATAAGAAAAAATTAGTTTACTTTTCTAACCTGTTAGAGATTTCTGTTTATAAAATTATTATAATAACTTATAACTAGCTCTACTAACATACTATTAAACTATTATTACCCATTAAATTTATTTCTATTTTTATATTTATTACTACTACTACTAGATTTACTATTACTTTAGAATTTAAATAGACTAAAAACCTACTACTGCTAAGAATTTAAATTTTATTTTAAAAAGATTACTATACTAACTTTATAATTAACTTTATATTAACTAACTTATAGAATAAAATTATAAAAATAAATACCTAACACTAGCTAAGTGTGTTAAAATAAATAAATATTTATTATATAAAGAAAAACTTTATATATTTAATATAAATAAGTTAAAAGCTAAACTACTCTATTTTTATTACAAGAGCTCTATTACTAGCTATATAGGCTATAATAAAATATATAAACTACTATTTTATAAGTACTATTAGTTTTATATGTATAACTTTATTACTTATTAGCTTTATAATTACTATATTTACTACTATACTATTTTATTAAGAGAAGCCTGTTAAGAAGTTTTAAAACTACTATTTATTCTAAACTATATTTAAAAGAACGTGTTTATAGACTTTATTATTTATTTACTACTAAGTAGTTATTATAACACTATAATAACTATAATCTACTATTTAATAAAAATAAAGTATTTAATTTTCTATTAAATACACTATAATACTAAAGACACTATTTGTTTATTTATAATATATATATAAAAGCTTTATAACTTACTAAGTACTATTCTTTCTAACTATAGATTTTAGTTTATTTTTAAATTCTAGAAGTACTTAAACTGCTAGCTAAAGATTATAATCCTACTATTAATTACATACTATTTTAAAATTAATAGCTAGTTAGAATAAACTAATACAGTTTTTAAGTAATACTTATAATTATATATTAATTATTTATAAAATAACTAGTCTAAATAGTTACTATTAGCTAAGTTTATTTTAAACTCTATTTACTTAAAAAGTATTATTATTTTTCTATTCTTTGTAAATTACAGCTTCTATTTAAGAATTAGGTTTAAACTATTAGCTACTATCTACTTTATATAAAACTAAGACTTTAAAAAGTTTATAGTTAAGATATAAAAGATTATAAACTACTTATATACTAAACTGTTAACTATATAAGTTTATTATAAAAACTAAATAAATATACACTACTATTTTACCTACCTATTTTATATAGGAGATTTTATATGGTTAAATACCTAGAATATTAAGACACTACACTTTATAAAGAAACTAGATTAAAAGAATTTAGGCCTATTTTAAGTTATAAAAGCTATATTATTATATGCTTATTATCTTAAATTATTAAATAAACTTAATTTTTTTAATATATTTCACGTTAGCCTAATTTACTTTATTATAACTAATTTATTATTTTACTAGCAGATACTACTCTTTTTGCTAATAGAAATTAATAGTAAGTAGAAATAGTTTATTAAAGAAATTATTAACTTTTATTAGAACCACTATAGCTGTAATAGCACCTTATAACTAAAGTATATAGTTAAATAAACTAGATATAATAAGTTAACTAAGATTTTTATTTATTAAATAAAGAATATTATAAATGTAATTTAAGTGTTTTACTAATAATATTTTAAAAAAACCTAGTTTCTAAAGCAACTATAGAAACTACAGTTGTAAAAAAAAAAAAGTACTATTATAATATAATTTTATAAGAACTATTATTTTTAAGTTTATTTAAATTAAGTACTATATAAAGCTTTTATATAAGCTATATAAACTTTCTTATTTCTAAAACCTTATATATTCTGTTTATAGCTTTTATATATAGCTTTGTGAGCTACATTTTATAATCTATTTTATACTATATATTATTATTATAGTTATTAACTTTATTTATACTTTGCTGCCTTTTAACACACATAACTAAATTAAAAAAATATAAAAATAAATTATACGTAAATGTATATATTAACAGTAAATAAATTCTAGTACTTATAAATAGTAAGACTAGTAAGACACTAATATTAAATAAATAAATATAAAGATACTAGATACTAACTAAAGTTTTAAATAAACTTATATAAGTAAAATACGTAAATAATAGTTTAATAACATTTAGAAAAAGTTTAATTAATTTTAAAATATAAAATGTAATTATTTAAGTAGTAAGTTACAAAAATAACTACTATATAAAAATTATAAATTTAAGTAGTAAGAATTTTATTTTAGAATAAAAATAGCTAGCATAATAGAATTTAATAATTAATTAAAAAAAATTATAGAAATTAAAAAGGACTATTATAAATAATAATAAGTAATAATATAAATAAAGAAAATAATACTTTAGAAAACTAAATTTATTGTACTAAAAGAATATTAAAAGAAATTTAGAAAATAGTTCTTTAAAAAAGCTAAAAACTAATTACTAAAATACTAGAACTAGAATTACAGAATTACACTTAAGAAGAGAATAGATTTGAAACTAAAACTATTATACTAGTTATCTATTAATTAATAAAAAAAGCTATAATAATATTTAAATAAGTAAAAGTAAAATAGCATTACTAATACTCTTTATATAAAAAAAAATAGTAAATTATAATTATGTGTTGACTATAAATACTTTAATAAAACTATAGTAAAAAATCATTATTTAATACTACTAATATTAAAACTTATAAATAAGTTTAAAAGAGCTAAATAGTTTAGCTTCTTTAATATTAAAAATAGATATTATTAAATAAAAATAGTTAAAGAACACAAGTAGGTAATAGTATTTAAAATAAAATATAAATTATTTAAATACCTAGTTATGCTATTTAAACTCACAAATGTACTAGTAATATTTTAAATAATTATTAACTATATACTAAGAGAATACCTAAACGTATTTATAATAGCATATCTTAATAATATACTTATATATATAAACAAAACGCTAAAAAAAAACACGTTAAGTATATTAAGAAAGTATTATAAAAGCTTAAAAAACACAAATTATATATCTAAACAAAGAAATGTGTGTTGTATAAAATAGAAGTTAAGTTCTTAAAATACTTTATATTCTAAAATAGAATAGTAGTTAACTTAAATAAAACTAAAAATATTCTATCTTAGCTAATACTAATAAATAGTAAAGAAGTTTATTTTTTTTCTTAGATTTATAGGGTTCTATTAATAATTTATTAAGAACTACTTAAAAATTACATTACTCTTAACGGAATTACTTAAAAAAGATTAATAATTTAAGTAGAAACAAAAAGAGGAAACGGCTTTTATAATATTAAAAGAAATATTCTAATAACTACTAATATTAAAAATATTTAATTTATGACTTTAAATAGAGATATATATAAATATATTAAATAAAGCTATAAAAGCTATTTTGTTATAACTATAAAATAATAAATAAAAGTACTTAGTAAATTTCTTATTTCATAAACTTACAACTACTAAGTTAAACTATAATATTTATAATAAAAAACTATTAGTAATAATTTAAGTATTAGAAAAATAGAAATATTATTTAGAAGAAGCTAAGTATTAAATTATTATATATTTAGATTACAAAAATCTAACGATATTTATAATAACTAAGAAGTTAGATTAATAATAAGTTAGATAATAAAAGTTACTATTTACTTTTAATTTCTAAATACTTTATAGATTAGGAAAAGAAAATATAGTAGTTAATATACTTAGTTAATAAGCAGACTATATAAAAGATATACTAGAAATTTATAATATAATACTTAAGTAAAAAAACAACAAATCTCTAAAAAGCTTATAAATAAATATTAACTATATAGTTATTATTAAAAACACCTAGAAAAAATAAATAAAGGATTTTAATAAAGGATAACTATACTAGAATTTAAATTAAGAAATAATCTATATACTAAATATATTATAGAATGAATTTATTAAGAACTAATATTCAGCTAAAATGTACGGATATCAGGAAATTGAAAAAACTATAGAATAAATCAACAAACATTTCTAAATTCCTAGAATATAAAAAAAGGTTAAGACTATTCTTTTAGAGTATATTAAGTATAAAAAGAATAAGATATTAAGACATAAAGAGTATGAACTTATGTAACTAATTTCTTTACTAAACTTACTATAGAAATTAGTTATAATAGACTTTATTACAGAAATGCTAATAATAACTACTTTTTAAGGCTAATAGTATAACATGATATTAATTATAGTAAACTAATTTACTAAATATACATACTTTAAACTAATGTATATAAAAGTTAAAGTAAATAAATTAGTAACTATACTTATTAAGCTATTAATAGTATAATATAAATTACCATAAAAATTTATTATAAACAAAAATAAATTATTCACGTTAATATTTTAGAAAACGTTTATAGAGAAGCTAGAAGCTAAATACTGTCTTTTAATAGTATTTTACTTACAAATAAATAGATAAACAGAATGAATAAATTAAATATTAAAATAATACTTATAAATGTATATTAATAAATAATAAAATAATTAATTTAATTTACTATTAATAACTAAGTTTACATATAACTTTATAAAGTTATTAACTACTAGGAAATTACTATTCTTTATAAACTATAGTTATAAGTCTACAGCTTATCAAAAACTATAAAAACTAATTAAAATATTAGAGTTAGTAAGAATAAAAATTAAGAAGTTATAATAACTTTACTAAAAAATAATAAAAAAAATTACTTAAAAAGGAGACCTTAGTAAGTAATAATAAAACAAATTAAAAATTAAATAATTATCAAAAAAACTAGATTATATTAAATTAGAACTATTTAAAGTTAAATAATAAATAGAACTTATAAACTATAAACTATAACTATTTAAAAATATATAAATTTACTTAGTTTTTTATGTTTTATTATTAGAACTAGTACTATTAAATACTAAATTATAGTAAAACTTAAACTTAAAAAAGACACTACTAAGTATAAAGTTTAATAAGTTCTAAATTACTAACAATTTAGGTGTTAGTAAAAGTACTTAATTAAATAAAAAAAACTATAACGTATTTTATAAGTGAGCTGGTTAAATAAGTAAGCTGATTAGTTTACTAAGACCACGCGTTAAGATATTTGATACCATAATGTCTCTACCTACCGACCTGCAATTGATTCCTAAAGAAGCTTAAATATAGCTTGCCATCTAAGCTCTTGAAATAGGCCAAATATTTAGTCTCTGATCTACTGCGTGTACTTTTAACGTCCCCTTCTTAAGCCTATAAACACGACGCGCTGGAATCACCTTACGACGCGATATTAAGCCCAATTCAATGAATCTGATGGCAACTAAAGAGGAGGTAATAAAATAGTATATACTTGAGCTAAATTCAAGAGGATTTGCCCCTCCGCTTAATGCTGTTTAAGAGATGGCTAATAAACTATTAGCTGAGCAGGGGAAAGACTTAGTAGGCATAAACTAGCCACATAACTTCATCAAGCGCACCGTAGGGCTTAAAATAAAGTACAATCAGAAGCTAGACTACTAGCGTTATAAACAGGAAGAATCAGTAATCATACAAGCTTAGTTTAACCTTGTACGTAATGTGAAGGCTAAATATGGTATATAAGATAAAGACATGTACAACTTTGACGAATCTGGCTTTCAGATGGGTATAATAACCCAGTAAAAAGTCGTTACAGGCTCTGAAAGATGGCATCAACCAAAAGCTGTTCAGCCAGGTAACCGGGAGTGGGTTATGGTGATCTAAGGTATCGGCGCGTTAGGGTACGCGCTTCCACCCTTTATTATCTATAAAGGCAAAAACTACCTCTCTACCTGGTACTAGGAAGTTAACATACCATCCCAATAGGCATTCAGGGTCTCTGATAACGGCTGGATAATAAATAAGCTTGGTTTCTAGTGGTTGAAGCACTTTAATACGTATACAAAAGAGCGTACTGTAGGTGTATACCGTCTATTGATTCTAGACGGCCACGAAAGCCATAACTCGCTAGAATTTACCGAATACTGTAAAGAGAATAAGATAGTTACTTTATGTATGCCGCCACATTCGTTACATATCTTGTAGCCACTAGATGTCGGTTGTTTTTTGCTGTTGAAGACAGCGTATGGGCGCTAAGTTAAGAAGCTAATGCGCAACCAGTTCAACTATATTATGAAAATAGAGTTCTTACCAGCCTTCCAGGACGCGTTTAATGCGTCTATTACTGAAAAGAATATCCAAGGAAGTTTTCAAGGTGCTGGCCTAGTTCTATTCGATCTAGATAAGGTGATATTAAAGCTTGACGTTCGATTACGCACGCCTACACTCCCCACCGTACAAGATACCCCATGGCAGTCGAAAACCTCTAGTAACCACCTCGAATTTGGGTCGCAATCAAAGCTGATTAGCGATAAGTTGGGTAGCTTACTATCTTCCTTAAAGGAAGGGTTTAATCAGCTTGTTAAAGGCACTTTTTGATGGCTTATCAGATGGTGTTGTGGCGCGATCGAATCACCGAGCTTGAAGCAGCTAATAAGGTCGTAAACTGACGGAAACAGCGCAAAAGAAAGCGTATCTAGTAAGGAGAAGTCCTTACCTTTGAGGCTGGCTCACAGTTAGTTGCTGAGGAGTCTGCTACTGCAACTTCTAGTAGTAAGAAGAGTTAGGGTAACGCTAGGGCAGATGGGGTTGAACTAACTTAAAGGTGCTGTGGAAACTGCGGCGGGACTGGGCATAACGCTCGAACATGCTAAATCAATAAAGAATCTACTATAGAATCCAGCAACGATGAGGAATTAGAGGTAGATTATAGTGGGGTGGAGTAGTTCGTTATATAGTTTATTATATTTAGTGTGGTCTTGGTAAACTGATTAGCTTACTTATTTAACTAGCTCGCTTGTGAAATACGTTAGACCTAAGAAAAATATATAAAAGCTAGTTAAAAACTTAAAAAATAGTTTAAAGCTAATTAACTAATATTATTAAATAAATTAGTAAATGCTTACTCTAGAGCTGTATCTAAAAAAAAAGAAGAATATAAGATATTTTACTTAAATTTAGAAAAAAAAGACAAAGTAATATTAAATACTATAAGTATTAATATACTAAATTAATTTTAACTATTTTACTCTTTTTTCTTTATTATATGAACTTTGTTAATTAAAGTAAGCTTATACTAAAATATCTTTTTTTTCTAAGAATTTATTTAAGCTAATTAAAAGCAAAGGTAATACTAATAATTTTAAGCTTTAAGCTTTTTATTTTATATTTACTTTAACTTCTAACAAAGTTTCTTTTTATTATAATCTAAATAATCTTATAAGAACTATAATACTATAAAATTATATAAAATATTTTAACTAATATACTTAAAATATTACCTAGAAAATAGATTTACTAAGTAAATATAATTGCCTTTTAAGTAACAGAAATATAGGAACGGCATTTAATAACTATTCTCTTAAACTTTTTTTATTAAATAGTAAGCTTGTATTAAGAATAATTCTACTTAAGTTATTTTTAGAAAATTAAAAAAATAAGAAAAGTATAAAAAGTTTTTATAATCTTAGCTTTTATGCAGAAGACTAGCTATTTTTATATTATTTATAAAAAAAAAGAACAAAATAACCTTTAGGCTAAAGGCTTAAAAAGAGGAAATAATATTATAAACTATAATAGTAATAAAAGTACAGTTAAGAAAGTGTTATTTTAGAAAACATAGTATAAAAAATATATAAGTAATACTAAAAAGTAAAAGCTAACTAAAGAAAATAGAACTTATAAATAAAAATACTCTAAAGTAAGTTTAAGTTTTATAGAAAATAATATCTAATTAAATAATTAAGCAAGATTATAGACAAAGCTTAGCAAATAGTTTAAAATTAAAAAAATAATTAAACTATTACTATCTTTTTTTTTTAGTAGTATTTAATATACTTTTAATTAGAATATAATATATACATAAAGAATTTATTATAAGTATAAGGTATTAAATAGCTTATAGTTATTTTTAATTCTTTATAATTACTCTAAAATTAAGACTTACACCTTAAGTAAAATAGTTTAATACTATTTTATTAAATCTTAACTTACTATATTACTTTTTCTACTTTTACTAAGTTTAAATTAAACTTCTAATAAGTCTAATAAGTTATCTAATCTAAAAGTAAAAGAATCTAGTAATATTATATATTTAGTTAGAATAACTAGTTACTAGTATAAGTTACGTTAGTAAGTTAGTAACCTATAATAATAGAGTTAATATTAAAACTATATTATTTAAACTTACTATTACTTATATAAGTTATATAACTTAAAAGTACTTATAATATTATAAGTTAATAAAAAAGCTTTTTATTTACTTATATTTTTATATAGTAAAGCTATATAAACTTAACTATATTTTATAAAAAATATAAAGTGTAAATTTTTTAAAGTAATAAGTATACTATTATTTATATTAAAAGTTTTAGTAATTATATTTAGTATATAAGTATATTAATATAGTTTATTTTAATAACATAAAAATATAATAAAAATATTTTAACTACTTTATTACATAATTTATTTTCAAAAATAGTAGTAATAATAAAAAATAAGTATAAAAAACTAACTATATAAATTTAAAAAAAACCTTTTTTAAATAAAAAACTTTTTGTTTATAATTTACTTAATAATTATTTTTATAATAATTATTTAATTTTTATTAATTTTTATTACTTTAATTACTATATAACTTTATATATACAATATTATATATATATATTTATTATTATTTTTATTAATTATTTTAATAATATTAGTTAGTAATTTTACTTTCTATTTATAATTTAAAAGTATTTATTTTACTTTTTACTTAGTATTTATTTTTTGTATACTTTTTAACTAGTAACTAATAATTATTTTTTAAGATATTTACTATACTTTAGTTATTACTATTAGTAATGAATTTTTACTTATTATTACTTATAATAGTAAAGTACTTTAAACTATAAAAGTTAGTAAGTATTATAAAAAGTATTATTATAATAAGCTAAGGCCTAAAATAGTTAATTAAAATAGTTATTTTAGGTTTAACTCTATATATAACCACGTAACCTTAGTAACTTAATAGAAATTAGTTATTAAAGTTTTTATAGTATATATAGTTAATTTTTTATTAAGTTTACTTTATTTTACTTAATTACTATTATTAGCCTAAATTCCTATATTTAAATTTAATTAACTTTATTTCTTATATAGGCTAAAAGACTTTTAGTAGTATAATTAACTTTATAAAAAAGTAAAAAAGCTTTTTAGTATTATAAAAGCAGTTATGTAGTAGTATAATAAGTATGAATAAATACTAATAACTACTTAGTATTTATACTAATGGCCTAAATAACAAACCTACTTAATATAAAATATAATAACAAATAAATTAACTATAGGCTATACTAGTTACTTACTTTATAAAAGTTAAAAGTTCTAGCTATTAAAGTAGTAATAAACTAAGTAGAAATTAAATTTAACAACTACTTTATTTAGTGTAATAAAAAAAAGCTTTATTTTTAGTAAATAAAGCTAGTAATAGTACTTTACTTAAAATAATTATAAATATATTACAAGTAATATCTAAAAAACTAACTATACTAAAAAGCTATAATTTTCTATTAAAATTACTTTTATAAGTATTAATAATAATACTAGTAACTTTTTTTATACTAATACTATAACTAGTAATTAAGCTAGTAGTTAAGCTATTTAATTTCTCTAAACCTTTTATATTTAATAGTATATAGTTTTTTTACTTTATATTTAAATATTAAGCTAAAGCTAAAATATAATTTAATAAATACTATATAAGTAGTAAAAAAAAATAGATAGTATAAACTATTTTTTTATAGCTTTTTAACTAAAAAAAATTATACAACTCTTAAAGTATTTAAGTATTTATAGACTTTTAATTTAAAAACTAGTACTAAAAGTAAAAAGTTTTAAACAAGCTACAAAGTATAAAATAAAAAAAGAAGTTAGGAAAAAAGTATTATATAAAATTTAATAAAAGGCTACTACTAGTAGAAAGTAATTAATTAAATAAAAATATAAAAAGAGTATATTTATTTAAAAATTAAAAAAAAAGCTTTAAAAGTACATTATAGTGTTTTTTAGTAATACTAAACTTTAAAAAATACATTTAAAAAGTAATTTATATTAGTAACAACTTTATACAAATTATATTAAATAACTATAAAATTGTTATAATTATTTATATAATATTATTTATGCTAATACTTAAACTTATAAATTAAAAAGTAATACCTATATATATAAAAATAGTAAAGCTATAAAACAACTAATTTAAAATACTTTAAGTAAGTTAAAAGAAATTTAAATAATACTATAAATAAAGTTTTTATTATTAATATAGTTTTTATAGTTATATAAAAAGAAAGTATAAATATATAAAAGTAAATTAGTTGTATATAGTTACTATAGTATTAATAAGAGCTAAATAAATAAACACTAATAAAAGAAAAAAAAAATTTAAAAAAAAGTATTAAAAAAGAATAGTTTTTATTTATTATTATAAATAAAGGCTTTTAGTTAAAATAAGTAAAATAGTATTATAAAAAAAATAGTAAAAGTTCTAAAATATACATATAAATATAAATTTTATTACTATATACTTATTAATTAACTAAATAAATATTATATATATAATAATTAATATTAAGTATTTATACTATAGTTTTATAAGCTTTACTTTTACTACTAAAGCATATTTAGTGTATATTAATATAACTTTATAAGAAATTATTAGAATATATAGAAAATTTAAAAAAGTTACTTTAGTTATATAAATTAACTTTAATATTAAAGAGCATACTAAACAAGTATATATATATATATTATTAATAATATCTTTAGGTTTAATTTAATTTTAAGTAGACTTTAAATAAACTAAAATAATATTATAATTATATTAGTAAAAAATCATTTCATATTTATACTTTAAAAATAAGAGTTTATAGTAAAAAAAAAAAGAAGCTATACTAGTAAAAGTTAATAGAGATTAAAATAACTACTTTTTTAATATAAATAAATAAGTTAAAAAAAAGTAATATATACATTATTATAATATTACTAGTAAACATTTAAAAAGCCTTAGTATTTAAACTAAAACTAGATTCTAGAATACTATTTTCTAAGGCCTATTAAAAGTACCTAAAACTATTTTTTTAAAAAAAAAGTAAATAAGCTTTTACTACTATAAGAACCTAAAATAGACTATTATATTAAACTTAAAAAAATTAATAGAAAGAACTTTAAAGTCTTTTAAAAACTACTATATAATATATTAAAAAAAGAATTATTAGTATTATTGTAATAGTACTACTTGTTCAGCTTACTATAAATTATATAATATTATAACTAATTATACTAGCTATAATTTAGTATAGAACTTAAAGTATAGCTAGCTTCTGCTTAGGTTATATACTACTTTATTTAGAGGTAAGCTCTCTTTATACCTTTTTTCTTTCTATTTTAATATAGCTAAAATAAAGCCAACTTATCCTGTTAACCTATATTTATACTATAATATATAAAGACTAAGTTTATTATTATATTATACTAAGATTTCTCTAACTTAGCCAGATGATAGTAACATAATATTAAAATTAAACTATGTAATTAACTTAAGTATTTAATTTATTAATAACTATATCTAGAGAATTAATTATATAACTATACTAAGTTATTAGTTTATTAACTATATAATCTCTACTAAAAAGCCCTACAGTAGTAGGTAATTAAAATTCTAAGTAATAGCCTATATAAGTTTTATATAATAGGCCTTAAAAGTGATTTAGTAGGTAAATAAAAGACCTATAATAATAGACAATATATTTATTAAATTAAAAGAGAATTATAAGAGCTTTAGTAAACCTCTTTTTTATTATCTTCTTTATACTAGAGAAACTAATCTCTTTAAGTACTATTAGTTTATTTTCTTTTTACTAGAGAATTAGCTAATTACTTCACTCTATTAAGAGCTAGAAGCTTTATATATATATAAGAATAAATAGGTTAGAACTATAAAAAAGCTTTCTATACTAAAAATAAAAGTTAATTCTAAAACAATAGCTACTAATAATAATTATATATTTATTTCTAAGTTACTTAGATATACTGTTATGTATTACTTTAATAATATAATTAGAAAAGACTATACTATTAAGAAGCTCTGTATTTAGGTATAATATAATAAAAAACTTTTTATAACTACTATTAAGAGTACTACCTGGGAAACTAATATCTATAAGCCTTAGAAAATAAAGGTTACGCTTTTTATTCTAATAACTTTTAATTAAGTAATAATTACTAGTAAGCTAGAGTATAGCTATTTTAAAGTACTTATATATTATAACTATATTAATATACTAGAAAAAGCGCTTAATGTAGCTGAAACTAAGTTTAATAAAGCTAGAAATTAGCGTACTAAGTTTTATTAGCTACTAAACAACACACTTAAGCGTGTAGTTAATTAAGAGAATAAAATTAAAATACTAAAGATATAGATAAAAAAGTCTATATATAATATATACTTTTTTCTCTCTGTAAAGGCTAGTTTAGTGCTATTATTAATACTAATAAAAAAGACACACTTTATAGCTCTATTATAAACTCTTTAAAACTAAGCTAGCTATATTACTATAGAACCTAATAATAGTTCTAATATAGGAGATTTTAATAACTAAACTTTTTAAGTATTATTTTATTTATCTACTACTTTACTAGCTATGCTTATTATAGGTAGCTATTAAAGTAATAGCTACTTAACATAATTTCCTAATTTACTAATACTTAAAAACAGTAAAAACATTACCTTTAATTAATAAAAGAATGTTCTAGAAAATAAGGTACGTGCTAACTAAGACTAGTTTACTAAAGCTAGTAAATAAGCTACTTAAGAGAATATTATCTCTTATATATATATATATATAAAGTCCTATTAACTAGTACCTCTTAATACTTATATATATAATAAGAAAGAGTGAGTAGCTAGTTAGCTACTAGTATATAATAACTTATATAAAAGACTTAATACTTACTATAATTTTCAAAAGCTCTACTTTAAAAACCCTGTTAACTTTATTATATTTTAAAGTAATTTTTTTTATCTAGCTTAAAAACGCAGCCTGCCTATAGACTAAGAGATAAAAGAATTTTATAAAAAGTTTCTAAACACTCTATATATATAAATAGACATTTATTAATAATAGTACTATAACTAGTATAATAAGTATATAGACCTAGTTTAAGATTTTACTAAAGAGCTAGCTTTTAATGCCAAGAAAGCTACTAAGTAGTAGAAATATATATAATTAATATAATATAATTAGAGAGTTAATTTTAATTATCTAATAACTCTAAAAGCTAATTATAATTATAATTATATAGTTATATAGTTTTATAATATAACTAAGCAGATTAGTAAGGCTTCTATAGGAAGTAATAAATATAAATAAGGCTTAATAATATACCTAAAATCTATATAATTAACTTAATTAAAATTAGTATATAATAAGCCTAGATTTAGTAATCTTTTAAGTACTTTTTTTATTATTAATCTATCTATATTTTTTATATCTACTTGCCTATAGAGGACCTACTTTGCTAGCTAATTATTAATTATTTTATTATTCTGAATAGTAAGTTAAATCTAGCTCTTAAGATACTTATTTTACTTTATTACCTTTATATTAAGCTTATTGTAATGATGTGGGACGCTTGGGTGAATGTCACTGCATGTGATGTCCTCTGAGACATAAGTGTAGTACTGCTGTCACATAAGTGCAGCGCTGTCGCTATATAAGTGTGATGTTATCATCACACTTGTGTTACACCCGCGCCTTAATGATGTTCAAGGTTGTAGGATAAAAGGCTTACTACCTATATTTTAGCTTAATAGAATTCAGCTTTGATTCATCCTATAAGTGTTTGCTCGCTGCTATATCAACCCCCTGTTACAATTCTGAATTCTCTCTCCTATTCCTAGGGATAGCGGCTCAGCATATACTGCTTGTCTGAATTTTAACTATGCTCCCTTACCGTCTTCGCAGCGCAGGTGTGGTGATGGATTCTAGCTAGTCTACCTTAACAAGTAGGACTACGACGGCGCCTGAAATGGTACAACCTAAACAATCAACTTCTGCTCCCTCTATTCGCGAAAGGATCGCCAACTTGAAAAGACAACGCAATGAACTCACCTTGTAAGAAGAAGAACAGCGTTTATGCTATGAGGTAGAAGAGCGAACCCAACGCCTTGCAGGTGACAACGTATAAATACTATCCTCTTGCGCTGAATCGATCCCATTAATTGCCTCCCTAATAGAGTAAAGACAACATACCTCTTTGGAGAAAGAGGACGATATTAAAGAACCGCCGCGTAAACGTCGTATTAATAATGGTTATATGTCAATTCCCCAGCGCGGCCCCAAGATTAAAAAAATCCCAATGTTTGAAGGAAAAGGAATATAGGAATATCAAGATTTCTGAACTTGTTTAGAGATTGCCTTCCGGCTAGACCCACAGGCGTTCTAGTTAGAAGACTAAAGGATTGTATTTACCTTGCAATATTTAAAGATGACACACCGACAGCTATGGCTATAGTATAAGTGGGAAAATAAAAGAGTAGTACATACATAGAGCCGTATAATAGAGTTCCTTCTAGATTAGATTAAAAGCCTTATTAATTAAGAGTTGCAAGTAACTCTACTGTACTCTAAGGCTATCTAGAAGGAAGATGAATTAATAAATAAATTTGTAGCATGTCTGGTTACTCTGGAGAATCAAATTAACCCACCTTATAAGCAGAAGCATCTAGTAATGTACTTATATAATAAGCTTCAGCCAGAAATTCGTGTAGCTCTCTTGAATTATTCTAAGTTTCTAAAGACTCGACAGGAGCTTGTTGAACGTGCTGTTATACTAGAAAATAATTTATAAAAAGTCACTATTAAGCTTCTACCTCGCGCATAAAATACACCTTAAAATTAGATAACCTAGATAATAACTACTCTATGTTCTATATGTAACTGAGTGCTGGCCTCTCAGGTAGCACTATTGCTTATATACTGAGTTCTCCTGTTAATCCTCCTAAAGATCGTCTCCTGACGATCTTCTCCTAATGATCTTCTCCTAACGATCTTCTCCTAACGATCTTCTCCTGACGATCTTCTCCTGACGATCCCCCCTATCGACATTACAAGCACATATTTAAGTAGGATAGCCATCCATAGTTTTCAATTCATGAGATTGCTCTACATCTTTACCCTGCGTCCGGTCAGACTATAACTGTTACTATATTACCCTACTTAGTTAATATCGCCCACCGTTCTAGAGAATGCCGTTACTGCCATAAGTAAAGACACTAGGAAGTAGATTATAGGAAGAAATAATATAATGAGGCTAAGAAGAATACTTCTGTTATAGAGGTTAATGCTATCTAAACACTGGAAAACTAGCAGCACCTAAGCTCACCTCCAGTCCTAGATGCAAGAGACCAATTATTAAAAAAGAACTAATCTAAGTAAAAGAAAAAGTACGGACTAACTAATCTGCTTAGATAGTAACTACTATACTCCTTAATAGCAGTGCGTAAGTGAATATTGTTGATAAGAAGTTTACTTTAAAGTAAGGCTTTAAGGAGATCTCTGAATCTAAACTACTAATACTATATATACTAAATACCACACGAGAGTACGGCCAACATGTATACGAAATTCCAATTCAAATAAAGGATAATTAGGGGCAAACTTAGGAAGTTACTACTATCTTTTATAGAATAATTAATATAGCTTTATAGGTTCTCTTTGGGCTTCTAGGGCTTTAAGAGGCATGTATTATTATTAATTTCAAAATAAAGGCATGGCGCTGGAAAATTGGTATATAAATAATTTAACTTAAGAAGCCTAAATAGTTTGTTAACTTTTTTAAGTATAAGAAACATGTGTACGCCGTGCTTATAGAAGCTGTAGCTATTATAAAAAGTAAAGAGTTTATAACTTTTACTCTCTTTTTAGAGCTTTAAAGGTTTAAAGACCTAATTTCTACTAACGCTACAGGGGCGCTACCTGAACACTATAGAGGTAACTATATAATTAAATTAAAAAAAGATATTATTATATCTTTTAAACTGCTATATAATTTCTCTCCTAAGGAGCTTAAGATTCTTTATAACTATATAATAGAGATAAAGTAAAAGAGTTAGATATAGAATAGCACTAGCCCAGCAGGTGCGCTAATTCTTTTTATTTCTAAGAAAAATAATAGCCTACAGCTTTATATTAATTACAAAGGTCTTAATAAGATTACTAGAAAGAATTATTTTATCTTACTATTAATTCGTAAAACGCTAGATTGTTTAGTAGGCTTAATTAGATTTACTAAACTAGACCTTAAAAATACCTACTACTATATTAGAATCTGATGTAGTAATAAGTAGAAGACGATATTCTATACACGCTATAGCTACTTTAAGTATCTAGTAATACTATTTAAACTTACTAATACTTCTACTATCTTTTAAAGTTATATTAACTATACTCTATTAGGGCTAGTTAATATCTTCTATATAGTCTATCTCAATAATATCCTTATCTTTTTAAGAGATAGAGAGGATTATTAGAATTATATTTAATAAGTACTAAAATACTTATAATAGTATAAACTTTTTATTAACCTCAAGAAGTGTGTGTTTGCTGCTGATGAAGTTAAATTCCTAGAGTTTATTATTTATCCTAATAACGTGAAGATAAATCTCTAGTAGATTAAAATAGTTATTAACTAAGCTACTCTAGTTTTCTTTTAAGATATATAGGTTTTTCTAGGGTTTACTAATTTCTACAGGCGTTTTATTAAGCGCTTTTTTATAATTACTTACTCTATTACAGACCTCTTAAAAGGCTTCTAAAATAGGAAGAAGATAGAACGTTTTAAGTGAACTCTAAAGATAGAGATAGTAAAATATAAACTTTATATTATATTTTTAATAGCTTCTCTTTTTTAATATTATAAGCCTGATTTTCTTTTACGCTTAGAGATGAATGCTTTTAACTAAGACTATACTAAGATTTACTTCTAGAAATTTAATAATAGTAATTAGTATTTTATTATCTTCTAGTCTCAGAAGCTATATGCCGTGGAATAGTATTATATAACTTATAACCTTAAGCTAGGCATAATTATAGATACTATAAAATACTAGTGCTACTATATTAAAGGCCTATTATCTCATTTTAAGATTCTTATAGATTATAATAATCTAAAAGGCTTTATAGATATTAAGGCTCTTAATAGTAGATAAGCATGCTAAGTAATACTATTTACCTTATATAATTTTAAGATTAAGTACTATTTAGGGAAGACTAATTTTACTAATAGACTATTATAAAGACTGCTAAAGTCTAGTAAAGTAACGTATAAAAACTCTAACCTTATATTATCTAGTTTATAAAAGAAATTATAACTAAAGAACTGGAGCCAGTCCTTGCCCCTACTGGCTATAAAAGAAAAGCTAGAAAGTAGCTAGAAAATAGTTTAATAAAGAGTAGGTATGCCCTATTCTATAGAGAATATCTCCCTTAATTAACTTCTTTATAAAGTTGACTTAATAGATAAATACCTTTATCCTATTAGGATTAAGCTTAATCTATAGGAAAAAATAGTAATTCCCTGCTATATTACTTAGATACAGGCTAGAAAGATTATTACTCTTAAGAATATATATAAATAGCCTTTTAAGTTAATTATTACTATAATTTAAGAGCTTTAGAAGACGGACTTTTAGGTAATTTAGAAGCATAATAAAAGTACTTAAGCAGTATCTTAATAGTAAGATAAATATATAAAGAGTACTTTATAGAAGTTTAATTAGTTTAGTTTACTTTACTATAAAAGATGATTATATATCTCTAAAGATCTTACTCTAAGAGTAGAACTTTTTAAAATTTATTATAATAATCCTTTAGTGGGGTATTTTAGGTATAGTAAGACACTTAAATTATTAACACATAAGTACTTCTAGTTTAAAATTAAAAAAAATATTAAAAAGTATATTAATACTTATAACACATGTAAACGTATAAAGGTGCTTAGATATTATTTATATAGAAAGCTACAACCGCTCCCCTAGCCAGAAAAACCTTAAAAATAATTAATAATAGATTTTATTATAGGGTTGCTGCTAAGCTGTTGTGGAGTCTATATTTATAATATAATTCTAGTAGTTATAGATTATTATACTAAGATAATAAAATATATCCCTATAATTAAGAACCTCACTGCTGTGAATTTAGCTGATATTTTTATATATAAAATTATTTAATTCTTTAGACTATTATAAGGAGTTGTCTTTGATAGAGATAGTATTTTTACTAGCCATTTCTAGACTAATTTTTATTACGTAATGAAAATTTAGTGCCGTCTAAGCACTGCCTTTTACCCTTAAACTAATAGTTAAATAAAATAGTAGAATTAAACTCTAGAATAATACCTACGTTCTTATATAGAAAAGAGATAAAGTAATTAGGCTAAGCTTTTTCCTCTTATAAAGTTTATATATAATAACTCTTATTAATTTATAATTAGGATAAGCCTATTCTTTACATGCTATAGATTTTACTTAAGTCTTAATTATAAGCTAGAATTTAGTATTTAAGTATCTAAAGTAGTTAATAAGATTATATGTTTATATTATAATAGGAAATTAATAGCGTAACACTAGTAGAATATTACTAAATAATAGATATAAAACTATAATAAGAAGCATAAGCCTTATTTCTTTAAGGTAGATAATCTAGTATTATTTTTTACTAAGAATTTAAGACTCTACTACCTAAGTAAAAAGCTCTCCTCTCTTTTTATAGGACTATATTAAATTATTAAATCTATTAGAACTTAAGCGTATTACCTGCTTCTACTCTCTAGTTTTTAAATTTATTTTATTTTTAATATCTCTTTACTTAGACCTTATACTGTTTATCTAAAAGAAAAAGAGCTTATGCTGGGGTCTTTAGAACTAAAAGATAAAAAAAAGAAAGTTAATATATTATTAAAGCACTATTAGTAAAGAAAAAAGATAAGAATACTCTAAAATATTTTATTAAATAGAAAGGCTGGCCTATATAGTATAATAAGTAGATATTAAAATAAAATATTAATTAAGATTTTATTTAAGACTTTAAAAGTAAGTAAAAAGTCACCTCACCAAAAAAGAAGCAAAGAATTAAAGTATAAACCTTTATTTTTCTATTAAAATTAGACAGAAGAGACAGCGCTTAACTATTATAATATTACTATAAATATAAAGTTATTTTATTATTCTATTATTATTACTCTAGCTTTTTTCTTATAACTTTAGGCTTTTATTATAAGCAGCTTTTTACTTACTAGTAGCTTTAGATATTTTATTAGTAAAGCTTTTTAGTATACTACTAGTGCTCTGCTTACGTCTAGCTATTATCTTATAAATAATATAAATACTAGGCCCTAGATTCTTATTATTATTATTATTATTATTATTCTTTTTCTTTTTTTTTCTTTTCTTACTTACTGTATTGCTATTACTAAGGGGGGGAAGACTAATCTAAATATTATTAAAATAATATCTAAACACTACTTAAAGGAAAAGTCTTACTTAATATTACTTAATATTAAGAAGGCTTTTAATAGAAAAGGTAATCCTCTCTAACATATTTAACTACACTAACTAGATATTATTATTTTTAGATTTCTTTTAAAATTTCTATTTGGTTTTTTAGTTAATTACTGTCTCTACGCGCTTAACGTAGGAGTAATATGCTATTATTAAGATATTATTTAATTAAATAAAGAGATTTTTATCTTGCTTAGTTCTTAATCTTTTACGCTAAGTAAGAAGATAGTTAATCTCTAAGCAGAATTTAACAGAAATCTATTAATATTACTATTAATAAATACCTAAAGGAATAACACTAAAGTAATAAGAGAACATAATAAGAACTATATTTTATTATAAAGTTTATATTACTTTATATAGTATTCACACTATACTTTACCCTCTTTAAGGATATATAAAAAGGCAGTTTAATTAATTCTCTTTAAGTATTAAAGATAGATTTTTTATTTAAGTTTAATAGCTAGGCCAGCGTGTTGAGCGAGTAGAGATTAAAACTAAATAAATTAATAATACTAAAACAGAATAGTAATACTAGTATATACTAGGTTCTTAATTATATTTTATATATTAGAAGTTATATTAGTGCCGGGTGAACGCTGGTTAAATACTAATAAGAAAATCAAGTTTTAAAGAATATTATACCTAAAGTCTTAAAATTAGGGGACGGGTAAGCTTTTATTATAAGATATATTTTCTTAATAATAATAATATTTACCATCACTATTTCACTTACCTTTACTATTGATAATGTTGTTTTATTTATCTATACTATTTATTTTCTTTTTTTTATATATAGATATTGCTTTTACGCTAATAGCTGGGGACAGCTATCTAAAAAAGAAGAAAGTAATTATAATAATATAAAATATTTAAGTAAATATTACTATATATAATATTCTTTAAGATATAAGTATAGCACTGCTATTATATAAGTATAGTATTGTTATTATATAAATATAATATTATTATCACATTTATATTACACCCGTACCTTAATAATATTTAAGGTTATAGAATAAAAGGCTTACTATCTATATTTTAGCTTAATAGAATTTAGCTTTAATTTATTTTATAAGTATTTACTTACTGCTATATTAACCTCCTATTATACTTATATTACTTCTAAGTTATAGTATAATGCGTACTAGAGAAGACTTACTTACTTTTAACTAATATTAATAATATTAATAAAATATTAATAGCTATATAAGATAGGTAGAAAAAGTTATATTATTAAATAAAATTAAGCTATTAATTTAAAGTAGAGTTTACTATTTTTAGTAGATAATCTCCCTATTCATAAATTAAATTAACTTTAGTGTATAGTATAGTAGAATTAATAAACTTATATTAATAAATTAATTAAATTTATTAGTAGTTAATAACTAGGTTAATTTTCTTTTATAGTGGTGTCTCTCTAGCGTGTTCTTAATAGTTTCTAGATTAATTAGCTAAGTTAATTTACCTAAGATAGCTATATATTTATACTTCTTTTATTAGAGCTTATGTGCTGCCTTAATAGCTTAATTTATTATACTAAAATAAACCTACTTAATAGCCTTCTACTTATTATTAAGATATCTCTTATAAAAATAAGGATTAAAGAGCAACGCTATTATATACACTAGTATTTAATTAATAAGCTTATAGTACTTATTAAAAGTAAACTATATTATAAAAAGTAATAATAATAGATTAGGATCTCTCTTATACTCATCCTGCTTTATTTTAACATAACTAATTAGATAATTTATTAATTTTAGTACTTAATTAAGTGTTGTATTATCGCGTTTAAGAACTAGCGTTGTATTACGGAAGGGCTTAAGGATATCTCTAGTTTCAATTAATATATCCTACTCATCGCGATTAAGCGAGCTTTTGCTTATGTTATCCCAATTCTTATTAATAAACACCTGAATATAGCTTTCTAGATTAATTATAGCTTCTAACATTGTCAGCTAGGAGTTCCAGTGTGTATCATTATCACGAGGGAGGATCCTGCTAGTAAGGTCTATAAATTGTTAATAGTAATCTGGCGATCAACGAAGCCATATAGTGATATTATGGATTTTCCCTAGTGTACTAATCTCCTTCTATCTTGCCTGTGTAGACTCATCTTGATTGTATTTACTTTCTGAATAAATCCTAAGGTGCTCTTCCTCCTTGTAAAGCTTCTCTATAGCTTTTATAGCCAGCTCTACTGCGCCTTCATCTTTAGTAAATAGGAAGGCTTAACAGGCTAGGTTAAGAATATGGTCTATACATCAGATTCGGTGGTGCTGGGCGCTCTAGCTTTGAAAGGTGTGACTAAGTAGTCAGCAGAGCTTATCATTCGAGCCGTGGTTATCTCCTGTATATAGTATATCAGCTAGCAAATTAGACTTAGGCTTTTAGGTGCACTAACCTGTAATGTAGCCTATCTTCTCCTTGCTAATCTTATACTCATTAAGTACCTGAAGGAACACCTCTGCCTGCTCTTTAGCACCGTGGCCATCTCTATGCTCTCTTATCGTTAATGTGGCTTTCTGTAATTGCCCAAGTTTATCAACAAAATGAGCTGTAATAGCTTGATAGTGTGTTTTATTAGGAGAGGTCCAGATGTTGGTTGTGAAGTGGATTTTTAATAGAGACTCTGCAAGCTTCTGCTTGATTATATCCTTATAAACTTTATAGATCTTACCTATTAGCTCACGTACTGAAAATCGCGAGTTCTTCGTAGGTCCACCACGTTCAATAAGTGTGTAGTTTGAGATCTTCATTAGCAGATGAAATTCAGGCCATTCAACGATCGTATGAGGGAGATTGTGGTTGATAATCATAAGAACTAGTACGTTCAACCAATCGGCATGATTGACGGCGTCGCGAAGGATTTTTGAGGTACGTAATTAACCTGAGTCCTGAGCGCGCTCCTGCCGAATTCCGAAGCCAGCTGCTAGCTTGTTAATCTGTTTCTCTACCTCCATTTTGCTAACCTCAGTGTTGACGCCATGCTGGTTGTGTAGGTGTCGTCGAAAAGCTGTCGCGCTTATACAGGCCTTATTACACCTCTTACAGTAGAAAATCTCCTGATTTGAATTGCCACGCGCTGGCTTGCCCTCCGGGGGCTCATCAAGCGCATATCCCCATAGTTCCTCATTCTCCCGAGCCCTCCGACGCCTCTTCTTTGGTATACCAACTTAGTGGTGTGGATCGTCGCGTGCAAGCGTTAGGTCGTCAAAATCACGCGAATCAAGGTCAGTAAAGGTAGAAACTTCGTCAGCAGCCTCCTCATGAGCGCGTTTGAGGCCTCTGGTAAGGCGTTGAGTGTCCTCCATGATAAAAGAAAGTCGGTGCTAATGAGGCGCTGATAAGGTGTTGACGCGTTAACAAGAGCTGATGAAACTCCAGGTGCTTAATCTATGGGCCAAGGGGGGCGCACAGACGACTTTTGTATGTAATCCGGGAGCTATCCTGCCCTAGGTAGCATATCCGACACATTAGGACGCCTCATCAACGTCTACTCACCCAGCACCCGGCAACTTGCGCCTCTAGCTCTTCATCTAGCTGCAACACCACAAAATCTATCGTAAGCCCTCTGGAGATAGAAAATCATAACTATATAATCAATGTAACATAATCAGGCAAGTTGATTATGATTATGATTATGTTAGTTATCTGATAATCATAACTTAGGTAACTAACTAACTGATTATATACATCCCTGCTGAGTAGATTAATAGGAGAACTAGGAAGACTCAGCTGCCGCTGATCTAGCAGTCTCGCTCAGGAGCCGAGCGTCTGACTCACGCAGTAGCTACCGCCATCCTGCTAATACCCATCCCCAAGCCAGCTAGTTGCTACAATTACGGGAAACCTGGCCACTTTGTAAAAGACTGTCAACTACCTGCCCAAGCTACAGCCAAAGTAATTAAGCCTGCAGATACTGATGAAGAGCTTTATACGCCCCAGGACACCAGCGACGACGAGAAGTTTCAGCTTGCTGCAGAGGAACTATCAGGGGAAGACTCACCCTAGGGGAAGTCTCCTTCTTAGGGTTATTCCCTGGAGCTACTAACCAGTTCGACCCTCGCCAACTGCTATTCAGCGGACCGGCTTTTACGCTGTCCTGCCGTATCTCTGCTATCGGACTAGCTATCAAGCTAAGCGGCCTTCTTGATACTAGAGCTGGCAGTTTTGTCCTAGTACACCTAAAGCACATGCGCGCTATTAAGAAAGGGCTTAAGGTAAAGACTTACCAGATAGAATGTATCTCCCTAGCTGGCTACGATAGTAGACTAAACGGACAAGTAGATGAGTACTTCCAGGCCGATCTAGTACTAGACAACCACCGCCTGTCAACCTATTTCGTTTTCTGTAACACTAGCCGCTACAATCTCATGATCAGCCGCAAGCTGTTTGAAGACGCAGGCGCTTTAATTAACTGTAAGGAGCGAGCACTTAAATGGCCAGATGATAAGCTAATTAACTGTAAGCGTGATATCATTATTTTAACGCGAGACCTATCAACTAAAATCAACCCCTCACACTAAGCTGATGCTGACTGACGTGACGAGCTGATAAATATGGTGATTCTGTAGCGCACCCGCAAGCCACCTCAGCACTCGCCCGAGCGTGTGGCACAGTAAGAGAACCTTAGGAAGATGGAAGAGCAGCTTCACCCACGACAGCAGCTAGAGCCAAGCAAGCGAACTCCCTGCCGTCAGCCTGTCTCACGCGAAGACCTCTCTAAGGCAGGCCTCAAGATCAATACTATAGGAGCTGTTGCTTTCATGATGCACGTATGGCAGAAGGAAACTGTACTAGGGCATACCAGCGTCTATAAAGTAGATAAGCTCATCCAGGACTGTAGAGACGAGCTCAGCCCGCCAGACCTAGAGCCCTCCTCTTAAGGCCCCTTGGTGAAGGCTTCGCCAGAAGGGCCCTATCAATCAAGCAAGGACCTTACAGGAGAAGAGGAACTTCGGCAGCTTATTGAGCAGAAGCTACCCCACCCTAGCTATGCTGGCGCGACTTAGGCCTACTTCTTAAAGAAGGACTCAGACGCGCTGCCCCCGCATCGTGAAGGTGTTGACCATGATATTAAACTGATAGCTGAGAACATGCTAACGTTAAGCCCACTGTATAGCATGTCTCTTAAGCAGCTACAGCTTGTCAAGACCTACCTGGACGACCACCTTCAATGAGGTGTTATTACTCACAGCAACGCCTCGTATGCTTCCCTAGTACTGTTTGCTAAGAAGCCTAGAGGAGGGTAGCGCTTCTGCGTCGACTACCGTAAGCTTAATGCTATTATAAAGAAAGACGCCTACTTGATCCTGCTGATTCAGGAGACCCTTACCCGGCTAGCGCGTGCAAGAGTGTTCACTAAGCTTAACGTATGACAGGCTTTCTATCGTATACGTCTGAACAAGGACATAGAGGACCTGACTATGTTCTGTACTCGGTATGGGAACTACAAGTACCGCGTGCTACTATTTGGTCTCTGTAATAGCCCTGCTACATTCCAGCGCTATATTAACAAGGTGCTTCATGGCCTACTTAACGACTTCTGCACTGTCTACCTTGATGATATCCTAATCTACTCTGAAGACCTGCTGCAGTATGAGGAGCATGTTGCTTAGGTGCTAAGACGTCTCTAGGACGCAGGCCTCTAGGCAGACATTAAGAAGAGCGAGTTCGCTGTTACTAGAACGAAGTTCCTAGGCCTTATTATCAGCACAGAGGGGATCTAAAAGGACCCTGAGAAGGTCGCTGCTGTACAGGAATGGCCAGTACCTACGTCAGTCAAAAGCCTGCAATTCTTCCTAGGATTCTGTAACTTCTATAGAGCCTTTCTGAAGGACTATAGACGCATTATCTGATTGCTCACTAAGCTGCTTAAGAAGGGTGTATGGCACGCCTTTGGTGAACGCGAGCTGGCAGCCTTTTAGCAAGCCAAAGATCTAATGCTGTTAGATAATGTCTTAGCTCACTACTCGCCCTATCATCAGACGCGTATGGAGACAGACGTAAGTGATGGAGTTATTACAGGGGTACTATTACAGCTCTAAGAGGATGGCCTCTAGTAACCTGTAGTCTTTTACTCTAAGACTATAAGTGAACTCTAGATGAACTATGACATACATGATAAAGAGATATTGGCTTTAATCTATAGCCTCTGAGAATGGCGCTCACAGCTTATAGGCTTGTAGACTATAGAGTTATTTAGTGCCCTAACTGACTATCGCGCGCTAGAGTACTTCTCTATAAAGTGAGAGCTTACTCCCTACTAGATACGCTAGGCAATAAGCGTAGCAAACTATTACCTAACGCTTACTTACTATCTTAGCATAGCTAACATAGTAGCTGATGCATTCTCACGTAAATAAAAAGAACTAAAGACTTAAAAAAAATAAGAATAAATTAGCCTAAACACGTGCCTTCCTCTTAGCAGAATAAATTAATATTAGCTTTATTAAGGCTGCAAGTGATAACCTAGCTATATTATTAACAAGAAATATACTAGTTATTAATATAATTAAAGTAATTACTATTAATACTTTTATAGCCTTGCTGCCTCTAAATAACTCTTACTTACTAATTAATTATATTCTTAAGGTAAATTATAGCTATGAGAGTCTATAGCTATTTTAAGAATATACTCTTTCTAGTAAATATTTAGTATAAAAACTTAGCTAGGACTTTTTTATATACTATAGTAAGCTAGTAGTCTCTGCTATATACTTCTTAAAAACTTATTTTATTTAAGCTATTCACACTACCTAGGTGACTACTTATTTAAGTAAAAGAAAAATAAGTAAATTACTTTATAACTACTACTACTAAAGCTATTTAAGTAAAGATATAAATTACTATATAGCTATATATTTTATAATAAAACTCTAGACTTACTTAAATTACTATTAATTTCTAAATAAGTATAGTAAAATATCTCTATAAACTTTAAATTCTTCTCTCTAAATAAGAAAGAATATGATTGTATTTTTGTTATTATAAATTAGCTAAATAAGTACTACTTTTTATTATCTTATTATAAAACTACTATAGCTACTTAAGTAACTAATATATACTATTACTATATTTAGTAAGTATTTAGTTTACTTAAATTAATAGTTTTTAATTATAGTTTTTAGTTTACCTTAGTATTTATAAATAAATTATATTAACTAATAGAAACTAAGTAAAAGCTCTTAATACTATATTACCCCTAAACTAATAAAAATACTAAAGTTTTAAATTAGTATATTAACTAGTGTTTATACTTATTTATTAATTACTATTAAAATAACTAGTTAGATCTGCTACCTTATATAGACTAGGCTTAAGTAATTCTGCTATATAAAACTATAAACTTATTACTTTATTAAATTAAGTTTAGTTACTAGCTAATTTATTACTAAAATTAAGAGAAATATATAAAAGTATTTACTATAATCTATAAATAGATATTACGTAAAGAAGTGTAGAGCTATACTAAAGCTTACTATAATATAATAAAGCTAGCTATATAAATAGCTTAATAAGAGATTACTTAAGTATAAAAGTAATAAGCTTAATAAGCTAATAAAAAGTACTATAAGCTAGACTTCTTTATAAGAAATAAAGTATACATTATATTTAAGGGCTTTACTATTAGTTAATTTAGCTAAAACCTTAACTAATAGATATATAGACCTTATTCTATTATAGGTATAAAGAAATATTTTTATTACTTTAAGCTACTACAGCACATGCGTATACTTAATATTTTTTATATAAACTATTTATAAAAAGCTTTTATTTACCTACTATTTAACTAAATTAAACTTAAAAAGCTATCTATTAAGATTAATAGCTATTTATTTTATAACTAATTATAGTATAAAGTATTCTAGCTAGCTTATAACCTAGATTTTATTTAGTATAATACTTAAGGCTTTATAAGCGCCTTATATAAAGTAAGAAATTATTATAAGATTTATTTAGAGAAAATAAAACTACTAGCATAACTAAACACTTAGTTAAAAGTATATAAAGTAAAGAAAAATCTAAAAGCAACAGAAAAGAATAATAAAGTAGCTTTAAAAATAAGAGTAGTATAGAAACTAGTAAAAAAGAGACTATAATCTAAAAACTTAAAAATAAGCTTTTTTTAAAAAGGAGGTAATATAATAATACTACTTATTTAACTTACTATAGATTATATAATATTATAACTAGCTATATTAGCTATAATTTAGTATAGAGCTTAAAATATAGCTAGTTTATACTTAAGCTATATACTACTATTATAAGTTACTAACTTACTATCATAATGTTATACTAGTAACTAGTTATTTAATTAATTATATAACGTAAAATTAGTTCCCTTACTTCCGGATTAAATAGCTTATTAGACTTAGTAGAAGTTAGTTAACTTAGTAGAGATAGAAAAAAGTAATATAGTAAGTTAAAATTTAACAAAATAGTATTAAACTATATTACTTAAAATATAAATCTTAATTTTAGAGTAACTATAAAGAATTAAAAGTAACTATACGCTGTTTAATATTTTATACTTATAGTAAATCCTCCATGCGTATATTATATACTAATTAAAAGTATATTAATACTACTAGAAAAGATAAGAAAAGATAAGTCTTTATTTTTATTATTTATACTTATCTTTTTTTTATTTTGCTATAGCTAGTTATTTGACTTACTTATTTACTCTAGATATTATTCTCTATAGAACTTAAACTTACTTTAGAGTAAGCCTATTTATAAGTTTTATTTATACTAGTTTGTCTCTACTTTTTAGTATTATTTATATATATTTTTATACTATTTCTTTTATATTAACGCCTCCTTATCTGCGTTTTTTTTATTATAGTTTATAATATTATCTCCTTTCTTTAAGCCTTTAGCCTAAAGGTTATTCTGTTTTTTTTATAGGCAATATAAAAATAACTAGTTCTCTATATAAAAGCTAAGATTATAAAAATCTCTTATATCTTTCTTATTCTTCTAATTTCCTAAGGATAACTTAAGTGAAATCGTTCTTAATATAAGCTTACTATCTAGTAAAAAGAGTCTAAAAAAATATCTGTTAAATACCATCCCTCTATTCTTACTATTATAATAATAATTATCGTTATTTAGTCCATTTAGCTTCTAAGTAATGTTCTGAATATATTAATTAAAATATAAAATATAATCTTATTATAACTCAGCCCGAATAAAACCGCCTTAATTAAAATAAAAAGAAACTTTAGTAGTAACTCTATACTACTAAGGAGGAGTTATTTACTATAAAATTTTATAAACTTTATCTTTATCACCAGCTAGCCTAAATAGATTCTTGGAAGAAGAAAATATTTTAGTATAAACTTACTTTAATTAATAAAGTTCACGCAATAGAAAAGAAAAAGCAAAACTATTAGAATTAATTTAATATATTATAATTTATAGTATCTAGTATTGCTTTATCTTCCTTCTTAAGTTTTAAATAAAATGTTTTATATTCTCTTTATTTATTAGATACAGCCTTAAAGTAAGTATTTACTATTTTATTTAATAGTATTAGTGTTATGGATTGTAATAAAGAAGGAAGCACAAGCAAAAAGACGTTACTATAGAAGATATAATATAAGAAAATATATAAGTAATACTAATAAGCTAAAGTAAATTAGTAAAAACAGAACTTACAAATAAAATTACTTTATAGTAAGTTTAAGTTCTATAGGGAATAATACTTAGAGTAGATAAGTAAATTAAATAATCAGCTATAGCAAAATATAAAAAAAATAAGTATAGATAAGAGAAATAAGAATAGGTATAAACTTATTTTCCCTTATCTTCTCTAGTAGTATTTAATATACTTTTAATTAATATAAAATATATATATAGAGGATTTGCTATAAGTATAAAGTATTAAATAGCTTATAATTACTTTTAATTCTTTATAGTTACTCTAAAATTAAGATTTATATCTTAAGTAAAATAGTTTAATACTATCCTGTTAAACTCTAACTTACTATATTACTTTTCTTTACTTTAACTAAGCTAAATCTCTTATCTACTAAGTCTAATAAGCTATCCAATCTAAAAGTAAGAGAACTAATTAATATTATATAATTAATTAGATAACTAGTTACTAGTATAATATTATGTTAGTAAGTTAGTAACTTATAATATTATAATTACTATCTCAAAAAAGTAAGAGAAGCAGTTAGATAGATTCTAATAACTAATTATTAAGAATTTATAATAACTTATTATAAGAACGAACAAGAACTTTACTCGTTAAAAGAAAGTAGTAGTAAAGAAGAAGTTATAGTAGGATCTTTATTTATAACTAAAAGTATATCTAGAAGAGCTAAAAGCGTATAATAAATTATTTAAAAATAAAAAACAGCCATTATAAAGCTACGTAATGCTTTAATAAATTTATAATAATAAGTTAAAATAAATTAAAAAGAGAAAACAGTAAAGATATAGCCTCTTAAGAAATTTAATAATAATTAGAATAAACTTAAAATCTTCATAGCAGCTATAGACCTATACTGTTATTTTAATTAAAAATTATTTCTAACTAATTAGAACTAGATTCTAGCGGCTGGTATAAATATAATAGGTAAAGCTATATAATAATTTAAATTACTAATAAAAAACTACCTAGCTAACAGAGACTCTAACTAGGGAGTAATAGAATTAATAAACTATAATAATAATATACAACAAACCTTTAAAAGTTATAAATATTTTAAATAAGAAATAATTATTGTTTTTAGAGAAATTAATAAGAAGACTAAAGTAATTTAAAAGCTTTAATAGCTTAAGTAACAGATATTAGTAGCTAACTATATAATAAAGTTTAAGTAAATTTAATTACAACTTAATTAAGTAGACTAACTATTAGTTATAATATACTATAAAGAATTAAAAGATAAAATTAAGGATAAAATCTCTAGAGAAAAATAGCTAAGTATTTTACTAAGAATTATTAAATAAGTAGTAACTATTAATAATTACTAGTACTAATAAGAATAAAAGAAAAAGATATAAGAAAAATTAGTAATCTATATACTTAAAAGAAATAGAAAAGATAACTAAACCTATAATAAAATAGATATTAATATTAAGTAAATATTTATTAGAAAAGGGTAAAAAAGATAAATAAAGAAATAAATAAAACACTATATACATAAGGCCTACTTAAGATATAGCAAATAAAAACACTTTATTAAAAATTATAAATAATAATAATTAGATGTTAAAAAAGCTTATGTCTAGACTAAAGTACTAAAGAAAATTAAGATAACTATAATCTAAATAAAATAAGTATAAAACATAATAATATAAGAGACTATTATATAATAAGTCTAAAAAGAGTAATACTAAATCTACAGGAGTTATATATATCTTAGATAAGAATATAAAATACTGTATTAGTAAGTTAAAGATTATTTAATAGAATAATTTAATAATATAATCACCATAATATAAGGAGCAGCAGTTTGATAATATAATACTAAAATTAAGAAAGAAATATAATAATTTTATAAGATTATAGAATAGAAAGGCAGACTCTTCCAGAAAGAAAACCAGAAGTTTAAACAAAAAAGAAATTATAAGACAGAAAAAGGAAAAGAACTTATATCTATAATAATTATATAGTAAGTATGTTAGAGATATTGTTAAATATATAAATTAAAACACCACTAAAGAGAATATTATATTACTAAATACTAAAAAGTTACTTTAAAGGATAGAATATATAAATGCTAATAAGTACTACAGTTAGCAGAAAATAAGTAACACAGAGAATTAAGTAAATAAAAACTAACTATATAAATAAATAAGATTTACTAATAAATATTTACGCTAGTTATAAATAATATAACCTATTACCACCCCATTAGACATCCGGAATTAGGATGGAATTAAAATAAAAAGAATAAAAAAATCTCTTTATTAATACTATAGATACAAGACAATAACGCCACAAATAAAATAATAAGAAAAAAATACTAGATATATATAGTATCTAACTATATAGGAATAGATTATAAATAGAATAAATATACCATACATGTTAAGAGACTAAAGATAAGGAAAGTATTATAATAACTAGTAAATAAAAAAAAACTTAGCGTGCAACAAGAATTAGTTTATATAAATTTAGAAAATAAATTATAAGATCTAAACTTAGATTAATATAAGTAGTTGTTATGGGATAAGTGCCAGATAGAATATTAATAACACTAAACTAAATACTATTAAAAGAAATAATTAGTTACAGAATCACATAAGAAACTCACATATCAAAAATATTTCTTAAGATAGAAATGCTAGGATTATAGAGAATAAACTAAAAATATATATAAGATACTTAATAAGAAAGTATGTTAACTTTAGAGATACCTAATCTATAGACCTAAAGAAAAAATACTAAAGAAACAACTGCCACTTAGAAGTTAACTATAGATAAAAAACTAAAAAACTAAAAAACTATAACTAAGCTACTAGAGGGCTAAGAAAAGATTAAAAAGAATATATTAATTATATACATATAACTAGACTAGAAGAAATACGAAAATAAGCTATATATAAATATATATATTAATAGTAATTAGACACTAGCGCTTATAAATAGTAGGACTAGTAAAACACTTATATTAAATAAATAAATATAAAGATACTAGATACTAACTAAAGTTTTAGATAAACTTATATAAGTAAAACACATAGATAATAGTCCAGTAGTATTTAAAGAAAATCTAATTAATCTTAAAATATAAAATATAACTATTTAGGTAGTAGGTTACTAGGATAACTATTATATAAAAATTATAAATCTAGATAGTAAGAATTTTATCTTAGGATAGGACTAGCTAGTATAATAGAACCTAACTATTAATTAGAAAAGAAAAACTATAGAAATCAGAAATAACCACCACAGATAGTAATAATAGATAATAATATAAATAAAAAAAACGATATTTTATAACACTAAATTCATTATACTAAAAGAATACTAAAAGGAATTCAGAGAATGGTTCTTTAAGAAAGCTAAAAACTAATTACTAGAATACTAAAAATAAGATCATAAAATCACGTTTAAGAAGGGAATAGATTTAAAACTAAGATTATTATACTAGCTATCTATTAATTAATAAGAGGAGTTACAGCGATATCTGAATAATAATCTAAAAAAAAATATATTTAAATAAGTAAAAGCAAAATAGGATTACTAATACTCTTTATATAAAAAAAATAGTAAGCTATAGTTATGTGTTAATTATAAACATCTTAATAAAACTCTAGTAAAAAATCGTTACCTTATACTACTAATATTAGAACTTATAGATAAACTTAAAAGAGCTAAATAGTTTAGCCTCTTTAATATTAAGAACAAATACTATTATATACAAATAACCGAAAAACACGAGTGGATGATAGTATTTAAAATAAGATATAAATTATTTAAATACCTAGTTATACTATTTAGACTCACCAACGTACTAGTAACATTCCAGATAATTATTAACTATATACTAAGAGAATATCTAGATGTATTTATAATAGCATATTTTAATAACATGCTTATATACACGAATAGAATGCTAAAAGAATATATTAAATATACTAAGAAAGTACTAAGAAAGCTTAAGGAACACAAGCTATATATTTAAATAGAAAAATATATATTCTATAGAACAGAAGTTAAGTTCTTAGAATACTTAGTATCCTAAAATAGAATAGCAGTTAACTTAGATAAAGCTAAAGATATTCTATCTTAGCTAATACTAATAAACATAAAAGAAGTTTATTCTTTCCTTAGATTTATAGGTTTTTGCTGATAATTTATTAAGAACTACTTAAAAATCACATTACCTTTAACGGAATTACTTAAGAAAGATCAACAATTCAAGTGGGAACAACATAAGAAAAATACTTTTAAAATATTAAAAGAAATATTCTAATAACTACTAATATTAAAGATGTTTAATTTATGATTTTAAATAGAGATATATATAGACGCATCAGACAGAGCTACAGGAGCTATTCTATTATAAATATAAAATAATAAATATAAATATCTAGTAGACTTTCTATCTTATAAACTAATAACTACTAAGTTAAACTATAACATTCATGATAAAAAACTGTTAGTAATAGTTTAAGTATTTAAAAAATAAAAACATTACTTAGAAGAAGCTAAGTACTAGATTATTATATATTCAAATTACAAAAATCTAATAGTATTTATAATAACTAAAAAATTAAATTAATAATAAGTCAGATAGTGGGAGCTAGTTTTAACCTTTAACTTTTAAATATTTTATAAATTAGGAAAAGAAAATATAGTAGCTAACGCGCTTAGTTAATAAGCAGATTATATAAAAAATATACTAAAAATTTATAATATAATATTTAAATAAAGATTAGACGGATCTTTAGGAAGCTTATAAATAGATATAAAAACAATAGTCATTATTAAAAACACCTAAGAAAAATAAATAAAGAACTTTAATAATAGATGACTATAATAGAATCTGGACTAAAAAATAATCTATATACTAAATATATTATAAACTAAACTTATTAAAGACTAACATTCAGCTAAAATACACAGATATTAAGAAATTAAAAAAACTATAGAATAAATTAACAGGCATTTTTAGATTCCTAGGATATAAAAAAAAATCAGAGCTATTCTTTTAGAATATATCAAGTACAAAAAAAAATAAGGTATTAAGATATAAGAAATATAAATTTATATAACTAATTCCTTTACCGGACCTACTATAAGAATTAGTTATAATAGACTTTATTATAGAAATACCAATAACAACCACCTTCTAAGGCTAATAGTATGATATAATATTAGTTATAATAAACTAACTTATAAAATACGTATATTTTAAACTAACATATATAGAGATTAAGGTAGATGAATTAGTAATTATACTTATTAAACTATTAATAGCATGATATAAATTACTATAAGAATTTATCATAAACAGAGATAAATTATTCACATTAATATTCTAGAAAACGTTTATAGGGAAACTAGGGGCTGGATACCGCCTCTTAATAGTATTTTACTTATAAATAGATAAACAGATAGAACGAATAAATCAGACATTAAAACAATATCTATAAATATACGTTAATAAATAATAAGATAATTAGATTAACTTATTACTAATAGCCGAGTTTATATATAACTCTGTAAAGTTATTAATAACGGGAAAATTACTATTCTTTATAAATTATAGTTATAAGCCTACAGCTTATCAAGAACCACAAAAACTAAATAAAATATTAGAAGTAATAAAAATAAGAGTTAAAGAACTATAATAACTTTATTAGGAAATTATATAAATAATTACCCAAAAAGAAGGCCTTAGCAAGTAATAAAAAGATAAATTTAAAATTAAGAGACTAATCTTTAAGAAGAGGGATAAAGTTTTTTTATTATAAAAATATTTAGAAATAAAACAACCATTAAAAAAACTAGATCACATTAAATTAGGACTATTTAATGTTAAGAGATAAATAGAATCTGTAAATTATAAACTATAATTACTTAAGAACATAAGAATATACCTAGTTTTTTATATTTTAAAATTAGAATTAGTACTATAAAATGCTAAACTACAGATAAGACTCAAACTTAAGAAAGATATAACTAAGTATAAAGTCTAATAAATTCTAGACTACTAGTAGTTTAGGTGTTAGTAGAAGTACCTAGTTAAATAAATAAAAAAACTATAGACCTAAAGGTAATACATAGAAGCTAGTTAGAAATTTAAAGAATAATTTAGAACTAATTAACTAGTATTATTAGATAGAGTGATAAATGCTTGCTCTAAAGCCGTATCTAATAAATATAGAGAATATAAGATATTCTATTTAAAACTAGAGAAGAAAGGCAAGCTAACACTAGATACTATAAATTATAATATATTAAGTTAATTCTAATAACTCTATTCTTTTTCTTTTATTATATGAACTTCGTTAATTAAAGTAAGCTCGTGCTAGAATATCTCCTTCTCTTAAGAATTTATTTAGGCTAACTAATAATAGATTTGTCTCTTATAAGCTTAGAGCTTTTCTTCTTACTAGTAGTAAGTTAATAAAGTATCTTAAGTCTACTCTAACTACTATTAAAGTTTCGTCTTATTATGATTAAGATAATTCTACTTAGGCTATATTATAATAAGATTATACTTTATATTTTAATTAATATACTTAGAATATTACTTAGAAGCTAAATAGACTAAATAACAGTAATTATTATTATAATAATAAGAATAAGGAGACGGCATTTAATAGATATTCTCTTAAACTCTTTTTACTAGATAGTAAGCTTGTATTAAGAATGATTCTACTTAAGTTATCCTTAGGAAATTAAAAGAATAGAAAAGGTATAAGAAGTTCTTATAATCTTAGCTTTCACATAAAAGACTAGCTGCCTTTATACTATCTATAAAAAAAAGAATAGAATAACCTTTAGACTAAAGGCTTAAAGGAAGAGGATAATATTATAAACTATAATAAAAAAGAAAGCATAAGTAAGAAGGCGTTACTATAGAAAATATAGTATAAAAAAATATATAAGTAATACTAATAAGCTAAAGTAAATTAGTAAAAACAGAACTTATAGATAAGATTACTTTATAGTAAGTTTAAGTTTTATAGGGAATAGTATCTAGAGTAGGTAAGTAAATCAGGTAACTAGCTATAGCAAGACATAAAAAAAATAAGTATAAATAAAAGAGATAAGAATAGGCATAAACTTATCTTCTCTTATCTTTTCTAGTAGTATTTAATATACTTCTAATTAGTATAAAATATACGCACGGAGGATTTACTATAAGTATAAGACATTAAATAGCTTATAATTACTTTTAATTCTTTATAATTACTCTAAAATTAAGATTTATACCTTAAGTAAAATAGTTTAATATTATTTTATTAAACCCTAACTTATTATATCACTTCTCTTTATCTTAACTAAGCTAAACTTCTTATCTACTAAGTCTAATAAGCTATCCAATCTAAAAGTAAGAGAACTAATTAATATTATATAATTAGTTAAATAACTAGTTACCAGTATAACATTACATTAGTAAGTTAGTAACTTATAATAATTAATTAATTAACTTTAAACTATTCTTTAAGTTTCTAATTAGTTTTTATGTATTATCTTTAGGTCTATAATTCTTCTATTTAACTAAATACTTTTACTAATATTTAAATTACTAGTAGTCCAGAATTTACTAGACCTTATACTTAGTAGTGTCTTTTTTAAGTTTAAGTTTTATCTATAGTTCAGCATTTAGTAGTACTGGTTCTAATTTTAAAATATAAAAAACTAAGTAAATCTTCATATCTTTAGGTAGTTATAGTTTATAATTTATAGATTCTATTTATTATTTACCCTTAAATAGTCCTAATTTAATATAATCTAGTTTTTTTAATGGTTGTTTTATTTCTAAATTTTTTTTATAATAGAAAAATTTTATCTCTTTTCTTAAAAATTAGTCCCTTAACTTTAGTCCTATCCTTAATTTATTTACTAAGATTACTTTTATAGGTAATCTTTTATGTAATTTTCTAATAAAGTTATTATAGCTTTTTAACTTTTAGCCTTGCTGATTCTGATATTTTATTTAGTTTTTATAGTTCTTAATAAGCTATAGGCTCATAGCTATAGTTTATATAAAATAATAAGTTTTTTATAGTTAATAATTTTATAGAGTTATATATAAACTTAGCTATCAGTAGTAAGTTAATCTAATTATCTTATTATTTATTAACATATATTTATAGATATTATTCTAATGTCTAATTTATCTATTCTATTTGTCTATTTATTTATAGGTGAAATGCTATTAAGAGACGATATTTAGCCCCTAGCTTTCTAATAAATATTTTCTAGAATATTAATATAAACAGTTTGTCTCTGTCTATAACAAATTCTTATAATAATTTATATTATATAATTAGTATTTTAATAAGTATAGTCACTAATTCATCTGCTTTAATTTCTATATATGTTAGTTTAAAGTATACGTATTTTATAAGTCTATTTACTATAACTAGTATCATGTTATATTATTAGCCTTAAAAGGTGGTTATTATTAGTATTCTTATAATAAAGTCTATAGTAACTAATTTCTATAATAGGTCTAGTAAAGAAATTAGTTATATAAGTCTATATTCTTTATATTTTAATGTTTTATTCTTTTTATACTTAATGCACTCCAAAAGAATAGCTCTAATCTTTTTTTATATTCCTAGAATTTAGAAGTATCTGTTAATCTGTTTTATAGTTTTTTTAATTCCTTAATATCCATACATTTTAGCTGAATGTTAGTTCTTAATAAGTTTAGTTTATAGTATATCTAGTATAAAAATAGTTTCAGTTTTATGCTATTATAGTCGTCTGTTATTGTATTCTTAGATTTATTTTTACTATATACTTTTAATAATAACTATTGTTTTAATATTTATTTATAAGCTTCCTAGAAATCCGTCTTATCTTTTTTTAAGTATTATATTATAGATTTCTAATATATTTTTTATGTAGTTTGTTTATTAACTGAGTGTATTAGCTACAGTATTTTCTTTTTCTATTTTATAAAGTATTTAAAAGTTAAAAGTAGAAACTAGCTCCTACTATCTAACTTATTATTAATTTAATTTTTTTATTATTATAAATGCTATTAGGTTCTTGTGGTTTGAATATATAATAATCTAATACTTAACTTCTTTTAAATAATGTCTCTATTTTCTAAATGCTTAAACTATTACTAATAGTTCTTTATTATAAATATTATAGTTTAATTTAGTAGTTATAAGCTTGTGAGATAGAAAGTCTATTAAATATTTATATTTATTATTCTATATTTATAATAGAATAGCTCTAGTAGCTTTATCTAATATATCTATATATATCTCAATTTAAAGTCATAAGTTAAATATCTTTAGTATTAGTAGTTATTAGAATATTTCTTTTAGTTCTATAAAAGCGTTTTTCTCGTATTGTTCCCACTTAAATTACTAGTCTTTTTTTAACAATTCCGTTAAGGGTGCCGTAATTTTTGAGTAATCCTTAATAAATTATCAGCAGAATCCTGTGAATCTAAGGAAAAAATAAACTTCTTTTATATTCATTAGTATTAGCTAAGATAGAATATCTTTAGCTTTATCAGAATTAACTGCTATTCTATTTCAGGATACTAGGTATCTTAAGAACTTAATTTCCGTCTTATAAAACACATATTTCTCTGTTTAAATATATAGTTTGTGTTCCTTAAGCTTTTGTAATACTTTTTTAGTATACTTAATATATTTTTCTAGCATTTCATTTATATATACAAGTATGTTATCTAAATATGCTATTATAAATACGTCTAGATATTCCCTTAGCATATAATTAATAATTATCTGGAATATTACTAGTGCATTAGTGAGTTCTATTAACATAACTAGGTATTTAAATAATTTATATCTTATTTTAAATATTATCATCTATTCGTGTTCTTCTATTATTTAAATTTAATAGTACTTATTTTTGATATTAAAGAGGCTAAACTATTTAGCTTCTTTAAGTTTATCTATAAGTTCTAATATTAATAGTATAAGATTATAATTTTTAATTATAGTTTTATTAAAGTGTCTGTAGTTCATACATAGCCTTAGTTTTCTATTTTTTTAAGTATAAAGAGTATTAGTAATGCTATTTTACTTTAACTTATTTATATATATTTTTTTTATTAATTTTCTTATAGAAATTTTTGTAACTCTTCTTGTTAATAAATGGGTACTTAATATAATAGTTCTAGTTTTAAATCTATTCTTTCCTTAAGCATAATTTTATAGTCCTAGTCCTAATATTTTAGTAACTAGTTTTTAGTTTTTTTAAAAAACTATTTCTTAAACTCCTCTTAGTATTCTTTTAGCATAATAAACTTAATATCATAAAGTATTATTTTCTTTATCTAAATTATTACTTATTATAGTTATCTATAGTATTTACTTCTATTACCTATAGTTTTTTATTTCTAATTAATAGTTAGGTTTTATTATGCTAGCTAGTCTTATCCTAGGATAAAGTCTTTACTATCTAAATCTATAATTTTAATATAATAGTTATTCTTGTAACCTACTATCTAAATAATTATATTTTTTACTTTAAAATTAATTAGACCTTTTCTGAATGCTGTTAGACTATTATCTATATATCTTATTTATATAAGTTTATCTAGAACTCTAATTAGTGTCTAGTATCTTTATATTTATTTATTTAATATAAGTGTCTTGCTAGCTTTACTATTTATAAGTGTTAGTATTTAGTTACTATTAATATATACATCTACGTATAGCTTATTTTCGTATTTTCTTTAGTTTAGTTATGTGTATATAATTGATATATTTCTTTTAACCTTTTCTTAGCTCTCTAATAGCTTAGTTTTAGTCTACTAGTTTTCTAGTTTTTTATTTATATCTAACTTCTAAGTAGTAGTCGTTTCTTTAGTGTTTCTTTTTTAAGTCCATGAATTAAACATCTTTAGAGTTAATATTTCTTTTTATTAATTAGTTTATATATGTTCTTAGCTTATTCTCTATAATCCTTACATTTCTATTCTAGAAAATATTTTTAGTATATGAGTTTCTTATGTGATTCTGTAGCTAACTATTCTTCTTAGTAGTATTTAGTCTAGTATAATTAATATTCTAGCTAATATTCATCCCATAATAGCTATTTGTGTTTATTAGAGTTTAGGTTCTATAACTTATCTTCTAAGTCCGTATAGACTAGTTCTTATTATTTAGTTAATTCTTTTTTATTTATAATTTATTATAATATCTTTTTTGTTTTTAGTTTTTTTATATATATAGTGTGTTTATTCTATCTGCAGTTTCTTCCTATATAAGTTTTTACTATATATATCTAGTATTCTTATCTTATTATTCTATTTACAGCGTTATTATCTTATACTTATAAGATTAATAGAGAAGTAGTTTTCTTTTTTTTATTTTAATTCTATTCTAGTTCTAGATGTCTGATAGGATGATAATACGCTATATAACTTATAACTAGTATAAGTTCTTATTTATAGATTTTATTTATTTATATAGCTAATACTTGTCTACTGAGTTCTCTATGTTACCTATTTCCTACTAATTATAATACTTATTAATATTTATATATTCCGTCTCTTAAGGTGATCTTCTAGTGTTTTGTGATATAATATTCTCTTAAATAGTATTTTAATTTATATATCTAACAATATTTCTAGTGTATCTGCTGTATAATTATTATAAATATAAGTTCCTTTTTATTTTCTATTTTATAATTTTTTTTATCTGAATTTTTAATCTTCCTTCCGGAAGGGTCTTCTTTTTTATTGTATAATCTTATAGAACTAGTTAGCTTTTTCTAATAAGTTAGTATAATATTATTAAATAGCTATTTTTTATATAGTAGTAATTATATTATTAGTTTACTTAGCTAAATAATCTTTTACTTATTAATATAGTATTTTATATTCTTATCTAAGATGTATATAACTTCCGTATATCTAGTATTATTTTTTCTAAATCTTTTATATAATAGCTTTTTAAGTTATCTGGTTTTTAGTTTATTTTACTTAAATTATAGCTACCTTAATCTCTTTTAGTGCCTTAGTTTAAATATAAGCTTTCTTAATATTTATTTATTATTATTTATAGTTTTTAATAAAATGTTCTTACTTTCTGCACCTTAAATAGGCTTTTTGTATATAGTATTTTATTTATTCTCTAGCTTACTCTCCCTATTATTTACTAATAAATATCTTATTATAGTTAATATCTATTTTATTATATATTTAGATATTCTTTTTATTTTTGTTAGATACTTAGATTATTAGTCTCTTATAAATCTTTTTTTCTTATTCTTATTAGTACTAATAGTTATTAATAGTTACTATTTATTTAATAATTTTAAGTAAGATACTTAGTTTTTTATCTCTAAAGATTTTATCCTTAATTCTGTCTTTTAGTCCTTTATAATATATCATAACTAGTAATTAGTTTATTTAATTAAGTTATAATTAGATTTATTTAAACTCTACCGTGTAGTTAGCTACTAATGTTTATTATTTAAGTTATTAAAGCTTCTAAATTACCTTTATTTCTTTATTAATTTCTCTGAAGACTATAATCATTTCTTTCTTAAAGCTTTTATAATCTTTAAAGGCTTATTTTACGTCTTTATTATAGTTTATAAGCTTTATTACTTCTAAATTAAAATCTCTATTAGCTAAGTAATTTCTTATAAGTAGTTTAAACTATCTTATAGCTTTTCTTATTATATTTATACTAGCTACCAAAATCCGATCTTAGTTAGTTATAAATAATAATTAATTAAATTAATAATAGAGATTTATAGTTGCTATAAAGGTCTTAAGTTTATCTCTATTACTATTAAACTTTATAAGAGACTATATTTTTACTATTTCTTTTTTTATAGCTTTTCCTATTACTACTTATTACTATAAGCTAACTAGAGTATTACATAACTCCATAATGGCTATTTTTTATTCTTAGATAATTTATTATATACTCTTTTATTCTCCTAATGTATTTCTTATTATAGATAAAAATCTTACTATAATTTCTTCTTTACTACTACTTTCTTTTAATAAATAGAGTTTTTATTCGCCCTTATAGTGGGTCATTATAAACCTTATTTAGATAATATAGTGTTAGAATCTATCCAACAGCTTCTCCTATTCTCTTAAGATAATAATTATAATATTATAAGTTATTAACTTACTATTATAATATTATACTAGTAACTAGTTGTTTAATTAATTATATAATGTAAAATTAGTTCTCTTACTTCTAAATTAGATAGCTTGTTAGACTTAGTGAAAGTTAGTTAACTTAATAGAGATAAAAAAAAGTAATATAATAAATTAAGATTTAACAGAATAGTATTAAACTATATTACTTAAAGTGTAAATCTTAATTTTAGAGTAACTATAAAGAATTAAAAGTAACTATAAGCTGTTTAATATTTTATACTTATAGTAAATCCTCCGTGCGTATATTATATACTAATTAGAAGTATATTAAATACTACTAAAAAAGATAAGAGAAAATAAGTTCTTATCTTTATTATCTATACTTATTTTCTTTTTATTCTGCTATAGCTAGTTACTTGACTTGCTTATTTACTCTAAATACTATTCTCTATAGAACTTAAACTTACTTTAAAGTAAGCTTATTTATAAGTTCTATTTATACTAGTTTGTTTCTACTCTTTAGTATTACTTATATATATTTTTATACTATTTCTTCTACATTAACGCCTCCTCGTCTGTGCTTTTTTTTATATTATAGTTTATAATAACTACTCTATTTAAAAGTAAGCTCTTTTTATATATCTTTTCTTTTTATTTTAGTATAACTAAAATAAAACTAACTTATTTTATTAACTTATATTTATGCTATAATGCGTGAAGACTAAGCCTATTATTATAATTATAAAAAGAGTTAACACTATTACTAGAAAAAAGCTTTATTTATATAATTAACTTTTTAGCTATAGCTTTAGTACTATTTATATATAAGTTTAATAAAAGTTTTTACTTTTACATTAACTACTACATACTTAATAAGATTAGTAAAGTAAAGTAATATATTAAGCTTAATATTTTAGTAGCTTTTTTATAAAATTTATATTATAAAAAAGATAAATAACTAATAGTTTTTTACATAAAATCTAGACTCTTTAAATAGCTAGTTATACTTTTTAAACTAGTAAAAGCTTTTAGTATATTTTAATAGTATATAAACTAAACTTTATAAAAGTATTTTAATAAGTTTTATTTAACTTTTTTTAATAATATACTTATTTACTTTTTAGACTTACTAAAAAAGTATTACTAGTATATTAACTTAGTACTAAAGAAACTTAGTGCTATAAGTTTATATTTAGATATTAAAAATATAAATTTAAAACTAAAAACATAAAATATCTAGAATTTATTATTAAAATAGAATAAGAAATTTAAATAAATTCTACTAAAATAAAAGTAATTACTATGTAGTAGTTTTTAATAACTATAAAAGAAATTAAAAGCTTTCTTAAATTTACTAATTATTATTACTAGTTTATTAAAGTTTTTTAGAAATTGCTACTCTATTTATAAAACTTATAAATAATATATTATTCTAATAAACTAATAATAAGTAAGTAGTATTTAATAAACTAAAAAAAAAATTATATTAGAACTAGTACTAGCCTAATTTTATTCTAATTATAAAACTATTTTAGAAACTAATTTTTTAGACTATATAATTAAGAGAGTTTTTTTAATATATAGTAATAATAATATACTATACTTATATATATACTTTTTAGAAAAGAATACACCTATAAAGTGTAATTACGAAATTTATAATAAAAAGCTTTTTATAATTATTTATTATTTAAAAGTATAAAAATATTAAATTATAGTTTATTAAAAAGTTTTAAGTTATTATTAATTATAAAAATTTTTAACACTTTATTAGACTTTAAAAATTAAGTAAAAAATATATATACTAGTAGTTATTTTTTAGCTAATATAATATAGAAATTTAATATAAACTAAAATATATATATATATAAGTTAATATAGCATTAAGATGTAAACAAGATTATTTAAGTAAAAAAAATAATAAAAAACTAAAAAGTAATATAATTTAGTTATTAAAACTAGTAGTCACAAGTTAAAAAAGAGAGCTTAAATTAAATAATAATAGATAACTAGTATAAGTTTTTTTTACTTAAATTAGTTTTCTAATAACTATATAAAATAATATAATTAAAACTTAAAAGTTTTATAATAAGCTTAAATAAAAATAGTGTAATATAATACTAAATAATAAAGTATATATAAAAGTAGTATAAGCTTTTTATAATTAAGAGTAGAAATTTTCTTTAAAACTTAAACTAAAAGTTTTACTAAGTGTAAAGTTAACAAAAATAGAATTCTTTATTATTAGAATAAAAAGTAGGTACCTAACTTAGAGCTATTAAGAATATTAATTATTTACTAAATTTACTTATTATAGGTAATAAAACGCCTAAAATAGTAGAGTACTTGTTAGATATTAGTAAGAAATTACTTTTAACTAGAAATATTAAACTATAATATTTATAGCTATATAAAGTTATAAAAAAATTATTAGTAAAAGCTATTACACTTGTTACCTATTTCTAATTATATTTAAAAAAAGATCTTAATAGATTTTATAACTAAATTACTAGAAAGTAATAGCTATATAGTCTTACTAGTAATTACTAATAAATTAAGTAAAAACATAATTTTCTACTTTTTTAAATATAAATATTAAAATGGTAATATAAGCTTTTATTTATAAAATTATTACTTATTATTAATTTCTTAATACTATAATATTAAATTATAGTAGTTAATTTATTAGTAAGTTTTAAACTAAGCTTTATAAAACTCTAAAAAATTTAATACTATAGTATTTAATTATAGTAGCTAATTATTAGTAAGTTTTAAACTAAGTTTCATAAAAGGTTAAAAATTAAAAAAAAAAAATCTTTATAGTATTTTATTTGTAAATAAATAGTTTAATAAAAAAAATTGTTAAGGCCTACTTTTAAGTATTTATTATATAAAACTAGGTAAACTAAGTAAAGCTTTAATTTATAGCTAAAATTATTATAAAGAAAAGAAATACTACTTTTATAAAAGTAAGTCTATTTTTTTAATATAAATATAATGTAAAACTATTATAAGTAGATATTAAAACTAAGTATAGTATAAAAGCCTAAGATTTAAAGGCTAGTATATAAGTAATTATAGAAAAGCTAAAGAAATATATTAATTTAGTATAAATAACTATAGCTAAAGTATAGTAAATATAAGAAAAATAAGTAAATTAATACTAAAATAAGGTTTTATAACTATGTATTAGAAATAAGGTAAAGTTAAAGCTTAATAGCTAACTTTCTACTAAATAAAAAAGATAAGAAGCTAAACTAAATAAATACTAAATATACTATAGAAAAAATAATTAGCTTATATATTATAAAGCTAAATATACTTTTAAAATTAAAGTTAAAGTTTTATATAAATAGACTATAGTTAGTTAGTAATAATTTATTACTAAGCTAGTTAATAAATAATTTATAACTACTACTAATTTAAGTAGATAGCTATAAAGAGTATAAAGTATAAAATATAGTTACTAAAGTATAAACTAAATAAAAAAAAGGCTATTAACTATAGTATAAAGTAAAATAAAAAAGTTATATACTAATAACTATAAAGCTAGTAAGTTAACTAGAAAATATAATAGTATTAAATTACTAGAAAAAATATATAGTATTTTTATAAAAAGTAAAAACAAGCTTTTATTAGTAAACTACTAATAAGAGCTTTAAAAGAAACTATAATAAATAAATTTAATATTATTTTAAAAAGCTTTTTTTTAGAAAATAGTTTACTAAAAGCTTTTTACTAAATTTATTATAAGTATAGAGCTTAGAAATAAAAGAATGTTTCTTTATTTTATTTTCAAACTCTACTAAATATTAAACTTGTATACTATTTTTTAAACTAGCTATTATAAAATATGCTATTATAAATTATATACTAGAAAAAAAATTGCTTTTCTATTATTTCTTATATTTTTAAATTACTAAGAGTACGTAACTAAATAAAAGAGTAATATAATAAACTAGAGCCTAAAATAGTTAACTAAAGTAGTTATTTTATATCATAAATACTTTTAATAGTTCTTTTAGAAATATATAAAAAATTAACTAACTAGTAGAAAAACTATTAACGTTTTTTATAAGCGAGTGAACCATACAAGCGAGTGAACCACTTTTGCCAAGAATTACCTTTTCTTTAATAACTTTACGAAAACCTAGTATTATTTAATAAAAATTTAAAATTAGCTTTTTAGCTAGTAAATACACCTTGTATTAAATTTACATTCTAATAGCCTTACGTAATTATAAGTTATTAAGCTTAGAATTTACTCTTTTAAAATTTAGTTTTTAGCTATTAATATTTTAATAACTATTAAATAAGAAACTATAGATATTAAACTTAAGCTATTTTATATATAATTTAGACTATATTATGCTTTTAAAGTAATAAAATAAGTAAGTTTTTAAGATCTTTAAGTAGGGAGAAATTTTAGCCCCCACTTTTTAATATCTTAAAAACTACTAATACTATAGCTTTGAAATTCTAATATATTATAGATTTAGGCGCTAATACCTTGTATTTAAGTTTTTATAATTTATTATTAAGTAATATTATAAATATAAATAGCTAAACATTATTTTAAAGTAATGTAGATTCTAAGCTTAATAACTTATAATTACGTAAGACAATTATAATGCAAATTTAATACTAGGTGTATTTAATATCTAAAAAGCTAATTTTAAATTTTTATTAAATAATACTAAGTTTTCGTAAAGTTATTAAAGAAAAGGTAATTCTTGGCAAAAGTGGTTCACTCGCTTGTATGGTTCACTCGCTTATAAAAAACGTTACTTCTTTTTCTTCTTATTTCTTTATCTCTTTTAACTACTAGATTATTCTTATCTGTTAGTTCTAATATCTCTTATTATTAATAGGCTCTTAGTTAGGCTTCTAGTTCTATTTCTAATACTTTATAAACCTATAATAAAGCTAAAAAGCGTTAATAAAATAGTTAACTTATAGAATATAGTCTATAAGCTTATATAGAGTCTAATTTTAAATAAATGCCTTAAGCTTCTTCTTAGTACTATCTATAGCTACTACTAGTATTTCTAGTATTACTAGTATTACTTATTATACTATATTATCTAAAGTAAAAGAAATAGTACCTATAACTAAAAGTATAGAAACTAAACTAAAACTAGTAATAGTTATTACTAGATTAATAAGCTATAAAGGGTTTTTTTTTAGCATAAATATATTAAATAGCTTATTTTATTTATTAGTATTCTCTTAATATATTAAGTTAATTATTAACTTAGTAAATGCTGTACTAAGTATTATAATATTATTTAACTATATAAGTATACTAGATACTTTAGTAAAGAACTCTAAGTAAAAGACTTTACTTAAAGTTATTTATTTCCTAAGCTTTTGTTTAGTTCTAGGGTATTATCTAAGTACTTAATATACTCTTTCTAATAAACTACTTTATTCTTAATTTTCTTAAGTATTAAGTAATTATATAAGAGATAACTAGGTTTACTATAGCTATAGTAAATTTACTTAGTAAGTAAAATAGTTATAGTAGTTACTAGTTTAATATTAAAAGCTAGTATAAGCTTATTTTTCTTAATAATTCTTAATAAACTTCTTCTAGCTTAAAAATATATTCTATATTTTATATACTTATAGTTAGATCAGGCTAGTTCTTATGCTATATACTAAGTTTTATTATAGTATATTTTAAAGGTATAGTACTTTTAGATATATTTATTTTCTATATATATACATAACTTACTATAAAGTATTTTATAAAAATCTTTTTTTACTAGTTTTATAGTATTTTAATAAGATTAGTAAGCTGCATAAAGTTTATAAGAAACTAATTAAAATTATTAAAAGGCTTTATTTTAAGAAACCTAAGCTCTTATTATACTTTAATATATTAATTAAAATCTTTAAAAATGCTTTAAAGGTACTATATTATATTTTTTATAGTAATATCTTCTTTTTAGTCTTTTCTAGTATTTAGGAAAAAATTAAGAAAGTTACTAGCTTTACTAGTTATATAAGTCTAAATATAAGTAATTTATATTACTTTTATAATATTTAGATTATTATATTTATATTAATTAGTATTAAGCCTAAGCTTATTCTTTATCTACTTATTTTAATTCTTAAAAGTCAGATTAATGCTGTTATTAAAAATAGATAAATTAAAAAATTTAGCAAACCTCTTACCTTATAAGATACTTAAATAAGTAGTATATACTAATTCTAAGATTATTAGTTTTTATTATTTAGCTATACTAAGTATATAATGTAAAATAGAGATTAATTTTTTATTAAAAAAAATCTAACATTCTAGCATGTCTACTATTACTTAGTAGGCTATAATAGAGTTTTATTAACCTTAAAAATTACTTCTTCTTTTTTTTTTTTTTTTCTAGTAGTTAAATTAGCTTTAGCTAATATTAAGCTTTTATAATTTTTTCTACTTAAGTCTTTACTTTAGATAGGAGTAAAGCTTTTATAATTTTATTCTTAGTATATAAAGTATTATTAGTAATATAGAATAAAATAGTAGTCTACTACTTTAGTACTTTAATATAAAGAATTTACTTATAAAGCTTATTAGTAATTTCTATTAAGTTTATTTTAGTTTATATAGTAATATTAGTAAATAATATTTATCTATCCTTAGTATGCTTTTTAATAGTTATAGAAATACTTTTATTTTTTCCTTATTTTTTTTAAATATTTAAGTTTACTTTATTAGTCATCTTTAAGCTCTTTTATTAATATATAAAAGTAATATAAAGTGTCTTTAAAATAAAAAGTAATGTTATTATTAATATTAATACTTAAAAAGACCTTTAGCTTTAAGGCTATTATTTTTATTATTTTATTTTTATTTTATCTTACACTACTATAGAGTTCATAGGAATTATTATAAGGTTTAATATTTTTAATTATATAAAGTAATCTAATAGCTACTATGACTTAGTAGGCTTATAAGTAAAGGCCTAAAAATATAAATTATTCTAACTTAGTTTATAACTAAGTAGTATTAATAGTACTTAGCTTTTTTAGCTCTTATTTTTTTTTTTTTTTTTACTTAATTACCTTATAACGTGTACTAAAATTATTTATATATATATACTAGCTATCTACATACTATAAACGTAGTAATATTTATTTATAAATTACTATTAGTTACCAAATTAATATAATAGCACTTATTAATAGGTCATTATTATTATTATTATTATTATTATTATTATTATTATTATTATTATTATTATTATTATTATTATTATTATTATTATTATTATTATTATTATTATTATTATTATTATTATTATTATTATTATTATTATTATTATTATTATTATTATTATTATTATTATTATAAGAGCCTGCAGGAAGTATATTTCCTAAAAATAATTAGTAAATAAATATTTTAATAAAAGCTCTAGAAAGTTTATTATCTAGAAATAATTAAAAATAGGTGTTTTAGTAAAAGCTCTAAAAAATCTATTATTTAAAAATAATTAAAAAAAGTATTATAGTAAAAGCTCTTAGAGCTAGCTGCTTACTACTTTTTAAAAATAACTAAAAATTTAAATATAATAAAAACTTATTATAAGTTAATTACTTTTACCTATTAATTTAAAGCTTTATTATATTATCTTATAGTGTAATTAAAGTTGCCTATTATAATAGAACTTAAAAAAAGAAAGAAAAGTTATTAGTACTATAAATTATATTTAAGTACTTAATTTAACTAATATTATACTACCTTTATAAGCTAAAAAAGAGATAATATTAAAGTAATATTACGGCTAGCATAAACCTATAGGTAATTATAAGTAGTTATAAGTAATAAAATACTATATTAAAGCTACTTTAGTATTAAAAAAAGAAAAAAAAAGAGTAGAAAAAAAGAGGGAAATAAGGCTTTTATAGAGTATTCTTAATACACACATAAAAGCATAACATGTAACTTATAAATATAATAAGTAACTTATATATAAGATACTTTATATAACTATAGAATATAACTATAGTATGTAACAGGTTATTATATTACTTTTCTTTAAAAAAGTAGAATTATCCTCAATCCTAAAGAAAAATTGTAAAATAAGTAAAAAAAAAATAAAGTAAAATATAGACTTTTAGTCTCTATATTACTTGCTTCTTCTTTTTCTTATTTCTTTACTTCTTTTAACTACTAGATTATTTTTATCTATTAGTTCTAGCATCTCTTATTATTAATAGGCTCTTAATTAGGCTTCTAGTTCTACTTATAGTACTTTATAAACCTATAATAAGACTAGAGAGTATTAATGGAATAGTTAACCTATAAAATATAGTCTGTAAGCTTATATAGAGTCTAATTTTAAATAGGTGCCTTAAGTTTCTTCCTAGTACTATCTATAGCTACTACTAGTATTTCTAGTATTACTAGTGTTACTTATTACGTTATATTATCTAGAGCAAGAAAGATAGTACCTGTAACTAAAGATATAAAAGCTAGACTAAAACTAGTAATAGTTATTACTAGATTAATATGCTATAAAGTGTCTCTCTTTAGCGTAAGTATGTTAAGCAGCTTATCTTATCTATCAGCATCCTCTTAATACATTAAGTTAATTATTGACTTAGTAAATGCCGTACTAGGTATTATAATATTACTTAGCTGTATAGGTGCACTAGATGCTCCAGTAGGGGACTCTAGGCAGGAGACTTCGCCTAGAGTCATTCGTTTCCTGAGCTTTCATCTAGTTCTAAGGCATTGTCTGAGTACTTAATGTGCTCTTCCTAATGGACTGCTTTATTCTCAATTTTCTTAGGCATCAAGTAATCACGCGAGAGATGACCAGATTTGCCACAGCTATAGCAGGTTTACTTAGTAAGTAAGGTGGTTATGGCAGTTGCTGGTTTAATGTCGAAAGCCGGCGTGGGCTTACTCTTCTTAATGATTCTTAGCAGGCTTCCCCTGGCTTGGAGACGCACTCTACGCTCTATATGCTCACAATTAGATCAGGCTAGTCCTCATGCCATATGCTAAGCCTTGTTACAGTACATCTCAAAGGTGCAGTACTCCTGGGCGTAATTGCTTTCCATGTGCGTACGTAGCTCACTGTAAAGCATCTCATGAAGGTCTTCCTTCCACTGGTCTTATAGCGTCCTGGCGAGATTGGCAAGCCGCATAAAGTTTGCTAGGAACTGGTTGAAATCGTCGGAGGGCTTTATTCTGAGAGACCTGAGCTCTTGTCGCGCCTTGATGCGTTAGTCAGGGTCTTCAAAGACGCCCTAAAGGTACTGTATCACGTCTTCCACAGCAACATCTTCTTCTCAGTCTTCTCTGGCGTCCAGGAAAGGGTTAAGAAAGTCGCTGGCTTTGCCGGCGATGCGAGTCTGGATATAAGTAATTTATGCTATTTCTGTGGCGTCTGGATCGTCGCACTCATACCAGTCGGCATTAAGCCTGAGCTTGTTCTTCATCTGCTTGTTCTAGTTCTTAAAGGTCGAATTGACGCCGTCGTTAAGAATAGGCGGGTTAGGGAATTTAGCAGACCTCTTGCCTTGTGAGACGCTTAGATGGGTAGCGTATACTGATCCTGGGGTCGTCGGTTCTTGTCGCTTAGCTGTACCAGGCGTATGATACAGAGCAGGGCTTGATTCTCCATGAAGAGAAGGGAACCTGGCATTCTAGCGTGTCTGCCATTACTTGGCAGGCTGTAACGGAGTTTCATTAGCCTCAGAGATTGCTTCTTCTTCTTCTTCTTCTTCCAGTGGTTGAATTGGCTTTGGCTGATGTCAAGCTTTCACAGCCTTCTCTGCTTGAGTCTTCACTTTGGATGGGAGCAGGGCTTCTGCAATCTCGCTCTCAGCATGTAGGGCATCATTAGCAATGCGGAACAGAGTGTCAGTCTGCTGCTCTAGTGCTTTGATATAGAGAATTTGCTCGTGAAGCTCGTCAGCAACCTCTGCCGGGTCCATTTTGGTCCATGTGGCAATATCGGTGGATAACGTTTGTCCATCCTTAGTACGCTTCTTGACGGTTATGGGGATGCTCTTGTCTCTTGCTTGCTTTTCCAGCCGTCTGAGCTTGCCTCGTCGGTCGTCTTCAAGCTCTTTTGTTGGTATATAGAAGTGATGTGGGGTGTCCTCAGGGTAAAGAGTAATGTCGTTATTAATGCCGATGCTTGAGAAGGCCCTCAGCTCCAGGGCTGTCGCTTTTACCATTTTGTCTTTGCCTTGCCTTGCACCACTGCAGAGTTTAGAGGAATTACCACGAGGTTTAACGTTTTCAACTACACAAAGCAACCTAATGGCTACTATAACTCAGCAGGCTTGCAAGCAGGGGCCTGGGGGTGTAGATTGTCCTAACTCGGTTTACAACCGGGCAGTGCTAGCAGTGCTTGGCTTCCTAGCTCTTGCTCCTTTCTCTCCACTCAGTCGCCTCGTGACGCGCACTGAGATTGTTCGTGTGTGTGTACTGGCCGTCTGCACGCTGCAGACGTAGTGACGCTTGTCTGTGGGTTGCCGCTGGTTGCCGAATCGGCGTAATGGCGCTTGTCAATGGGTTGCTGTTGCTGTCGTCGTCGTCGCCGTCGTCGTCACGATGAGAGCCTGCAGGAAGTGCGTCTCCTGAGGATGATCAGTGAATAAGTGTCTTGGTGAGAGCTCTAGAAGGTTCGTTGTCTAGAGATGACCAGAGGTGGGTGTCTTGGTGAGAGCTCCAGAAGATCCGTTATCTGGAGATGACCAGAGAGAGTATCGTGGTGAGAGCTCCTAGAGCCAGCCGCTTGCTGCTTTTTGGAGATGACCAGAGATTTAAATGCGATGAGAGCCTGTCGTAGGTTGATCGCTCTTGCCTGCCAATCCAGGGCTTCGTTACACTACCTCGTAGTGTAATTGGGGTTGCCTATCACGGTAGGACTTGAAAAGAGAGAGAAAAGTCGTCGGCACTGCGAACTACGTTTAAGCACTCGGTTTGACTGATATTATGCCGCCTTCACAGGCCAAAGAAGGGATGATACTAGAGTAATGTCACGGCCAGCATGAACCTATAGGCAATCGCAAGTGGTTGCGAGCAATAAGGCGCTGTATTGGAGCTACTCTAGTATGAAGAAGAGAAAAGAAGAAAGAGTGGAAAAAGAGAGGGAGGCAAGGCTTTTATAGAGCGCTCTCAGTACGCACGTGAAAGCGTAGCACATAACTTACGAACGTAATAGGTGACTCACATGTGAGACACTTCACGTGACTATGGAATGTAGCTATAGCATGTAACGAGTCGTCACAAGTACAGTATAGCTATAGTTATATTATAAAATACTAGAATATTACTTTTAACTAAAACTTAATTTTTATTTATATAAAAGGCTTAAAACTAAGCTACATAAAAAGAAAAAAATTAACCTAAATCTTTAATACTATTTTTACTATGCTTATTATCTTTAAACTAATAATAACTTAACTCTAAAAATTCTTTAATTAATTACTATTAAATAGCTAAACTAATTAAAGTAGTTGTTAATAACTAGCTATAATTCTATATTTAATAAATAAATAAACTATATTATATACATCTTTCTACCTTTCTCTATTAACTATACTAAAAAAGGGAAACTAGTTTTACTATAAAGCTAAATATTTCTATAAATTTAGTTATTAAAAGGTTTATTATACTAAAGTCTATTTTATTTATTTTAAATTAAGTAAAAGTATATATAGTTAAATAAGAAACTAGGTATTAAACTACTTATAGGAATTTAAAGTAGTTATTTAATAGTAATAATTAACTATTAAATACACACTAAATTAAAGTACTTAAACTATAGTAAAATATAAAAGTTTTAATAGTAATAAACTAGTTTCTACTTTTTACTTTATATAAAATTTATTTAAATTAGGCTATATAAGTTAGTAGTAATTTATTATTATTTTAATATAACTTATATAGAGCCTACTAAGCTTCATGAATTTTATTTAAGTTAGTATATACTTATTATAGTTGTTATAGAATATTCTTATAATTTTATTAGTTTAGCTTTTTAACATCTATTAATTATAATAATATTATAGTTTATACTATAGATTTTAGGCTATTTAAATATAGTAGAATTAGACTATAGTATCTTTAATTACTACTCTATTAATAATTATCTTTACTTTAATTATAGGTAGTTATATTTTAAGCTAGTATAATTTATTATTAAACTTTATAAAAGTAGGTAGTACTAGCTTTAGTTAATAAAAAAATATTAAAAAAGTAAAAATTAATAGTATACTACATAGCACTTAGTTTTTAGTATATAAACTTTAAATCTTTTACTAAAATTTAGCTTATAAAGCCTATAGTTTATTTTAAAGCTAACAAATAAAATTGTTTATAGTAAAAGAAAATTTTAAGTAGTTAAATACATATATATATACTAGATATGTATATATATATAAGGTATTATCTAACTATTTAAGTAGCTAGAAGTTAATAGTTTAATGCTATTACTAACTTAAGTTATGTGTATAAGTATATATATATACTAGTTATAAATATATATATAAAGTATTACCTAGCTTATTAAGTAGCTAGAAGTTAATAGTGTGATGCTATTACTAACTTAAGTTATATACATAAATAGGTATTATAATAAGTAAAAGCTTTATATATAAGTATATACAAAAAATACTTAAACTTTTATATTACTTAAAAAGTTAATTTAATATCATAAATACTCTTAATAGCTTTTTTAAAAACATATAAAAAATTAACTAACTAGTAGAAAAACTACTATAGTAGTAAAAAGATATATTTCTATTAAGACTTTAATTATACTAAACTATAGTAGTATAGTATAGTTACAGCCATATTATAAAATACTATAACATTTTAGTCTTAACTTTATATATAATTATATAATTTTAGTAACTTAGTAAAAGTTAGTTATTAAAGTTTTTATAGTATATATAGTTAATTTTTTATTAAATTTACTTTATTTTACTTAATTACTATTATTGGCCTAAATTCTTATAATTATTTATAAACTTATTAATTATAAATACTATATTTTTAAACTTTATACTACTACTAATATTTTTTTATTATAAATTTTATACTATATTTTAGTTTTATATATAACTTTAAAGTAAAAAACTATAAATTTTTAAGTTTTATTATTTATATTAGTTTTTATTTAAATTTAATAGTAAAGTAAATAATAAACTAAAATTATAATAACTTATTACATGTTATAACTACATTTTATAGTTATATAAAAAGTTTTATAAATAAGTTACTTATTATGTTTATAAGTTACATGTTATACTTTTATATGTATACTAAAAATACTTTATAAAAATCTTATTTTTCTTTTTTTATACTTTTTTTTATACTAAAGTAGCTTTAATATAGTACTTTATTACTTATAACTATTTATAATTATTTATAGGTTTATGCTAGCTATAATAAAAATACTACTTAATAATATTAAAGTTTTAGCTTTTTAAATGCTTTAAGCTTAATATTACTTAAAATATATTATATACCTTTTTATTTAAGCTTTAAAAGTAGTTTAATAATTTATTTATTATAATAACTAACTTACTTAAAGTATACTTAAATTATATAATTATTTATTTATTTAAGTTTATTACTTTAATACTAGTTTATATAAGTACTTTAATTTTATATACTTTTATTAACTTTATTTTAAAGTAGTTAACTTTAGTTATTTTAACTATTAATTTAAATATTAATTTTAAGAATATTACTAATTATAATATTACTTTAAAACTATAATTTTTTAAGTTATAAAGTTAACTTAATACTTAAATTAATTATATAACTACTTTTTAAAGCTGTATTATTAAATAACTATTTAATTTTTTAAAACATCTCATTTTAAGTAAGTTTAGAAAATTCTAAATACTATTTTTATTTAAGTTTAATTTTCTTTTATTATAGTAACTAGTTGTAATGATGTGGGACACTTAGGTGAATATTACTATATATAATATCCTCTAAGATATAAGTATAGCACTACTGTTATATAAGTATAGTGCTGTTATTATATAAGCATGATATTATTATCACACTTATATTACACCCGCGCCTTAATAATGTTTAAGGTTATAAAATAAAAAACTTACTACCTATATTTTAGCTTAATAGAATTTAGCTTTAATTTATCCTATAAGTGTTTACTTACTGCTATATTAACCCCCTATTACACTAATAAACTCCTACTTTATTATTAAAAAAAAAGTATACTAGTTATTATACTATTTTTATAGTAGTTTTAAAAATCTTATTTTAAGTTAGTTTAAAAAAAATAAAATACTATTTTTATTTAAGTTTAATTTTTTTTTTATTATAATAACTAGTAAACTACTTCTTTACTATTAAAAAAAAGTGTACTAATTACTATACTAATTTATAGTAGTTTTAAAAGCTTAATATTATACTATTTTTATATGTATTTTAATAGCTTTACTTTAACTTATTTTAGTTCATAATACTATTTTTATTTTATTTAGTAAAGTTACTAACTAGATTATAAGTACTAATTTTACTTTAATTAACTTTCTTGCATATAAAAGAGTTTTTTTATTAGAGTTTATTAACTTTATTAATAATTTTTTACACTAATCTATTCATACATCAATAATTCCACTTAGCTTGCTTGCTGTTTAGCTTCTCGCCTTTTAAATCTTCGTGGTTTGACGTTTCTCGGAGATTACCTTAGACCAATAGTCTCAAGGACACTTCTGTGCTCTCTTCCTCTTTTTGATCCGATTCTTCTGAGCATGTAACTTCATCCCTTTCCCCGTTCTCGGTCACCTACTGAAAGGTGACTACATCTTCATAAATTGTACAAAGCGTCTCTGGAAATACCACAATCTCTGGGTCTTGTATGTCTTGAAATTTTCTCGCGACTTTTTCACAAGTGAAATCTCTTAGGGAGAGTTGCAGATCTGCTCCAGTGACGGTATTACCATCCTTGTCTCTAAATTCCTTTTTAATTTTAGCACAAGAATGATTGGTAATGGCGGGGGACACATCTTATCAAGGACGCTCTCGATAACTGTTACTCTTTTGAGGCCATTCGATTCGTCCACTTCTGCGCGCCATACTGAGGAGGTAGCAGCAGACTTGCCTAATGTAGCTTGCCGGCGTTGCCGCATCTTCGCCGCATAAATATCATTCAGATTCACCCCGACGACAGTTCGGATTGAGCCTTGAGATCTCTGGATATACTCGCTTGCCAGCTCTAGTAAATTTAATTTTCTTTGAGACCAAGCTATTTTCATGACAAATCCAGGAAACTGACAATCTCTGTGCTGAAAGGCGCTGCCCGGCGATTTGCTATCCATTTGCCCATTAGATACCGGAAATTTAATTTTACTTGTGCCTTTCGCTTTGATGCGGTTGGCGGCGTCAATAACGCTCTCATGGTAACGATCAGTGCGCTTTCTAACCTCCTTTAGCCGATCATAGATGTCGCTCCAGATCTCTGCAGCTACAGTATCATGCAGGTCCGAAGACATTCGAATGACGAATTTTCGTTTGTTGCGTGTGTAATCGGATTTGACCTATTAGCTCCGGTTCGGTATAATATTCCGGACTTCAGCTCACCGAAGCCTGTCGTTGAAGTATCCCAGCAAGTCCGGATTGGTTGCTATTCTATTAAGCATCCGACCATGAAGGTGGAACCAGTGCGATCAATCTTTACACATACGTGCACATATCACGCCAAGGCACCATGTCATAAAGGTATTATCGCCATTGAGGATACACTACCTTACAGCTATATCTATGAGTATCTTATTGTAGCTCACTTCTCTCCTCCGGCAAACTTCTTAACCAGCCAGGTAGATCCGCGCTCGTCATACTCCGCCTTAGAGACGAGAACCTCCTTCAACCGCTCCGGCTGGCTCGCAAACCTCGCAACTCCCAACCACGTATGTTTGATAGGGTCTTCTGCCCTCGATATATTAAGTAGTCGGACGAGACGAGCGTTCTCAGCTCACCTTCCAGCCTCTCCATGAAACCTGAGATAAGCGAGTTGCCACCCACGACCAGCACATTCGTTAGCATCCCGATCTTCAAAGCTTCGGGAAGGATGCTCACAGACTCCATGACTGCAGCTGGGAGTCCTATTTCCTGGATGCCAATATCCGTAAGGTTGAAGAGCAGCTCCGGTACGGCGAACCGCTCATTCCCAAGGCGCAGCAGGTCTTCCCTTGGTTCTTGTAATGGCTGTAGACCGCGGCGCATCTTTGACTTGACTGGATCATGATCGAGCATAGCTGTGAACAGACCGCTCGTAGTCCGGTAGCACATAGTCGAGCACAATACTCGGATCTAGCTCCATCTTTGTCGCCTAGTCTGCCTTTCCATGTCCGCTCTAGATCTTTCGAGAACTGTTGCGTCGAAGGTGCGACGAAGGAAACAGCTTCCTTGATCTCATTCAATAGGTATGTCTCCTCCATCATGTTGTAGTGTCAGAGCAAGGACAGCTCTTTGAGGTAGTTGGTGAGCAGCTTGCTGCCGACGGTGAGGCGCCGCACAGCTGGCTGGATGAGCTGTCCGTTGTAAATGGGCAGATAGTCGTGTCCGAGTATGATGTTATCGATGACGAGGAGGCATTCTTTTGGTAGCGCGGAGAGCGAGCTGGAATTATAAGGGTGGTATGCATTGAGAGTTGACGCGTCAGTACATCTGCTTTGCATTTTGAGAGCTCCAGGAAGTACATGTCAATGCAGCGACAATGGGCCGCAAACTCAAACTGCTCGAACACCATTTCATCGCAATTCTTTGCAGCTCCTTTGGGCAATTCGGCTTCTCCGTCAGGAGCAAATTCGTCTCCTTGGGATCACACTGTGTTCCAATTAGTGCTTCATCCTCCCCGTTCCTAGGCGAAGCTCAAATCGCGTACCTACCCAAGCCCCTCCCCCGCATCCGCTCCCGTAAACTCATGTTCCCAAATCGCCTTCTCCGTCTCCCACATGACGATGAACCCCTTCTCTACCGGTCTTCTAAACGCCAATTCGCCAAAGTCTTTGCATTGCGCAAGCTCCGAAGCTGTGTAGGTGCGCTTGTAGCGTGTGCTGCGCGCGATGCAGTTCGGGATCACGGCGCAATCATCGTAGCTTGGATCTACCGAGGCCGTCGACACGATGCCGGCTTTGATCGTGCATGTGCCGTTTTCGAGAACGAGAGTTCGAGGTAGGGCGGCCGTGCTGGCCTTCTTGGAGCCTTTTGGTGGCATTTGTGCTTGGAGATAGTGACCTGGAAAGTGGAGGCTTATGTAATCTTCCTCTGATTTTATTGGGAAAGTCTAACCGATGCGGCTCCAACATCCAGATGTCGCCAGCATCTATCTTCACCACATTTTCCATTTAATTATACTCTCCAATTCCTTTCGTTGACTACCAGCAAAATTCGGCATCCCGAGGCAGATAGAGGGTCGCCAGCCTTCTCCATTCTGCCCCGAAGGCTGAAGGCTGAAGCAGCTCGCTCCTCACCGCTTTTCTCTCCTCATTCACAGCTGCCCACGTGGTAGACCTCCACCTCGCACCCAGAAACAACCTTGAATCCTTTGCCTCGTTGAATTTCCTCAGCTGACAATTTGCCTTCTCCATCTAGGGAGGGTGGTGGCTCCTTACAGTCGTCCTCGAAATAGTGTTTACACTTCGATTCGCGGCCAATCCGCGCCCAAATCTCAGCACTGGCCAGGTCTCAAGGCTACGCAGAAGCAGACCACACGGTGCTAAAAACCAAGCCTTAAACGAAAGATCGCGAACACCAAAAGTCAAAATCCAATTTTTAAAGTATAATAAGTTTTAGAGAAGTAAAGGAGAAAATGGTGTTTTGGCCGCTAAAACGAAATGTACAGTAAACACTATTTCGAGAACGGCTGTAATCCGGACCGATCATATCCCCACGGCATCACCATGACCTTCGAGGACCATTACGGCAGGGAATGGCGGTCTTGCCTTTTGCCTCCTCTGAGATTGCCTTGCGTAAGAGAGTAGTGGGATCCGCCATCGCCGATGCTGCGTGGGGCATGATCCCCGCGTTCTGTGGGGAACTGGCGTTCACAGGAAGGATGTGGCACCACTCGGCTGGGATCTAACGATGTGGGTCCGTGTCCCTTCGTTTGCTTCGTTCATAAGTTGCGCTGCGGCCCGCACGAGATTGACTTGCAGAGCCGACCTTGACCGGTCAAAGGATGACGGTCCAATCATGCCAATATTGAGTTTGTCCCCGTGATGAGCAGCATGCAGCATCAGCATGCAGTAATGCGTGGCCCCGAAGGCAAAATCAGGCGACTGAATTTCTTCGCAAGGGTGTTTGATTGCTCTATCGCTGCCTGAAGCTTTCCGGAGATGAGAGCAACTCAGTCTGAAGAGCCTCATGATGTGGCCTGGAGGGACTGAAGATTAAAATGCAGAGCATCGTTTGACCAAAGCCTCGCCAGCCTAGTAAAATTACGTCCATTATCTCACCGGTACTCAGATCAAACTCAACCAAGCATTCACACCACCGCTCTTTCGAAAGACAGAATCGGTGCTCAGCCTCCGCAGGGATGTCGCAGCCTACCTGGGATTGGGACGAGTTCGACACTTACCGCCTAGCGCAAGATTCGCTCGAAGAATACCTTACGTCAATATTTGGATACTACAACTTTTACATCAGGGTAAGGCTTAGCCGAGCATGAATTAACTCTTGATCTAACAACTCATCAAAGGTAGTCGGAGGAGTATACAAGTTCTGGATTCCCGGAAAACTTTCCGAGGTTTGCCAATCGCAATTGAACCAAAACCCCTTATTAACTGATTGAAGGCCGACAAAAAAGCGCTCCTGAAGAGACGCTATGGCAACGACGATTGACCGAGGAGATGTTGACCTACTCTACGCGTACACGTAAGGCTGCGGATACGGCGAGGCTGGAAAACTTTTGCGTTTATTACTGTTTGGAACAGTCTCGATCTGCCTAAAGAAGCTTCGCCTGTCAATCAGGCTGACGAGCGCGGGTTGCATCCGCTGCCACCGATAAGCCTCATAAGGCAGTGGTCCAACTCTCTACTGCGGTTCCGCAAAGAGTAGTGGGGCGAGAAACACTTTGTTTTAAAGCCGGAAACATGTTCACCGAATAGCCATCATGATCATTCCGACTCATTCCAATTTGGTTCTTGCTTTGATTTGCGGTCGTTTTCAGACAGTCTGGAGATGAATCAATTTCTTGAATCTTGCGATGACTTCTTGTCGTATCCCAAGAACATCATCCATCATGCAATTCACAACCCCACCGCATATTTTACCCGACTCTACAATGAGAGATTCCGAATGTTTGTCGATGAGGGCGAAGCCGCTCTTGATTTTCTGGATCTCGAGACTGAACCGAAAGGTATGCCCTGAGTTGACGTGGCCTTGCATTTTCCAACTAAGCTATAGCCGTGATACCGGCTGTATTCCAACCAGAGCGTGTGCGGAATCTTGGTGATCTGAGAGAGCATCTCCGGGAAGCTCTAAACGAGGAGAAGGCTGACCCTCTCTGTCGATTTATGTAAGTACAATTTCAAAGCCTCGCACACGCTGACATCCAATCACAGTTTTATTCATGCCGGCCACTCTCGGGCACCATTGAGGATATCCTATGAAATGATCTGTTTCCTATTTTCATACCTCCAAGTAATGCCATCATTCCTGGATTTCGTCTTCCCATTTGGCGAACAGGAATATGCCCAGGATTTTTACTTCACTGGCTTCAAGGAAGAATGTCTACTAGGAGCCAAGCATCGAGGTCTGGTCCTCTCCGAGCTCGGGCGTTCAGGCTCTGAAATGCGACTTTGCTTCAATTTACGATCGGTCGAAGAATCACCGAGACAAGTTGGCCTACCTTGGTCGATACGCCAAACAGCTGTATACCACACCTTTGATTTCGAGACCGGGAAGTCGGTATGGATCACAGTCAAGGGAAGCCAAGATATTAAGAAACGAATTTCTAATCTAGTGAAACCTTGGAACTCGTCCACCTATGGCTCCATTGCCGACGCATTCGAGGCCAGTCTCAATGTCCATTTGCTGATATGCAACTGGTCGTTAGAGAACTGGAGATGGTATATTAATGACCTCGAGAGGGACGTCCACTCCTCGACTCAAATGGCTCTCTCCACTGTCGTCGATCGGCCACCTAGTCCTCAACCGACGATATCGCCAACCACCATATCTCCTCCGACCAGCCCCCGAAGCCACAGCGGCACATTTTCTGGTTTTTCACGAGTTCCAACTATCTCGTCGATTGTCAGCCCGCGTAGCAAGCCAAGAGAATTCAACGTACCATCCTTTCCGCCGTCAAGAAAACATTCCAACATTTCTCAAGCCCAGACCGCTACTGATGAGAGCACTCGCCAGGGAAGCTCAGCGGGGCGTGCCGAACATATCCACAGCATGATCAAGACGGCAATGACGTCTGTCCTCGGCATAATCAATCGTCCCAAGAATTGGCGAGGAGCAAATTATGACCCAAGCTCCTCAAGCGAAAAAATGGACTCACCTACTTTAGAACCAGGTGTGCGGAAAGAGCCGCCAAACCCGCCTCCTGAATTGGGAGATGAAGAGACGCCCCATCCTAGCGGCAAATTTGCCTTCAGCGACCTGCAACACATTTTGTTCATTGAGCGTAAAGCACAAGAAGCTGCGGTAATTCTTCAATTGAACCTAGGAGTTCTCGAGGAGCTGCGGCAGCACTACGTCTACGTCGCAGGACATCCCGACTGTCCAAGCAATATTAAAGCTAAATGTGATATCTCGCGGTTCGAAAAATCTATCCGTGGAATAGAGAAGGAGCTCCGGTTGCAGCACTCGCGCTTCGAGACTTTTTCTCGTCTGCTGTCAGAGCACAAAACCCTTGTAAGCAACCCCAAATTTGGTAGTGCTCGAAATGCTTATACTAATCTGTTGTCTAGCTCAACAGCATCCTGCAGTATCGGGGCATGGAAGCAAGCATAGTCTTCTCAAAGAAAGCTCATGAATCAGCGGTGAAAATGGAAGCTTTAACAAGCAACATGAACGATATCGCTCAAAAGACGAGACAAGAGACTGTCTCCATGCGCATCATAACGCTCGTAACGCTCTTCTTTCTCCCAGGGACTTTCATTGGAGTAAGCATCTCAAGCCTCCTTCCATCAATCCAAGCTTACACAACTCTTCAGACATTTATGAGCACAGACATCATTAAATTCGAGCCGGGCAATGTGCGACACTTTCAGCCCCAAGGGTTAAAGGTATACTTGGCCATATGTCTACCGATGATGTTCGTCACGTTCCTCGCGTGGTATTTTGTCTATAGGTCAGTGGACCGAGGGCAAAAGAAAAAGGACGCGGCAGCAGCTGACTGTGGTTATGCGACGATTGTGTGAAGCGATCCTTTTTACGCTTTTTGAGCTCATTTCCTCGTCTCGTTTTCGGGTTATTTTTCCTAGGGCGACAGGCCTCGCCAATTGTTCCCAGATGTCATGAACTTCTTGATCCCTGTCTCGTCTCATTAGCGCTGTGTCCCTGTACACTAGGTAGTTTATAATATCATAGAAGTTCTATCTTGGTAATCATGCTTGCGGGACTTCCGCCTCGAAACGATCGAAAGAGATGCGCGGTCTCAGGCACAGCCTCTCTGCTTCATCCCGTACTGCCAGATTGGGTAGTCGCTCACTGTGTCGATGGTGCCAACAGCAGTACAGAAGGTACAGCTGATCAATTATATTCTGCTTCGTTCTCTAAAGCCTGCTAGGCTGAGCGAAGAGCGCGCTGCAAGAGACCGGTCACTGGGTTTGGCGGTCATGAATGTGGCTGTGCACATGAAAATGCGATTGTGGGTATGCCACTGAGTAAGAGACGCAAGGCATATTTGCCCGTGATGAATGTGATGATAGCTGGTCGTCGAAGACTTGATGTCATGGAGTAGAACTGCCCGCATGTTGGAAATCATCACGGTGTAGCGGCCAGGAATTCGGTGGCAAATTGCGCAATGGTAGCGAGGTGGGATTCCGTCTTGGCGGATGCCATCGCACCTTCGTAGGCCTAAGGCCGGGGCAAGCTTGGGGCAAGCTTAAGGTGCTTAGTGCAGAATCCAATTTCGACCTCCCTCTTACTTCGTCACCTTTTCTTCCGCATTCGCGACGCGCAGATGGGCAATGGGCGTGCACAAGGCTGAATCTGGGCAGGTTTTGCTAGGCAGGTCGGCGGGCACTGCCTGTGCTCAGCCCACTAGCCGTAGACATTTCGAGCCTCATGCGATACCTATCGCGGCCGGTACTTGGGTACGTCACTGCGTTCTCACGTCGGAGGAGGGTGTCTCATCCAAATAATGTTTCAGATATTGACAATCTGTAGTATTCAACGCCTAGCGACTAAGGAGAGCACCGGATTTCCAGCTGTCCGTAGAACTATCTCTTCACTTTTTCGTAGCTCTTCTTCTCGAGTTGAAGTTGTGGCTCAGCAATGAAGGACCTAATAGCGCTGCCGCATACGGTGCGGATGACCATCATTGGTCAGGCTTCGAATGCACATTTGGCGTGAGCCCGCCTGCCGCTTATGTGTGGGGGATACTTTATAACTGGCGGGAGCCTGCCAGCCCCTCACAAATCGCCCTTCGAGCCTCAAGTTTCGACAGTGCGGCGCTGTAGAGCTGTTCTCAGCGGCGCGCGCTGTTTCATCCCATCTTTGTTTCTGTTATCTTCTTTTGACCCCATTCTGCACGCTCGTTACATCTGTCCATGGAGCGCGCGTCACACGTGGCGCTTGCTGCACGCGCTCGCGCCGAATTCGAGCTGTATATAGATCAAAACCTGACCATCGGGACGAACGGTTCCTCCACAGACGCCGAGCGACCATTTACAACCGTCGACCAGCTCAAAGCCTATTGGGATCCCAACCGAATCAGGGATGCACTGGGCGACGATTCCTATCCTTCCAACGATTGTTCCTGGATCCAGGATCATTACATTCGTGTCTTTTCCATTCTTGTACTCCTTGGCCATTACGTCTTTATTGAGGAGATTGTCCGATGCGACAACCTCGCTGACCAGCATCTACCCTTCCGGCCGCACCACCCTCCGCCGCACAACTGGCCCCTAGGTGTCGACTTCGCCCTATTCTATGAGGCACAATGGCGGTTCTGCGTTCAAGATTTCAACCGACAGCTACTAATGAAGGGTGCTCAGTTCGAGGAGGACAAAATACTGCCCTATCGAATACACAAGTGTCTGAATGATGGTGGCAGCGCTAGGACATACTGGATCAAAGTGGCCCGAGAGTGCAACCATCTTCTGGATGAGGTATGTATAGAGCTGAATAACATTGTCTCCCGCTACAGAATTTCCTAACAATGAGCAGAGATACCCTTCGGGTACTGTTGCGGACGCGGACGACTATGTCCTAAAGACTTATTACACGGAGGACGCTAGTACGTACTACTCGAACGAAGTCCGTGCTTTCACACATCTAATGCGAATGCGCGACCGCAAATACCTAAGGAACATGGTAATATTCTATGGTTCTTGGAGACATGGAAAGTCATACAACATCCTCCTGGAGTACGCCAATCAGGGCAACCTCGAGGCATACTGGAAGCGCACACGCCCTCCTACAAGCGGGAAGGACATCCTGCAATTCTGGTCTAGACTGTTCGACACCGTGGAAGCTCTACAGCGCATTCATGAGCTTCAGCAACATGAAGGCGAGCCCCTTATTCTCCAAGGGTAAATGCGCCCCCTCTCATTATGGGTTACAGATTTACTGACCTGCTTCTAGAATCCACCAAGACATCAAGGCTGCTAACATACTCGTAGCCTCTGGTCGTGATCAGAATGATTACGACGTGGTTTTCAAAATAGCGGATCTAGGTTTGAGCCACTTCAAGGCTAAAGTTCAACCCGGGGAAACAGTCGGGGCGAAGGACACTTTTGGAACCCCAATGTACAGTATGTGAACTTGTCTTCTCATCGGAACGGTTGCTAATCCATGCTCAGGCGCCCCAGAGTGCTGTCGCTGGGGTTCTCTCCAGCAGAGCGATATCATTGTCACACCATTCATCGATATTTGGTCCCTCGGTTGTGTTTTTAGTGAGGCGGTGGCATGGGTCGTTCTTGGTGAGCACGGGCGAGAAGACTATGCAGGCCTTCGTACGGAGGAGATCAACCAGAACTATTCCGACCTCGCGGCTGCGGGATATGGGGACTGCTTTCACAACGGAACCGACGCCCTATCAGCTGTCAACCAAATGCACGCTCGACTACTAGACGAACGACGTGTTTCGGATGGCATAATCGAGCATGTTATCAATCTCATTGACAACATGATGGAGACCAAACCTCAGTCCCGATATACGGCTGAGCAGCTTCTGAAGAATGCCCAAAGAATCACAGCCAAAGCGAGGGACGGGAAATATCACAAAGCTTTCCAGAAAATTAACGGACCTGTCGTCGAGAAACCCACTCCCTCACAGGTACCAGTACACGGTTCAGTTCATGGTGTCCGCATCGCACACCAACGTCAACCACGTGGGGCCGCCTCCCCTCTTTCTCAGTCTTCGACCGCAATGAGTATAAATTCCCCGCATACAACATCTCGGCGCCAGACTCCTCCACAGACTCCAACTCAATATCCCGGTCGAAGCGCGAAGCGTTTAGGTCATTATCCAAAGCCTTCGCAGGATAGTGTTGACAATATCGATAACCTGCCTCGAGGTCCAATGGCCGGGCTACACATCTTGGACTCTTCTTTGGCTAATGACCACACTCTAATGTCCGGCGCTCTGAAGAGGAACAGCCTGCCTTCGTCGTCACAGATTGCCCAGCGGCCCACGCAACCGAGAGTCAATTTTGTTCCAGAATCCGTTGACGCCACTGGTCTGCGGATCCAAGAGGACTCTGAAGGAGAGGTTGACGGATATGAGAATAAGTTATTTGCTGTAACGACAGCCATGCCTCGTCAGCCGGAGTACATTCAGGGTCCCGACCGGAGCGTCTCTTTACGCGAGCCGCCGCCAGCTGTTCCCCCAGGGAGAATTGTAAAGCCATTACGAAAATATCCAATTGTTTCAGTGGAGACGGCTTTGAATTGGCGCAGGGGTGCTATCCAACCAAAAGGGTCATCTGACCCTATAGAGAGTAACTTAGAAAAACTCCAAGGAAGAGACCACGTAAGTTGCCACCTTCATCTTTGTCAACCATCCGCCACTGACCCGAACAGGTCTTCTTAATAGATGACTCTGAATCGATGCGCCCAAAATGGCAATCCGTTGTTCGGCTGTTTCGCGCATTGGCCGGCATTGTCAAGCATGCAGATACCGATGGATTAGACGTCGTCTTCGCCAAGTCCTTGGAACGCCGACATGGCAATAAGCGAAGAGAACTCACTCCTGGAATTGCGAGTAAACGGCTGGGCGGTAACTGCAATATGAAAGAAGCGCTTCAATATGTTTTCGAGCAATTTGGCGGCCTGCTCGAAGCACCGCAAGAGAAGCGTCGCAGCATGCTTGGTCTCAGCATCCGATCTCCCACGACCTCCGGCCAATCTCAAACCAAACGTGGACTTAGCGTTTATGTCTTCACTGATGGGGTATGGCAGGAGGGGCCAGGTGTTGTTTGCGGGGTGGAAGAGCCGATTCGTCACATGGTCACAAAGCTCCGCAAGAACCAACTTCTGGACTGCAAAGTGGGTGTCCAGTTCATTCGTTTCGGCAATGATCCAGTTGGCGAGGAGAGATTAGATATCTTAGACTCTCGGCTTCAGGAAGTGGCTCCGGACATCGATATGTGAGTTCCCGCGCCCTAATCTTCTCACTTTCTGCTTTTGGCTAACCATCGTAGGGACATTGTGGACACCACGAAGTACGATGATAACGTTCTCAAGATGCTTCTCGGTGCAATCGACAGATATTGGGACGGTGAGGATCAAATGCTGGTTCGCAGCAACAGCCATCGCTCCGTTACCCAACAGAATACTCTCGTCCAGTCAAACGGGCATCAGATCGGTTTCCAGGTCTAATAAAGCGTTGCGCCATCATGTAATCACGGCGAGGTCTTCTCATATCGGCCCCTGTTCCAGAACTTCTAACTAGGTCGGTCATCTCATTTGGAGATTGTGCGCAGGAGCTGGGTATGCATCCTTACACCTGCGTCGGCTTCAAAACTTGTCTTCCTTCAACTGGCAATATCGTTGATTGAATTTCACATCGTCATCGGGCTTTTATTCGGTTTACTGTTCTACGAGATACCCACGCATTTAGAACGGAGAATGGATCGGTCAGTCCTGCATTGGGTCTAGAACTGCATATCAGGGTTCCATGTTTTTCTACCTACTAACCACATTAGGCGGCGTTAAGCTAAAGATCGCGACTATGTGTATTGGGTTTCTATATACCTGTTTTTACCACATCAATTGGGCCTCGACTTGCATTTTCGATACACGGTTCAAAATTCGTAGAGTATTTAGATAGAGCTTGGTCCGCTGGAACCGAAAACTCAGCATTGACATAACGATCATATCTAAGGAAGGGTTTAACTTGCTTGCCCTCGGTGTGGCCCACGAAGAATCGCGCCTTCCCCTAATTTTTGTTACCCCAAGAAGATGAATGAGAAATACAGAGCTCGAAGGATCCGAGCCGTGCGTGTACGCCAACTGAGAGGACTGCGGCCAGGACGGTTGGCATGCGTGCCAGACGCAGCCACTTGGCTACGTTACCTCATCGCGAGGCACACTTGCCCTCTCGACTAATGTGGCCATCAGCACCCTAGAAAGCCTTCCTCGGCGGTATCGATACTCCTTTAAAAAGCGATTTCAGAGATGAGTCACCTCGTAGCTTTTAGTCCAGTGTGGTTACGCACGGAGGAATCTAGCCGCCTTTACCATAGCGGACCCCACTAAAGAGGTTATACAAATGTATGGTGGGAATTTCAGCTCGGCATCCTCTCATCTACAACCTGACTATTGCTAGCACGTACGACTTCGCCTTTGCTCCGCTGCTGGCCATTTGAGCTTGCTCCGTAGCACGTACATCTCTCACTTCGATACGGAGCAGCTGTCGGCGTACAATTACACTGCTGACGGGTTCTGAAGGCTTGGAAAAACGCCACTACAAGGCATATTTCCATTGCAGAAATCTGTAGCTGGCGAGTCAATTGAGGGCCTGTTTTGAGAGTAGGAATCCGAGACCTTGCGACGGGCGCTGCTAGCCGCCTTCGCTATCTATCAGGTGCAAAAATGGGCGGAATTCCTTGGCAACACCTCGATTTCCTCCGAGCACACCCTCTACTACGCCCACCTACAGCTCCTCAGCGCCTTTAGAAAGCAAGAAAATTCTAAAAAATTCTGAAATCTACGTAGTAAAAAAGCTTAATATACGAATTATTAGGCTCCGTAGAAGCGTTGTTGTAATGCCGATTTTAAGGAGGAGTGAGGCCTAACGAACGCTGATTGAGCCTCTTTGAAGCTGATTTTTCAGCCGTTTATACGTAGATTTTAAATCTTTTTGAATTTTATGCTATCTCGAAGCGTTATTAAGATGCAGTAAATTAGGTTCCGGGGACCGGAAACCGCGAAGGCGGTGATCCCCAAAACAGCACCCCAAAACAGAGTTCCAGAAATAGGATCCCAGGAATCCATAGCGCATGATATTTTCGGGTTCCGTGATACATAATAAAGCTTCACTGCCCCTCAGACCTGTCGCGGCTCGCAAGATGTCCGGCGCATTTCGGGAATGAACGTTAAGCAAATGCACAAAAAAGCTTGCTAGCCCTCACAGCTCCGATCAGAGTGTGGCAATGACGACCAATCAGCGTTCGTCTTGGCAAAGTTCGTTTACTCGGGAAACAAGCGCTGATTGGTTTGCAATGGATTCTTTCACTTGACTGGGAGCGTTTCTCAAAGCACACACATTTCCCTCTATAAATAAGTGGAATGGCTTAGGTCTAGATCTGAGTGCGATCTACATGTGCACCCTTGGAAGTCCATGAATCCTGTACTGTCAACTACATATCTAGGGCACGGTCTCATGTCCCGGTGGAGAAATTGCAAAGATCTTTCGTTCTGCAAAGTGGAGTGCAAGCATTAATAAGAGTCCTAGGCGAACTGGGTAACGATGCACTCACGATCAAATCAGCGTCCATGCAATGGGGTCATGAATAGACAAATAGGGTGGACGATTGTAATTGAGAGGCTGCGGATATAACTATCCTGGGCTATATTCTTATATGGCCTTATGAACTTAGCCGGCGCGAGTTTGGAGATGGAAAGGCTAGTCACGTCACACGATGTTCTAAGGCGGGAATTACGGGACAGTTCAACGCAGCCAGCCAGGAACACCCTCTACGGTAAGTGCAGTTCTAGAACCAATGGAATTGATAGTACAACACACAATGCAAATAAATAACCATTTCCAACTTCCGACCCATCTTCGAGATAGTGATGATACCGAGCTACCCCTCAAACTTGGCTTTGATTCTGTTGTCGAGGCTACGGATACTCTACCGACGTTCAATCTTGCCTTCGCTCCTGAGCAACCAAACTTCTATTTTACCAGCTTTTACAGTTTACCAGATTCACTTCGCGAGCTCGGTCGATAAGAAAAGCGCCGGAGGTCGAATACGGCAGAGGAGGATAGGGGAGATAGGATGGGCAATAGAATGAGAGTAGGCACTGGCAGGATTACTCCTAGCAGAGCGGGATTACCAGACATACTAATAGAGGCTAGTAAGGAGGAATAGGAGAAGAAGTCTCGCTGTATCTCGACCATTTCCTTATTTACTTACCGCTCCTGGCGATTGAGAACTCTCTCTAAAGGAAGACTTCTCAATATAACATTATCCACACTAGCGTATCTTTCGCACGGTAGTTCTGTTTTTCAATTTTGTAGAATAGCGCACCTAAAGTGAACCAACCGTTCTTCCTGGAAAGCGCTTCTTGATCCGTCCCCATGGTAGATTCTGTTCCTCCTTCAACTCGAACAGCAGCGCATCTTCCTCTGGCGTGAACCTGGGCTTGGGCCTACGCCTTGGTCTTGGGGCATGCTTGACAGATTCAACCGGTGGAGGGAGTTGATAACAGTGATCCAGCCCGAAGTCTATAGTTTACCGTCCGTTTTCCTTGCGTCGAAGGAAGTCCTGAATTGGGGATTCTCGCTTGTTAGCATATGATGCTACTTTTGACACCGCTTCATCAGAGTCGGAAAGACAGACCGTCAAGGACGGCTTTCCAGTACGACAAGGGGTATGTCTGGAGTATACGCGAGGTTTATGGGGATTGCTGGTATTTGTAGTGTTCTGATCAGACTACTGCGCAGATGAAGATGAAGTGGAAGTCGAACGGCGATGTTGTTGGGCATGACGCTGTGTAGCACGCTTCGAGGCTGTATTGTGGATGGATGATGTGGAAAGCCTCTGTCCCTCTGCATACCTACGGTCCTGGTGGCTCTCGTTGCCATCATCGTAGTCGTCCTCGTCGTCTTAGCTATGATAAAAAGAGTAAATAGTTATACTAAAATAATAAGATATAAAACTATAGTAAATCTGTTCCAAACTTCCCGAAATAAAGCTAAGCAACTTATATTTTCTATGTATATTGTTTGGCACGAAGGGTCGCATAACTCTCTTCATATTCCAAAGAAGCGAATGCGGAGCCCAAAAGCATATAGAAGCGCCCCTTCACATTCCCATTGTTCTGACTTAGGTAGTGCAGGATCTTAAATTTTCCGCGAAACGTCGTGTCTACTAAGAGATGTGATGTTAAAATAAGGATGTGCTATATACTCGAGGGAAACATGGATTGTATATATATATGTAATGGGTTGTCGTGCTGTCCAGCACACTTGGTCATTCCGGCGTTCCAGTCTCATCAGATATCCTATTCGAAAGGCTTAAATACATCATCTTCTCGCACCATTGGGGAATTTGATCTCGCACTCCACTTATTATCTGTCACTCATTTAGAAGCCATTCTTTCCCATTCAACCTCTCCGGGCGGGAATCATTCGTACCCTTTTCTCTCAATCAACCACACCTCACCAACTCGATATCATCCGCCAAACTTTTGACGATGTACTTCCAACCCCTTAGCCCTATCATCCTCCTCTCTCCCACCCTCACCCTCCCGCAGCCCCAATCCCAACCAACCGGGCAATCTCATCATTATCCCCATCTCTCCCTCTGCCTTCTCCCTAATTCTTTCCAAACTCAAAAAAGGCAACGCTGGTCCACCTAGCTGTGGAGTCGGCAAAGCAGAATTCCCGGTCGGCGAAGGATACACGGATGCCATGCTCCAGGTGGGTTGGAGTGTGGCTCTTCAGGCAAGCCTATTGTGATTGGGTGGACGGAGTCGGGATGTAAAAGGGGTGCTGTGTTGTTTAGTGAGGATGGGTGTAGGATTTTGGGGGTTACGATTCAGTGTTGGAATGCTTTTTAAGTAGAGGGTAAATTAAGAGGAATAGGAATGGAGAAAGATGGGTGATAGAAAGCGTTGGACGGGGATTGGAGGAAGAAGGTACGCATTGCGGGGGGAAAAGTGTTTTTGTATTGTACTTACTTTGATTTGGAGTTGGCATGCTCGACCACATTGTGTAATATTCTTCAATATACATGTCGCGACATTTGAGAGAGCACTGCCTTGTATATGCTATGTGGTGATACATGATACATGAATCGCATACCTGATTGAGCGTGGTTGTGGAACGATCCTTTACCTTGATGCTTAGCCTTATACCAAAAGATCATCGGCTTTCGACTCGGACATCGAGGGGTTATGGAATCGGTAATTCAATCAATCCCCTTCGACTTTCAAACGGCGGCGTCATCGAATCACTTCCGAGGTGTAGTGTTGGATTCAACCTGATCCCTGCAATGCAACCATCGAGACGGCCCAAGCGCAACCCTTAGCATCTTCCTCAAACCCAAAATATAGCTTTGGTTTTCGCAAAGAGGCATACTAGCTCTGATATCGATATGCTTTCATACGTTACCATTCGTATCATAAATCCCGAGACCATTGGTATCTCAAAAAGCCACATTAAAGATCAACTCCACGCTCTAGTCCCCAATCTCCAAATCCACATCCGCCGTCTAGCGAATTTTAGGATTCCAATCCTTCGCGCAAGAAAGCCGTAAGGCCCCCAGCTCTTGAGCCCTATTCCAACGCCTTTTAAATATACGCGACGATTTTGCTTGTCCGGAATGGGAAAATGGCTGGGCTGTGCGTCATGGATAACGCCGTGCTCGATGTTCTAGAAACAATGATATGGAGTTGATGAAATGAAAGTGTACTTACGGATCATGGATTCTAATTATTGGGATGCCTGATCTTGAAGGTATATAGCATGTCGAACTCTCTTCGCGCAGTATATCATCCCCGACTTCTCCATTCACTCTGTCTTCACCCAAGCCAACCGCCAATACCTATTCGAACAATGCACTTCTCCACCCTCTTCACAGCAATCCCCACCGTATCCGCCATAACAATCGCTCCACCGCCTTCCCCATACATCCCCTCCATAGTTCCCCGCCAAGCCGAAACCACCACCCTCACCACCACCATAACCCCCGTCCCCGACCAACCTCTCGACTTCGTCATAAATCTGTACGCTAACAACACGGACTGTGGAACCTCTTCACGACCTAAACTTGTTTTTGGCGTGGGCTGCAAAGACGCGACGCTTGAAGTCGGAGGCTCGTTATCGGTGCTTGCACAGACTGCTGTTCAGGGGTTTACGGAGGCAGGGTGTCTAGGGCAGGTGGTGCCGGTGTATAGGGTGGATGGGTGCGTGATTCCGGAGGTTACGATTAAGAGTTGGAGGACATTGTAGATAATGGAGTGGGACAGAGAGGAGTGGGAGGAGTAGGAAGTTGTTGTACTTTGACATGCAGCCTTTTTGCTGTACATATTTGTGGTTGCTCATGGCATGTATACGTAGTGTGTCAACAAGTAGATCGAATGGCTGTTCTAACGCGGTTGTACAACGTAGTTGACACGAAAATTTAAGACCAGGGATACGGCATATTGATGAAACGTGGTCGTGAGCTCATATCTGAGTTTACCACATGGTTAATCTTAGCCCAATTGAAAATCCTCTGATGAATGACGAGACGTCATCTCTTCCGTGCAGTAAGGATGGTCTCGGAGAGACGTATCTCGAATTCGGTTCTGGCCTGTCATATGAAGAGAAGGATATAGTGTGTAGATGTTCCAGAATGACCAGGTTCACAGCCTATCATCTCAACCCCGTCATCCGGGACGTCGTCGTCTGTCAAACTCATTCCACTGTCGAATGTCTTCAATCCCGCTTTGAGCTCGTCGTTAGGCAACTTCTCCGCTTCATCTCCCAAAGTTCGGCGAATAGCCTTGGAAAGCTCTCTAACTGCTAGAAAGGTTCTGAATTCGTGACCATGATACGAAGAGCGGTTGTTCGAGAAGGCATCCAGCCATAGAGCCCACATGGTCAGAGTCCAGCAAATCAGTAACAGAAGATTGATCCATTCAAAATGTGACGAGAAACCCCATTGGCAATCCTTGCTTGCCTGGCATACTGCTTTCCGCATAATATATTCATGATAATAAGTGCCCTTGTTTGAGCTGCACCCGCCCGAATGCAAGTCCGGGAGGGGTGCGTTAAGGCTGATATTACCGAAAATGCTGTAATAATTCTTGCTGCAGTCATTCGGGTGGATGAATTCTCCGTTATAGTGTGTATAGAAGTAGCTGTGGCGGAAATATTGAGTTAATTGCCAATGAACTAGGCTGATTGTACTCACATTCAGATATGCCATACACAAGAGTTACTCTGTTTCGGTCTTCCAAAGTCACACAATAATCATCTCCGAGTCCTACGCGCGAACCGTCCATGATGACAGCAACAACAAAAGTGAGACCATGAGGATAACGGACCATGGTACCATCATGTAAAGTCAAGACGGAAACAAATATCGCCGCATATCCAGTGGGAGCAGCCATGAGAGTGGGGAAGGAGATGACGTAAATGCTCGATAGCACCAGAGCTAGCATAGTGTGGCACGCCAGCCTGCTCACCGACGTTGAATGCATTCTTTGATTAGTGATCCTACAGTCCAGGCTGAGACCGTTTCGAAGACCAGGGAAGCGAATTATTGGGATGATACCTGACTCCTTTCCATGCCATAAGAGTGCTGCTGAAAACTTGATATATGATGTAAAGTAGGACGGTATGCCCAACGCGGCGGACGGGAAGATCAAAAAAAAATTGCATCAATCAATTTGACTTGTGCGAAACTAAGCTTCCCGACGCCGACAGATATCGATAAGATGTCCTTGAAACTAAAGTGGTTGCACTCGCCGAATTCACCCGTCCAGCATAAGTATGACATTGGATCGTCGGTGCCAAATCAGTTCGAATAGTAATGGAAGAACGGATGAGTTAGTGAAAGTCTCCGTGAAAAGTATGGCGCCGATGAATTTGCCTCATGAACAATGTTGCGTCAAAACCTATCATCGCTTGCAAAAGATTGTTGCCTCTGCTGGGTTAATAATGAGACAAGTCGCTGCTATCAGAGACTGGAAACCCTCTTTAATATTTGTTGATCGCAGCCGGTGCTGTGTCGCCCGATGCGCCCACATCTGATGGAATAGATGAGGTTTTTCTTCCTTCTTGCACCAGGTTGGCAGCAAACATAGGCACCCTGTTATCGTTGATTTACTACCCCGCCGTGATAAGCTGTAGGTCGCCTCCAGTAATCGTCAAGCTATTGACTGTGCGCTCTAATGAGGAGAAATGCGTTGCAATAGCCCAGGACGGGTGAGAATATGCCAAGGTCGGCGTAGTTCAGCTTTGAACCCCACCTCATAAGCGCCCACGGCTGAAACGAGAATGATTTGAGAGGTAGAAGAGCAAGGAAGATTAAAAGGACTGCGAAGATATTGTGGAAGAAATCAAAATTGCACACACGCGATACGAATTGAGCTTAGAACTTAGCATATACTGACGCAGGCGTCTTCGCTCTGGGTCGGCAATTGCATGACATATGGCGAGCGAGTCACGGTTGGGAATTATTCGTCTGGGTGCTTTTGCTGAGTCTATGCAGCATTAGATCCAAGGGTTGCTAGGAGCCGTCGAATTAATTGTCCCAGCAAATCAACTCCTTCTACCTGCTCTTCTTTCCTTCTGAGCGTCGTCTCCTCAGCCTTCGTTCTTCCCAACGTGCCCATCCAGAATCGACCAAATCCTCCTGAATAACCAAGTCCCTGACTCGGAATAGTCTTGCCAGATATGTGTCAAGGGCCCACTCCACCCATCCAGCTCTCCTCAAAAACGTCGTGAAAGCAAACCAGACAACGGCGAATATTGCGCCGGCTGCACATCCGACCAAGACCTGTTTGGGGGTATGGTAGTTCAAGTAAATTCTGCTGGAGGCTACCGCAGCGGCGGAGACCAGGGCAAGTATGGAGAGGATCAGACGCTGGAAGAAGGTGAAAGGGGTGTGGGTTTCGGTCGGGTGCGGAACGTGTCGAAACAGTAAGAAAAAGGTCAGGGTGAGCGAGAAGAAGGTGACGAACTGGGCATGAGATGACGGCATGCCATAGCCCTTGCCATGCATTTCTACTAAACATCAGCATAGAGTAATAAGTTTGAGCTCGAGGCTGGGGTACCCCGCGGGCGCTCTTCCTTGATGTATCGTTTGAGACACCAATTGACAGCCTCACAGGCCGTCTGACCGGCGAACATCAGCAGTATTTCAATCTCGCGGTTGGACCATATCAGAGTGGCGTAGACGACACAGAGTCCTTGGGGTACGAGTGCTAGCCATGCGCAGAGGTACGAGAAGCGGTCTGCGGGGTTCTTTTGTCGGTCAGAAGCTGCTCATTAGCACAAGAGAAATACGTACGTAGTGTACATGGGTCAAAGAGAGGGATGCAAGCGGAGGATACTCCTCCATGGCTGTGGTGGTGTTCTGGTGGTGAGTGATGACAATTCGCGATGATGGTGAATTTCGGCAGGGGCAGTTGTCGGAGGTGTGGCGCAGGTGGCTTGCAGCACTGCCAAAATATGGTCAGTATGTACGCTCCTCGAGGTGAAAGGCTCACGCCAACCTTAACATTCACCTGCTTAGTATTAATATCCACCCTTCCAAGTCTTCTTAGTTCTATAGGAGCTACGAAGTAGTATAGGGAGAAGTAGGCCAAGTCCCTCGTCAATTACCCTCCTGTGGCGTTCAATTTCTAGGTTGCGCACGGACCACTCGCGATTATTCACATCCAGCGTTGAGAAAGTTCATTAGAGTCATCACCGCCATTCTCAGCGGCGGCGGAGTTAAGGCATGACTCAGAAGATATCCACGCCCGCGAAATACAAATCACTTCACTACATCTATCCCGATGCACTAACACACATTCTAGTCCTCCCTTTACTCTACCCCCGCACCCCCTCACCCTGACTTAACCTTTCCCTAGTCATTAGCTACCACCCCTCACCATGGCAGAGCTCGCTCTAGAAGACGAGCGCGAGGAGGAACTGACCTCCCTTCAAGCTATCTATCCTGAGCTTGTTGTAGACTCTAGCTCTCCATTTACCGCTTCCTTAGACATCCGTGTCACCCCAGTTGAACCACTCCGCCTCCACTTTCCGCACCCGGTCGACAGCGCCAACTCTTCGCCAATCTCACGACATAACCCCCCGTCTACGACTCCCAAGCCCGATATCCAAGCTCTGTCCCATCTCCCACCTCTGCATCTCAAAATCACACTCCCAGAAGGTTATCCCTCCGAGAAGCCACCATTCCTCCGTCTCACCACGACCCCACCATGGATCCCATCCTCTATCCTAGAAAATCTTGAGAAGGAATGCTCGTTACAGTGGGAAGAGTATGGCCATTGTCAGGTCTTGTTCTCATACATCAGCTACCTCCAGGAAGCTGCGGAGTGTGGTTTTGGCCTAGCACATATGTGCTCTGAACCCTTTCCAGTTGCCACCAGGTGGAAGACCACGCTTGTAGAGTATAATACTCAAATGCAGCGAGAGAAGTTCAATATGGAGACGTTTGACTGCGGAATATGTCTGGAACCGAAGAAAGGCTCTGCCTGCTACCGTATGCGTCGCTGCGGTCATGTATTCTGCATTGCTTGCTTGCAGGATTTTTACAACAATTGCATCACGGAGGGTGATATGAATGGCGTCAAATGCCTATCACCCGATTGCGGGAAGGAAAAGGCAAGCTTGAGCTCTGTTCGCCGAACCAAAGACCGACTCGTCTCCCCTAAGGAGCTGTTACGTATTCCCCTGGAGTTACCAATGGTTCAACGCTACGTTGAATTGAAACGCAAGAAGAAGCTCGAGTCCGACAAATCAACAGTCTGGTGCCCTCGCAAGTGGTGTCAAGGCGCTGCAAGGTCAAAAAAGTACCCCAAGGTTACCGACATCACACGAATCGAGGAATCCGACACCGAACCAGAGGACGAGAACCGTGGAGAGCAGATCCTAGAGAAGAGCACGACACCCCAGGGCTCTACCGATCTCGATCGTGTAGCAATTTGCGAGGATTGCGGCTATGCCTTCTGCAGGGTCTGCTTTGCTGGCTGGCATGGCGAATTTGTTCGCTGCTGGCCTCGCGATGCTTCAGAAATCTCCGAGGAGGAGCAAGCCTCGATGAATTATATCCTTGCTCACACGTCGCCGTGTCCCACCTGCTCTGTCCCTTGCCAGAAGACGCACGGATGCAATCATATGAGTTGCTTCCAGTGCAAGACCCATTTCTGCTACCTATGCTCCAGCTGGCTCGACCCTGGAAATCCGTATCAGCACTTCAATGACCCGAAGAAGTCTTGCTTCGAGCGTCTCTGGGAATTGGAAGAGGGCGATGAGGGCAGCGGTCAGGTTCAATTTGATGGGATTCGTGGTGCAGAGGCTGCCGCCCAACGTGCGGCCGAAGCAGCGATGGCATTGCAGGTTCAGGAGATTGAAGCTGCGGGACAAGCTACACAAGAGCACTAAAGAGACCAGAGCGGAAGAGACTAAGTCAGACCAACAGCCAACCGGTTAGAGATCGAAAGTCCGTCTGTCTCCGCCAACCTCTGCGATACAATCCTCAGATGGTCCTAATGGTGAAAATCTGGATACGCTTGTCCTGCGCATTGTCTGCTGCACAGCACATGGAATCACGGCAGCCTTGGTATTGCTTGGGTTGAGGACCAAATGCCACGTCCAGCATGGAGAAATTTTCCCATATAGGGTATTTATTCAACAAACTATGACTCCTCATTGGAGTGTCGCAGGAACATAGTATCGAATTATATGAAATAGGTATAGCAATCTTGTGACCCCAACTTTTATCCCGTGAAGTCTTCTCCAACACTCTGCGATTCCCTTTTGTCTATCTGTTATCGCATTTTCTTGCTCCACTTCCATTCTTCGTGTCCGCTCAATATCCTTTCTTCTTTCCCCCGATGCGAACGTGGTTGATGACAACGCAACCGAAAAGCACCAAACACAGTGTCGGGATCATCCAGGGGCTCACCAAGTAGTTTCCCTGCAGATTGTCATTGTAGCGCAAACAGGCAATCAAGCTGAGACCGATACCGGCGGCCATATTTGCCCCCAGTCTTGCGTACTCGGATTGTCTACGTTGATGAGCTGGGAGCGAGAGGAACCCGAGAATGGTAGTAAGAACCAATGCGAGACCACCCTGCATAACATGTTAGGACTGACCGCATTTTAAACAGAAAGGAATGCGGGAAGACTTACAGCGACAAACACATAAACAAAGATAAGCTGGAAGACATGGATGAGGGCGGCGAGATCACTCGCTGGATCTGGCTTTTCCCCCCCTTTCTTCTTCGGCGCTGAAATGCTCAAACTTTCAAGGATGGTTTTCCCCAAGGTGAACGTAAGGTCCTGCATACCTGTCCAAAATTCGGCCAGTGCCGTCTCATTGCCTGCCATCGCATCCTCGTAGACTGACCCAATAAGTTTGAGCGCAACGTCGGCTTCTTTACGTTCCTTGGACGCATCAACACCCTTTGGAATCCAACCGAATACCGTGTCGTAGGCTGTCTGATTTAACTGGTTCACAAGCGCGGTGGCGTTATCGTAGGTTTGGTCGGCATCGTAGATGAGCGCGGATTCGGTGCTGGTGAGAGATTCAATAGCTTGATACCAGACGACGAAGTTGGAGATACCCTGCAGGACAAGGACGAGAGTGGTGTGTAGAGGGAAGTGCAGGAACGACCAGAGTTGTTGTTTGATGCTGCCAAAGTGCTCTTCTTGCATCCGGTCAAAGTAGAGCATGTATAAGAAATAGATGATCATGATGGCGCAGACGATTTGTCCGACCACCGCTGCGGTCCAGAGGTACTCGTTCTTCACGATCTTGGAAATGGCTTTGCAGATGACGATTATGCCTTCGCCGAGAATGATGAGGGTGAGGAGGGACATGCGCTGCACCATATGTGTGCCTTTGAAAGAGATGACGCGGAAAAAGCAGGATACAGCGACCGTGAGGATGGTCTCGCAGATACCGATGACATACCATGCGATATACACATCGCTCTTGACCTCATCGGGATACTCTGGTTTCGGGAACGCGGGCGTCAGCGCTCCATACAGGATCGCAGCAGTCAGGCTCGACCCCATGACCAGCAGAAGCGGGAGCCGCGTCTTGGTGTACTTCTTGGAGTAAAACAGCGTGACTGCGTACTGGGACACGAGCGTCAGCCTGCTAACCATCAAGATGAGACCAAAAGCGCGATAGATCTTGTAATCCCCGATCGCCTGTCCAGGCTTCCACTGCGGACCGATGACCGCGAAACCAACCATGGCACCGAAGTGTAGCGACTTGGCGCATCGCTCGAAGACACTATCCGTCGAGAATCGGACGTCGTATAACGAGACTTGGTACCATGTCAACCAGAGTAGCGTGAAGAATCCAATGTATGCGGTCAAGGCGTGGCGGCTGTTGATTTCCAGGAGCGATGTGAAGGTCGTCAGGTTGGCTACGAAGAACAGATCGTAGAAGAGCTCGGAGGTCGTGGCTTCGGCGTGCTTGTGGAAGGCTGGGTTATCGTGGAGTTCGCAGTCTGCGTTGCCGAAGGGGACGCTCTCTGTGTTGGTCTTGTGCAGACCGTCTTTGAGTTCCTGACTGCCGGATTCGGAGTCGTGGCTGGATATAGGTGGGCCGTGGGAATGGCCGTGACCGTGGGAATGGCCACCCTCGTTGAGAGGGGAGGCGAAGAGAGTGAGTCCGTGGCTTTCGTGACCCATTTTGGATTTATAGTTCTTGGGATGAGTCTGGGGTGTGGTGGTATATGCAAAGAATGAAGATGATTAGGATTAGAAGAACGAAAAAGAGCATGCAGTAACGACCAAAGCCAGAAACAAAAGAAGATGGATATGGAAGAGGGCTCAGTAGGAGAGACTGGGTATCATGATGTTTTGCTGAGGGAAGTCGAACGGCAATATATAGCATGGGGGGATTGGTAACCATGGAAGGGTAAACGGATGACTTGGGGGCGTCAAGCCTCGTTTCTGCCTCGAAGCACCCTATAATAAGCACAGTGAGAAGATTTTGGTGGGGGAAACAGAAGATGGCTCGTAGGTCGCTGGTCCAATTACCGGATTTGGATGTTGGTAGCACGAGGAAGCACTGACACGTGGTGAGTTGTTCACTATCTCTGTGCATCCTTGGGGGCGGCGATTCCTTCAAAATGATCCTGATTGGTTCCCCAACTGTCCACATCGTCGGGAGAGTCACGTACTGGAAATGTAGCACCCTGCACACTATTCAAGTTTATGGTATGCAAAACTGGGGTCAGTAAAGCACAACCAATCTTCCTCTCCACAGCGTTTCATCCATCCTAAAACGGAAAACGTGATGGTTTCGCCAAGCGTCAGCAAGGCCTTAAATAGAGGGCAGGCGAGATATAAGCTTTGTGCAAGATTAGTTAAGCTCGGGAGAAATTTGTTGGTGGAGCGGTCGGGGACGATTTATAAGCTTAATTGGACGGTGATTAGCGAGGGGAGTGGAGCGGAATGTTGTGGCGTGGTTTTCCACCCCCAATCTTAACGTAGTTTACGATGAAGGCGAAGCTGAGGGGGGGTGATTGGTGTGGCGTCCGAAGAATTTCGGGGTTTAAAGTTTTATGTACAAGTAGACGATGCAGGATTGGTGACGCTGTACTTAGACTTTAGGGTGCACAAGATCTCATTTTGATGTGAGACGCTTGTACCACGTCGCATGTCGAAACAGGCTCACTAAATTTAACCACACTTCCAAATAATTTTGTTGGAGGCAAACAACGACACCGACAAAACTAACAACAATTAAGGAACGAGCGGACTCGAAAAGCTGATTCAAAAGCTGGCTGCCTGGACGATCAACAACGGTGGAGATTTGGAGCTTGGTGTTGTAGACTGATAAATTCCCCAATCGGGACAATGGGCATGGTATCAAAGCTTGGCTGGATGAAGTTTAAGAGCAAGGTCCTAGCCACCGGCCCCACTAAAATCCAATCTGTATCTGAGCCTCACGTCCCGATCATCTCATCTTCTTCGCTGGATACTTGACGCCTGGCCCTATAATCTCAATACTTAGAAGCGAAAACAATTTAAAAAAACTACCTTAAACCTTATATAATTTATTGCTCCTGTTTTTTACTTTTACTATAATATTTATACGTTTAAAAAGTTTTATATTATTCTTTAATTCTTTATTACTAGTACAAAGAAATAATTTGCCTATTTCTACTCGGTGCACCCCGTCACGTGATATTATCATGTGATCTTAAATCATGAAAATTTAAAGTGAATGTCAATTCATCACAAAATCCGTACATATTCTGCGATTCATTTACACTAGGTTTGAAGTGCTTGAGAGCAATCCCTTAGCTCTTTTCACGGATTTGAGGGTTTGTCTCAGGACTTGATGGTAATCTTCAATATCATAGAATCACTCTTCTAAGGCTCATGGGGAGCCATGTTGATATAGATTGTAGAGAATTGAATATAGTGTAGGAGGTGCATGGTGTTCGTTGACTGAGAAGGGCATGGATAATTCAATTCCTGCTGACGCTAAACCTTTTAGCATATCAGGTAAGGTGGCTGTGCGCGGAGTACAAGGGGTGTGAGAATAGTGTTCTCTAAGTTATAATACGTATTAATATAAATATCAACTTTTTAAGTGATTAAAATTCATTAGCTTTGCAACTAATTACAAGTGACAGAAAAGAAATTATTAAATTATTAATAAATAGATACTATGATTATTATAATACTTAATTTTTCACTCTTCAGTTTTTTTTAGAGAAAAATTAAATATTCTAATTCGAATAGCTGTGGGTCTATACCTTAATTAATTTTATATTTATGTCGATTTTATGAACATTGCATATTTGGCGTAAGCTGGTAGCAAATCCTAGATAGGCTAGTAATCAATTATCATGTATCTGATCACTGAGCCGCGCGCCCTGAGTGTCTTTACGCACGCAATCCTCAACAGCACGGTGTTCCGGGTAAATGAACCTGGATCCTTCGCGATCCGAGCATCAGGCTCCGAGAGTTTTGATTCAGTGGTCAGGATGCTCATAACGTTTTCTGAAAGGGTGCTATTGGGTATGGGTCGTTTAGTTTTACCTCATGACTAGACATAGGTGGTATAGATTGATGGGGTGGAGGGCAGATACATATTTTGGGTGATGGAGGTTAATGGAGGTCATATTTGGCAGTTGGAAGTACTCATAAAGATTGTCATGAAGATTGGATTGATTGAAAACTAAGGATGACTATCCTACTTAAATAATGAGTGAGATGAGCTGGAATGAGGATTCCTAACCTTTTAATGTTGACAAGGGAGGATTTGCAATCTCCTGGTGGAATGAAAATAATAATGGAATGAGAACCAATTATAGAATGAGAACCCTTGCTCGGTTACATAATAATGCAAGGTAGCAAGGTTGCCAATCGCGGATTGCGCCAACAGAGGTGTTTCGATGGGCTTAGGAGCCTGAATCAAGAGCGGGCTGCTGTGGATATGCCGACTTTGTTGAGGTGGTGACTGGAGGATTTTTATTGATAAAATCCAGATCATATCGTCGAGAGATTAGAATCTTACATTTTCGGCACTAGCTTAATGTAATCAACGGCATTTTCAAGACTGGAAAGCTTCTACGCATGCTCTAGGCGCATGATGCTATGCCTACGCCATGAGTTGATGTTTAGAAGCGCTTTCCCTCAGCTTCTTCCACCTCTATTCCATTTCATTCTCATATTTCATGCCACCTGTGAAGACTTTGTACTACGTAAGTCGGGCACCCTAGTTTCCGACACCCCCATGTTTCCGACAGCCCTGCAAAGTTTCGTCGCCGCCACCACTCTGGGTCGCGAATGTGCTCACAGCTTCGTCAAATAGATCTTTAAAAATACAGAAAAAATTGCATTCCAAGCGTTTTAATCGCTTTCTTCGTCTGCACTTAAATCACGATCAAGATACCGTCGTGTTGGTCGTCGCTCCCGTGCCGAACATCAAACTAATACCTGCTCTGCTTCCTCCTCAGAGCTACTTTCCTCTTCTACAATAATGACCTCCTGTGTTGCACTTCTTGCCTTGCGAACACATTGAGAAGGCTCACAATTAGCTAGTAAGAGCGCCTCTGCAAGGCTTGCAAAGTGATCGTTTGGATTAATCATGACTTTGTAGCGTTTTGGCAGATTTGCTTGTTCAACCTTCTCGTGCAAGAAAGTAATCTCACAATCTTTTATAGCAACCTTAATTGCAATATGGTCCAACGCCGTAGCAGTAAGCCAAATATATCATTATGTAGCTAAGGAGCTGCTCTTTCCAGCAAATAGCTTTACAATGTCGCCGCCCCGTTTTGGCATCTTAATATTCTTGGTAATACTAGGTAGTGTTAACGGCTGTTGGTGTACTACAACCCAGCAAGAACCCAAGGGCTTATTCACGTTTTTAGGGTATAACCTTGTTGCCTTCTACCCAGCTTGTACGCACTGCTTTTGAAGACTAATTTTACGTGCTTTTACATAAAATTTAAGAAACTTAGCCTTTCCAATTTTTGTTGTATCTGTTAGAGCTGTATGCTTGCTAATAAGCCAACGATACGCCACCTTTAGACTTAAGAAACAACCGAGATTTAAAGGCTGAAGCATATGTAAAGTATAGACAAGGAAAAAAAGTAAGTAAACATTGTTTAAGTAGTATGTAGTCATAAATTTGTTTAACGTATGGTTACTATGGCCGTTAATAATAAGGAGCTGTATTTCTAACGGATTGTTAAGTTTAGTCTAAGGTAGGAACACCTTCTCTAGCAACTTGACAGCAATTTCATTACTTGTCCATCCATTTTGTGAGAAGGTAACATGCTAGCTAAAATTTTGAGCCAAAAACTTCTGTTTAAACTACTGCTTTTGAATGCTCTTAGCTTTAAAGATAACAAGGGGGTCTAGAACAATGTCAAGCACAAAGATACACTCTACTATAGACGTCCAAATACGGGCATTTATTGTCTTAACTAGTACCGTGTTAGGATTCTCTTGTGAGGAGCTAATAATAAGCCTATTAATGCCTTGGCTCTTTATAATACCACCCTCGTCTCCGTTATACCTCCACTGGAGAGGAATCCAGCTCACAGTCTTGTACAAGTTAAATAAGTGCCTGATATTGTTTGAAGTAACAGCATTTATGCGTTTTTAGTTAGTTCAGCAGCCTAACTTTATTTTAACAATTGAATGGCACTTCACAAAGTAACTAGACCACTTCCTTTCTAGGTTCCTGTAGTCACTTTCTTGCTTAAGCACGCTGGTGGTGATGGCTCGCACTTGCGCGTGCGTTGGCGCGTAATTAAGGGCCTCTTACTAAAGAATCCAGCGCTCTAGATACTCTTCTTAAATAGCTGTAAGCCACTGTTCGCCGTCGTAAGCGTGCCAATGAGGTTAGGCACCATTAAAGCAGTCGCAAAGAGTGTTGCGTGGTATCCCATGCCAAGTAGCAGTAGTGGCTAAAGCGACCCCATTTTCAAGATCTGCAAGTACATTCTGCACGTCGCCATCTATGTATCTAGCCATTTAAAGACAATAAAATGGATGCAAAAGAAAGAATTGAAATCAAGGAAGAAGTGAACTTGTAAGAGTTTATATTTGGCCGTGGCGCGTAGCAGGGGAGCGCGTTTGTGGGGCTGTCAGAAACATAGGGGTGTTGGAAACTAGGGTGCCCGACTTGTACTTCATATCGTCCATACGAAGGATGAACCAATAGGTCGAACTGAGAGTACCACGTCTCTCGCCGATTAACACTTTTCCCACAGAAGTACTCGGTTTGCCCAATCAATATACTGTCGACCTGATGGTAAGCCCTTCTATCTACCTATACATTTTATTTATTAGTTTTGGGTATATATCAAATTCATACGCCATCGCAAGGAACTGTCAGCTTTCGGAGACTATCTCATTCGGATTTCTGTAGTAGCTAAGCAATTTATATCATTGAGATTTCCATTTTTATATTAGTTAGTTTAGTAGCGAGGCTATGTTTCTTTAGTACCATCTTATCGTTTCTACTATTACTCTATTTTAGACTGGCTTGGCGGAGTGCATGAAAAAATCGTCATTTCCGGACTTTCATACTGTTTTCTAGCATTATAACATAGGTATGTAGGGACGAATAGCACAGAAAAAGTGGCATACAGAAACAGGTCGGCCTTCTCTGGGGTAAAGCTGGGACCTGTTCGTCTAACCTATTCTTCATTCCGCGCGATGTCTTCTTCCTAATTTTCTTGTATGCTATCTGCCACCGAGGGCAGAGATCAATGTAGCAGCAAGCTCATGATGTATTGGGTGTTTATCTGGGGGTTTAAATACATAAAGGAGTAATTAGGCAAATGAGTGCCAAGCAGGCTGCAACAGCTGGTGTAGGTGGCAGCGGAGGATTGGCGTAGGCGGCATGAGAGGATTGATGCTGCCTGGTAACAAGATGTAAAACCAGCAATAGTGCTACCCGAGGGGCCTGCACCCAGTGACGCTATTGGAAGTAGTGTTAATATAAGCCGAAGCTCCACCTTTTGCATCAACTGGTTGGCCTACTAGGTTTAAGTTGAAGAAACCGAAAAGTCCGGATGATAGAAGGGAGCCTTGAGCTAGCCCTGCGTTCGCCAGTGGTGCTATCTCAGTCTTGAGGTCGCTAAGTGTAATGCCTGCTGATCTTCCTTCCATAAAGGCTTCTAATCTATCGCCGTGCTATTCCAGGAATGCCCTTTTCCTCTGATCGTATGTCCAGCGTAATGCTGCTTAATCTATCGAAGGGTCCTTTGAGTTCGAATGCTACTATGGTGACCATATTCACTTTCCTCCGCGCGTGGTCGATGGCGTTAGCTAAAATTAGTAGGGCTTACTCCATTGTCCATCTTCACCTTCCTCTGAACTAGGTGTTTGGAAGTAGGCCATATGTTTCTGCGTAGGGCATTAGTCGTCTAGTTGTAATAGCTTCATGAAGCGTTCCTATTGTGTTAAGGAGGGATATTAGGTGATAAGCCCCGGGTACTAAGCAGTCGAGCTTCCTAGGTTTCCTTAGTACTCCTATTGCTGCCGCTTTCTGTATCTTTGGGTAGTATCCCAGGTCTATTAATGCTGTGACAATGTGGAATATAATTATCGAGATATATCTCCAAGTATTCTTCCATACGAGGGTTAGGAGATCTAACGATCATGACAATGTTGGCCCCCGAGTCCAGGGCCTGCGAGAGCAGGAACGGACAAAGAACAGTTGCGCGCATCTCGGAGGACTCTGCGGCTAGAAAGGGAGACGACACAGTCCAGAGACAGGAGGAAGTGCTTCGTAATCCTTCTCAAGGACGGGACTGTTCATATTTATACACCCTGTGGCCGTCAGCAGCTCTTTGCACATTGCCGAATATTTGTTAGGCACCCGGTCGTGCCGGCGGGCTAGCACAAGCTGCAGCACCGATATTCCTTTACTGACCTACATCGAAGAGGTGGTAAGTCTGTATGTTGTCATTTACATTTGAGTTCTAAAGCCACTGCCTGGAAACTAGGAGTTAGCCCCATGCGAGATAGTAGCACGGGGGAAACTGCCGGTAGGGGAACCGAGAAGGGCACGCAAGCGGCGGGTTTCTGGGGACTGTCACTTATGGTCATAGTTGCTCGAATTCCTAGTCTGAGAAGCCATGGGAGGGACATCGCCGCATGTTCAGGAGCTTATAAAATGACACGAAATTTTAATTAATGTGTTGATCAAGACTAGATGTCGTCTCCTTTGAGGATGGGGCTAGAAGAAATAATTTGAAAGTCTGCAATGGTGTTGGAATTGTGCTATAATTGCCCGAATCTGTAGCCTTGTCTTGAGTATGAGCTACGTCAAATTTTCTCTGCAAAGACTCCTGGGAGGACAGCAATCATTCTCCCCCTGTACAAAAAATGACAAGCTTTGGCTCCCTTCGGGACTCCTATCTCTCTTCAGCGTTCAGCCCTGAGGGCCAGGGCAGGCCGACATTTGGCAACCTCTAATATCAGCCAACCGCACCCATGGCTGTGCTCGTGAAGCTGATACGCTGGGGAAGAAAGGTCGGATGTGAGTTTGATGTTGGTAGCTAATGACCCCATTGACGCTCAACCCGAAACGTAGGCGTGCTAACATCGCCAGCAGCTGAGAGAAACCGCCAGTATAGGCGAGGCCAAGCACTGGTGGATGAATTAAGATTAGGTAGGGTATTTTACTACGAGGGTTACCGATTAGACGTTACAATGGACCACAAGCGTCCATCACGTCTCAACCTACCTCTCTTTGGACATCCTCTCCAGGTGCAACCACAGCGCAAGACTGTAGGACCAGTCACAGACCTAACGACCAAGTGGACTGTGGGCTAACCGATGTTAGCTTCTGCTAGGTGCCGGAATGCACGTTAGTGACAGCGATTGTTTGTTGCCCTAATGCAATGCCAAAGTCGTTTCCAAACCCGTGGGCAGCTGTACGCGACATGCTTGGTGACGTAGGACAACTTATTTGCATAACGCAGGTGAAATTAGACTCTTGGCTGTTAATGGGCTGTCGGTCTAATTGTTAGCAAGGATTAGGTAATGAGGTTATGTAATCATTTCTTGGCGCGCTAGTGCCTTGTAGATAGCTCCCCTCTTGCCCCACTTCCTGCAGGGTAGATACAATACACACTTTATATGCACTCGTTTGCTCTCTTGGTCCTACTTCTGGCCCGGCCCTTACACTAATGACCACCACGATACGCCGAATGTACACAAAAGTCGAAGCTGGGAGCTACGGAGCCCGCATGGCAAAGGCGCCGACTATGGAGCTGTTAACTTAAACTACGAAGGCATTGAAGACGCCGGCTTGGAGGATAGTAGCGATTCTGATGCCAGAATTGACGATGACGATGACGATGACGATGACAACAACAGACGCCCCTACCGCGAGTATAAGCGCATACATGCTCGAACGCGTGAGCCGTGGTCGAAATCAGACGAACAGCGCTTGCGTACAAATTGCAGGTTGGGTATAAAGTGGGATAATATACATCCCCTTTTTTCAAATTGCACGCCAAGTACAGTACAGGCGCGCTGGTACGCATTGCAAGAAAAATGATCCGAGGACACTCCAAATCATTCAACCCAAATATACCCTATTCCCACTGACGCCGCACACTAGCCGTGGTAGTAGAGCTATCAGAACGGAGAATCGTACTGCTCATCCTTGTCGGGGAGAGTCCGTTGATGCCGACACCACTATCTCGTGCATCTCCCTTGTATGCCTTCTCTTGTTACCTTTACTACTACATCTCTTTTGTGATGCGGCCGCTTCTAGGTTGAAAGCTAGATGGTTAAAAAAAAGTAAGCGCAGTGAATGCACTACTTATCCACGTATTGTTTTCGTTTCATTAGCGGGAATGTGAGGAAACGGTTGTTGGACTCGAACCTGTGAAGCTACGGGGAAACGGTGGTTAATAATAGTACTAGGCTTCGCCCGGGGTTCTCTCGATGTCTTCGGTCACGCATGCCGAATGCTCCGCATCGAAGAGACGGCAGCGTTTTAAGGAACACGGGTCTCAGGTCATTATTTTTTTGTCTGCTCGTTGTATGATCTCTTCTGTTTGATGTCGCATAGAGTTAATGGCTTAGGCAAAGGAGGATACTAGAGCTAGGAGGAAACGGAATCATGACGAGCGTGAAAGGCAAAAAGGTGACTTAAATTATATCTTTACGAAGCCACGCAGATATAGACATAACGTCGTTAGAGTAGGAGTGGTTGTAGAGGATGTGATCCTCTACGCTGTCGGATGAGGCGAGGTGGTGGGTTGCTTAGGTAATTTAGCCAGGTTTTGTACTCGTACTAGCCCAGAATGCAGTGGTGCTACACCGCCACAGCGGCACGTCGCCAAGCCTAACACAGCTATTTGGTCCAACGTACATACTACAGCAGAACTCTTTACCAAATTCTTTATTCTTAGAGAATAGCACATTATTCAAACAACCCTATGGGTGGAGCGGGTCGACCAACCACTCTACTAGTAGTAACGGCATGAAGTATTGAATCATTTGCTGTACGATCACTTCAAGTACGCTTACTCATCCACATGTTAATTTGTTGGGGCTCAGCCACTTTGTACTGCCTCCTGCCCGCTATTATTCCTTACTCGGTCCTTGGGAGTATGCTTTCATGAATTCACCAGCTACCACAGTCGCAGTCCGTTGATTTCTCGGACCGTACATGCCTTGCTAATATCTTTCTCATAACTTCCTTAGCTAGAGTTCTTGGACAATCCACCCTCATGCGACTCTTGTGGTTGAAGACGGCGGCAACTTCAGCCTGGTTGAACGTGTAGGCAACAACATTCCGCGCTATGCTATTCTTTCCCAAATTTGGGGAGCAGATAAGGAAGAGGTTACTTTTAGGGATCTAGTAGACGATACAGGCAAAACCCAAGCTGGCTATCGCAAGATCCGCTTCTGCGGAAAGCAAGCTGGTCATGACGGCCTGCAGTACTTAGCTGTGGCAGTGCAAGCCTGAGCGTAAGTTGAGCAGCCTGAGTTCAGCTCCGCGGCGCTCGTCTGGACCCTGCCCATCGGCCAACAGAAGCTAAGCCACCGGCTGCCACCCACCGATAACACCCCCTATGCTGCCTTCCTTGGCGGCCCGACAAACCTCTACGAGCAGCTAGCGCTAAAGCCTTCAGCCTCCTTGCGTTGCCCCATGCCTCGCCCAGCTCATATATACAAGTACCAAAGTTCGCGCACAGTAGGGAGCGCCAGGCACTCCATTTCGCCCGACTTTCAGGTGCCCACGCTCTCCATTTTGCTTGACATTCAAAGTGCCCGCGCTCTCCATTTTACCAGACTTCCAGGTGCCACTTAGTGGGTACCCACTGCATTTACCTAACGTCAAAGGTGCCTACGACTCCACTTTGGCCTAACATTAAGGTGCGTGTCCACTCCATTTTACCCTGTTATAGGCAGCAGCTTTCCTTGCCATCGAATTTTATCATCGTCTCTCGCTATCTTCTCGTTCTACTGCTCACGGGTTGTAGTCATCGAGCTCGAGTCACTGATGAGCCAATTCGTGGCTGTTATCGTTCCTTTCCGTCGGAACTAGTTCGACTTTACATCATCTTGCCGAATAGCATTATAGGCGATGATGTCAACGGTTCAGATCATACCAGGGTTCAGCTTAACGAACCGATGGCTCCTCTACTCCAGCTTCATGTTAGCCCCGGCGCAGTTCATATCCGGAATGGGAAACAACTGTCCAAGCAACTTGGGCTTTCTTGCCTATAATTGGTATACCCAGATTGCATGGTACAGGGCCATCAAGGCAAAGCAGTTGCATGCGCTTTCCTTGGTGCCCGTTCACTTGAATCTGACCTTTGCCATAACCTATCTCGGAGGGGTTACCTCAGGCAATATTGTCATGGGCTTTCTCCTCGGTTTTGGCACGGCGGGAGTTATCGTGCTGAATTCTGTGGCCGCTTGGACAAGCTGGGCCACAAACCAACAGGAAGGTTTTGGTGTATATCATTTTTTCTTCTTTGGGTGGCGAACCCTCACCCCTGGCTGGCACAAGTTCATCCTGTTGTGGCAGATCGGCGATTCGCTTATGGCCTTTTGCTGTGTCATAGCGGCCATTGGTATACCCATTACACTGTTGGAGACTGAGAATGATTATAAAACCCCTCCATGGTATCTCAGATACTTTGCGATTCCCATTGGAGCAGCCGTCATGCTGTTGATTGGTTTTCCTCTCATCTTATGGACGGAGTTTATCGTGGCTCGTAACCACATCGAGTCGGCCACCGATATGATCGCTGTATGGGTCTTCGTTGCACAGGTGGGAGCTATGTTGATACCCAGCTGTTCTGCTTATTTGGGATGTTTTAGGCGGGAAGCTCACCATACCTAAAAGAGGGAATAAGTTGGGCGAGATCTAATGAGGCTATTTATACTTTAGCAACCATGGCCGTAATACAGGGGGCACTTAGTTACAAGAGTGAAGCCATGGGCCATGGTACCCATACAACAGAACAAATGTGGCGATAAGGGATGGGGCATTATCCCTAATACTGAACTTTCGTCCATCTCGTTAGTCTGTGTCTTTTTCGAGATTTTAAGAGCCGCTGGACGCCCAATTTGGGACCCTCCGACCATGGCCTAGGGTATCCCGGGAAGCTGACTCCTCTTAGCTTGGCAAGGATTAGAATGGCGGCTACTGCGTCGCTCGGCCGCCACCCCGCTGCTACAGCACGTGAATGGATACGAAAAAGCTCAGGAGATGAATAATGCAGTTGAAAACGTGGAAATTTAAGCTCGGGCCAAGGTTGCAATAGCCTTGGACAACTCTGCGCGGGCAACATAGCTTACATCGACAAATCAAGCGGTACGGAGCTTTCAGAGGCCATCAACTCCATGTTCCGCTGGTACCATAATGCGGCTAAACGCTACGTATAGCTGCCGGATGTTTCGATCGGTAGCTCTGTTGGAAGCAACCTGTCCTCGATGTGGAAACCAGTCTTTCGGCGCAGCAGATGGTTTATTCGTGGCTGGGCGCTTCAAGAACTTATTGTTCCGGCATCCGTTGAGTTCTTTTCCGAAGAGGAAACGCGGCTCGGTGACAGGCAATCACTAGAACAAACTCTCCATGAGATAACGAGTAGTGCCATCCAAGCCCTTCGAGGAAGCCCCATATCTTACTTTACTGTGGACGAGCGCATGCTATGGGCTGCAAGACGAGAGACAAAACGCGAAGAGGACGCGGCATATTCTCTGCTAGGCATTGTCGACATCTACATGCCGCTCCTATACGGTAAGGGACGAAAGAGAGCATTTGCTCGGCTTCAAAAGAAGATCGAGCCTTCTGTTCAAATGGAGAGAGAAGACAAGGGATGCATCCAACACTTACGCGCCACCGATCCCCGTGATGACAAGAAGCGTATTGAGGGAGCCAAGGGCGACCTGCTGGAGGACTGGTATGACTGGATCCTTGAAAACTCCTACTTCCAATAATGGCGTAACGACCAATAGAGTCGACTGCTATGGATCAAGGGAGATCCCGGCAAGAGGAAGACCATGCTGTTCTGCGGCATCGTCAACGAACTGAAGTCTATAGCCAAGACGGATCTTCTGTCCTATTTCTTCTGCCAGGCCACGGACTCGCGAATTCACAGCGCTACGGCCGTGCTGCGAGGTCTGATGTACTTGTCGATTAGCAGCCATCGCTTATCTTGCATATACGGAAGAAGCACGATCACGTGGGTAAAGCCCTCTTTCAGGATGTGAGTGCCCGGGTTACCTTGTCCAAGATATTCACATACATGCTACAAGGCCTGAGCTTGAACAGCACCTACTTGATTATTGATGCGCTCAACAAATGCATAGTAGACTTACCAGAACTGTTAGACTTCGTCGTCCAGAAGTCTTCTGTATCTTCTCATGTCAAGTAGATGGCGTCTAGCCGCAACTAGCTGAACATTAAGGAACGTCTAGAGAGGGCGGGACATAAAGTAATGTTGTGCCTTAAACTTAACGCAGAGTTTGTTTCTATGGCCATTAGTATACTCATTCAGCATAAAGTGCTTTAGCTGGCGCAAAAATGGAAATATAACAAGATAGCCTAAAACGCCGTGTTAGACTATCTATTTTTAAATGCAAATGACACGTTCCTTTGGGTAGCTTTAGTCTGCCATACTCTCCGAGAAATCCCACAATGGAACGCCCTTGCATGGCTAAACACGTTTCTACCTAGGCTTGACTCTCTTTACAAGCGGATGACGCGGCAAATATGTAACTTAAATAATGCTAATCTCTACAAGTAGGTACTTGCTTCAATTGTGATTGCATACTAACCTATCACACTAAAGGAGCTAATATTTCTTGTCAAGATGCTTAAAAATATGGCCAATGACCTAGAAGCTAGAGTTACTACGAAAAATTATTGGCCGTTGTGGCTCGTTCCTTACTTTTTAAGAAAGTACTATCTATTCCGTGCATTAGTCCGCAAGGGACTTTTCATTTCCGAACGCATTTAATAAATCTTTTCGTTAAAAAAGAACAGACCCACTACGTAATATTTTCGAGATCTTTTAAGGTTAGGTCTAGAACGCTACGACGAGACATCTACAGCTTACGTGGGTTGGGATATTCTACTAAGTTAAACAGCCAAACTTAGACCTACTAGCAGCGTCACGCTACTCGTGTATCTACTAAGTCAATTACCTCTATAACTAGAATTCTAACTCTTCTACAAATTACGAGGTCAACTTATAGAATAAAGGCGCTATTAACAAGTTTGTAAAAAGAAAATACTTTTACTAGCAAAAGCTCTTAGTCTTTGTAAGAGTATATTAGAAAAAAGTAGTTTTAATAACATAAATTAAGGCCTTAATTAATATAATCTTTAAATAATTAATACTATTATGTGTAACACATACTAGTATAACTTAAAGAAAAGCAAATATATTTACTTTAAGTAAACTAATTTATAATATACGTTAATTTATTATATATTACAAGTAAATTATAAAAAATTTCTTTAAATATATATATTTAGACTTGTGTTTAGTATAGCTTATAACTTAATAAAATTTTTTTTTTTAAGTACAAAAGTAAATTATAATATAGTTTATTATAAAAAATAAACAAAGTATATACTTGAAAATATTTAAAAGTTATAGTAATTAAATGTAATTAATATTATTTAATAGTTTATAAATAACTTTAAAATGCATATATACTAGTTAAAAACTTTAGTAATTATATTAATATATAAAAATATTTTATTATAAATATAATTTAATTTTATATACATAATATATAAAATATAACTATATATTATAAAAATAACTAAAAAAATTTAAAATTTAAAATACTTAAAAAAAGATTTAAGTAATAAATTGTTTAGTTTATAATTTAATAATAATAAAGTATATTAAGTATAATAATTTTTATTACTTTTTATTAATTTTATAATACATACACTTTACTTAAACTAAAATCTTTTTTAAGTTGTAAATACTTTTCTTAGTTATATTTAGTTACTATTTTTCTATTTTCTAATTTTTTTATTTACTTATATATTTTTGGAAGTTACTATTTTATTAAGGTTTTTTTTTATATATAATAGTTATATACTAAATAAGTAAATTTTTTATTATTAGTTAGTATTTTTTTATTACTACTTTTTAAAGTTATATACTATTATTTTATAAGTGTTTTTTTTAAGTTTTTAGTTTAAAAGTTAACTTATGTTATAAAAAGTCGTTATATTATTTATAAAATAATTAAATAAAATAACAATTTTTTTATAACTTATATTAATTATATATAATTACTATTTAGTAAAAATAAAGTTATAATTATAACTATATAATGCTAGCTTTTTATTATAATTATAATTATAATTTTATTATTTTTTTAATAAAAATGTAATAACTATTTATTAAATAGTACTATATTTAAATTTAATTTAAAAACACTAAAAATTTATTACTTAAAGCTAAATTTTTAAATAATAAATTATTTACTTATAAAATAACTTTAATTTATAATTAACTTATTTTTAAACTACTTTTATATTAAATAATTTAATTTAAATATAATTTTTTTATTTAATATTTAAGTTTTAATATTTTTGTATAATAAAAAAAGGTTAATTTTTATAAAAAAAAGTTGGTTTTTTAGTTTTATATTTATTAAAACTTTTTATATTTTATAAGTTTTATATAATTTACTTTTGCTTTTGCTTTTTATTTTTATTTTTAATAAATATTTATTATTATAATAACTACTTATAATATATTTTATAAGTAAGTAAGTTACATAAACAAGTAGGTTACTTTAAAACTTACTAAAAAATTAAGAATTTATACTTAAATATTTTAATAACAACTTAATAATAAATTCTAGAAATTTAATAAGTAATTAATAATACTTTAAAATAAAAACTATTAAATTTTTAAAATATTTAAAAAAAAAAGTAAATTTAAAGGCTAAAAGAATACTATCTTAATAACTATTAATTATAAGCTTTTAAAAATTTAATAGTCTTTTTTTTAAGTACTATTAATTACTTATTAAATTTCTAGAATTTATTATTAAATAGATATTAAAATATTTAAGTATAAATTCTTAATTTTTTAGTAAGTTTTAAAGTAACCTACTTACTTATATAACTTACTTATTTGTAAAATACGTTAGCTAATATTATAAATAAAATTAAAATAATAAAACTTAAGTTACTTTCAAATAAATTAACAGTATTTACTAAAACTTTTTTAGTAGTAATTATTTAAATAATAATTTAAAAAAAGTAAATATAATTTATATTTAAAATTTATATAAATTTTAGTAAAAATTAATAATAATTTTTTATTATTATATTTACCATATGTTAATACTTTAGTAAATGCATTTTATATTATAATTATTTACTTTTTAAATAACTATATAAGTTTTGTAGTTAAAATAAAAGTATTTAAAAATTAAATATTTATAATAATAATAATAATAGTAAAAATATAGTATAATATTATAAAAGTATTATATATAAAAAGTTAAAAAGTTAAAAAATATAAATTATTTACTATATTTAATATTAAGTAATAAGTTAAAATATTATATAAATAACAAAAAAATTAAATATATTATAAATAAAAATATTTAACTAAAATCTTGTATACTAGTATAAAAATTATATACTAGTATAAAACTAATATATAAATCTATAATATAAAAAAGTTTATAAAAAAAAACTTTTATAATAAATTTTACAAAGTATTATAAATAGTTACTATAATATTAATATTTTTAATTTTTAATTTTTTTTAAATTAAGTTTATAATAGTATTATAAAATAATAATAATATATTATTATTAAAATATTATTAAAAAGTGGTATATAATATTGTAGCTTATTTTTTTATTTTATAATTAGTTTTTTTAATTGCTAAAATAGTTTACTTTTATTATAAATCAATTAAAAGTTATTTTATTACTATATTATATTTAAAAGTTAGTATGTTATAATTTTTTAGTAAAGTAACTTATTTACTTATAAAATATATTATATATAATAATAAATTAATAAAGTTTTAATAAGTTTTAAAACTTTATATTAAAAAATAAATTTAGTTAAAAAGTAAATAAAAACTATTAACTTATAAAAAGTAAAAAAATTAAATTTAATAAATAAGTAATTATCTGTAAAATGTTAGTATATAATATATATAACTTATATATTAATTTTTTTAATAATAACGTTTTAAACTATATTAATTTTTTTATATTATAAATAGTAACGTTTTTCACAAGCGAGTGAACTATACAAGCGAGTGAACCACTTTTGCCAAGAATTACCTTTTCTTTAATAACTTTACGAAAACTTAGTATTATTTAATAAAAATTTAAATTTAGCTTTTTAGATAGTAAATACACCTTGTATTAAATTTGCATTCTAATAGTCTTACGTAATTATAAGTTATTAAGCTTAGAATTTACTCCTTTAAAATTTAGTTTTTAGCTATCAATATTTTAATAACTATTAAATAAGAAACTATAGATATTAAACTTAAGCTATTTTATATATAATTTAGACTATATTATGCTTTTAAAATAATAAAATAAGTAGGTTTTTCAGATCTTTAAGTAGGGAGAAATTTTAGCCCCCACTTTTTAATATCTTAAAAACTACCAACACTATAGCTTTGAAATTCTAATATATTATAGATTTAGGCGCTAATACCTTGTATTTAAGTTTTTATAATTTATTATTAAGTAATATTATAAATATAAATAGCTAAACATTATTTTAAAGTAGTGTAGATTCTAAGCTTAATAACTTATAATTACGTAAGACAATTATAATGAAAATTTAATACTAGGTGTATTTACTTTCTTAAAAGCTAATTTTAAATTTTTATTAAATAATACTAAGTTTTCGTAAAGTTATTAAAGAAAAGGTAATTCTTGGCAAAAGTGGTTCACTCGCTTGTATGGTTCACTCGCTTATAAAAAACGTTATAAGAGTATTATATAAAAAAAGTTAAAAACTTAAAAAAAATATTAATTAATTACTATATATAGTACTAAGTAATAATTTAAGATATTACATAAAAAATAAAATAAGCTATAAATATAGTATTTAAGTAAAAGCTTATATGTTAGCACAAAGCTAATATATAAATATATAATATAATAAAAATGTTTTTATAAAGTATTATAAATAGTTATTATAATAATACTTTTATTTTAAACTTAAGCTTTTATAATAAGTATTTATATTAAGTTTTAAATAGTAAGTTAATTTAAATTTTAGAAGTAAAATTCTTTTATAGTAGTTATATTTTAAAAATTATTTATAAGTTACTATATGAATTTATTATACTTAGTTTATTTAATTAAGTATTTATAGTATTTTTATTTATAATTAAAATATAGCTTTTTAATTTACTTAATATAGCATTTTATATTACTATTAATTTTAATAAGTTTTAATAGTAAGTTTTATTAACTTAAAAAGTACTTAAATTTAAGTATAGCTAGCTAAAACAAAAATATATAAAAAACTAAATATATACTTAAGAATTTAAAAAGTTTAAGTTAGTATATATATAAAACACTACTTAAAAAATATAGTATTTTTTTAAGGTCTTTAAGTTTAGCTTTTTAAATAGTTATTTAATTTTAATATTTTATATATTAAGCTAAACTATATTTTTTATTTAATAGTTAAATATAAGTAATTATTTCTAATTTACGTAATTTTTTTTTAAGAAGTTTAAGTTTAAATTATTTCTTTTCAAACTAGCTATTAAATATTAGCTATTTTCTTTATTATATAGTTAGCTTCTAAGCTTATAACATTTACTAAAGCTATTTTTAAGTTTTTATAAAAGTTTAAACTTTATTTAAAAATATTAGCTTATATTAACTAAAAATAGTAATACTTTTATAAATTTAAATATAGTATTATTAGCTTTAAACTATACTAAAAAGGCTAGTTTACTTAGTTATTTTGCTAGTAGTTTATATATATATATATATATATATAAAACTTATTTTATTATACTATTTACTTTTTTTATTTAGTTATTAGTTTTTAAGTAATATGTAGAAAATAGTTAAAGTTTAATTTATAGTTATTTATAAAGTTTAATATAAAAAGTAAAAATAAACTATATTTTTTAATTTAATATAATATTTTTAAAAACCTATTGTTTATTTATATATATTAGTTAAAAAAGTAGGCCACATTTATAATAGTTATATTATTATAAAAAAATTAAGTATTAGTATTTTATAAAGTAGTTTACTATAATTATAATATTAATATAACTTTTAAATTTTAAGAAATTTGTAACAAAGTTTACAAAAATAGTTTTTTACTTTTTTTTAAAAAAGGTAAAGTTTTAATAAATATAGTAATAAAAAAATGTATTAATAGATTATTTTAAACATTTAAAACTAATAGTATTTATATTATAAAATTATAAAATTCTTTTTACAACTAAAGTAGCTATTAATAAAGAAATTATATATAATTTAAAAACTATTAATTTTAAGTTTATTATTATTTAGTATTATTAATTAACTATAGTAGTATAACTAACTTTTTTAGTTTTTATACTTATTTAAAGAAAATTTTTTAAAGTATTAAATTTTATTTTATTTTAGTAATAAAATTTTCTAAATAAACTTATTATTAAAATACTTATTATTAAGAAATTATTAAATAAACATATTTATTTTAGTTAAGTTTAATTTTAGTATTTTATTAAATAGTTTAAAGTAAAAAGCATTTGTTATTAAATTCTATAAACTCTTTTTTAAACTAAAGTATTTTATAATAATAAGTAAAAGTATTTAGTTTTTTACTTTACTTACTAAGTTAGAATATAATTATAAAGTTAAATTAAAATAAATATTTAGCTTAGTAAGCTTATTAGTAGCTTAGTATAATAATATATTTTTATATATATTATGCTGTATATATGGCTAGCTAGCTAGCTAGCTATTTAGCTATTTAGTTATCTAACTATCTAGCTAGCCAGCCATTTAGCTAGCTAGCTTATGTTAGTTATTAATCTCTATATTATCTATTTTCTCTACACGAGATTTTTTTTTTAGTAATTTCTTTTATAACTACTTAAGGATTACGGATATACTCTAGAGTATAGTATAAAGAGATAACTCTATATAAAATTATGTAATAGCATAGTATTACATAATTACTATTAGTTAATAAACAAAGAGATATACTTACCTACTTTTATAGCTAAAGAATATTATTTAATTAATATACTTTATTTAATCTTAAGACCTTAAGAGCCTTGTGTCTTGCTTTTGTAATAATTAGTAGCTAAAAAACTTTTTTTAGACAACTAGAATCTTTTAATTTACTAGAATCTTATTTTCTAACTAGAGCTACTAGACTTACTAGAGTTACTAAACTTACTAGTAATATACTTTTATATTATCTAAAGTCTATTACTTTACTATCTTTAAATAAATGTACTTATAGTTTATGCTGGTTCTATTAAGTTAGCCTTACTAAGTACTAATATAAATTTAATTATACTATATACCTTATAGTCTTTGTTAAATCTTTCTTTAAAACTTTAATTTAAGCTGTTTTAAGCTCTTTATTTCTAAAACACACTAGAACTTACTCTACTACTAAAATCTTTTAATTTATAGGAATACTACTTTTAACTAATGCTTTTATACTCACTAGTAACATAATTCACACTTTTTAAGTATATAAGTTATTTGTTTTAGGGGCAGTTTATACCTTCTGGATTAATATAAGTAAATCTATAAATTAGAAATAATAGCTTATATAATAAGTATAGATAATACTTCTAAGCTTATTTTATTAGGCAGCTACTAAATATATAGTAATATTTTATTAAAACACTAATAACTAACTACATACTTTAAACGTAATTACTTTTATATGATTGAAAGTTTTCTAGGTAGAATAATACTTTATTATACGCCAGTATTTCTATATAAATAGCACTTATAATCTTAATACTTATAATCTCGATAAGTTTACCTTAACTAGAGGCTTAGGGGGAAGAGAGTTCGCTTAACTTAGAGCTTAAATAAATATTCTTTTAGTAAGATTTCTTTATAAGAACGTGAAGGTCTTCTTAAAGAGTAAAGATATATTATAAATATACTCTAGAGTATAGTATAAAGAGATAACTCCGTATGAGATTATATAATAACACGGTATTATATAATTACTATTAGTTAATAAATAAAGAGATATACCTACCTGCTTTTATAGCTAGAGAATATTATTTAATTAATATACTTTATTTAATTCTAAGACCTTAAGAGCCTTATGTCTTGCTTTTGTAACATTAAGTTTTATATATAGTAACCTAATTTAATTTTATTATAAGTCTAAATATTACTACTTATAGCCTACTATAACACTTAGTTATTTTATAATAGTAATGTACTATAAATTTTTATAGTTACTTAATATTTAAATTAAAAAAATAGAACTTTTTAGTTTAAGTTTCTATTATTTAAAATAGTATATAATAGTTAATAATTTCTTGTTATAAATTTTATAGTTACTTTTAATAAAACTTAACTTTTTTAAAAAGTAAGTAATAGACTTTAGTTTTCTTAGTTTATTTTTTTAAAAAAGTACTTTAGTAATTATATAGTCTAAAAAACTAGCTATTATAATAATTAATAAATTTAAATTAAAATATTAAAAAATTAAAGTAGTTATAAATATATATTTTAAAGTTTTAAACACTTTTTAGTAAGTATTATTAAATTTAAATTAAGTAGTTTTTTTTAAAACTATAAACAGGGCTATTATATAAAAAAGTTATTAATAAATTATTAATAAAAATTAGTAAATTTTAAAAATACTTTTATATTTTTTACATTTTAAAATTTTTTTTATTAAAAATATTTTCTATTTTATTTAAATTTATATTAATTTTTTTTTTAAATTATATACTTAAAATAAATAACTTATTTTTAATAAAACTTGTATTTATTAACATTAAGTTAGAAACTAGCTTTTTTTAAAGCTTTTAAAACTTATTTTATATATTATTAATATTTATATAAAAAATTACTATAAATTAAAATATTATTAAAATAAAATGTATAAAATATATTAAAAAATAATAAATAAATATTAACTATATAGTATTAAAACGTGTTTAGTGTATTAGCTAGTTTAAATAATATAATAAAATATTTAAATAAGCTATATTAAGTTTAGAAAGCAATTAACAAATTTTTTTTTTACTATTTAAAAGTACTTAAAAGCTAAAATAATATCTAGTTTTATAAAGTACTTTACTTTACTAAAATAAAATAAAGTTTTTTAAATTAATAAACTTAAATAGTAGTTTTTAATAGTAATAGTATTTATATTATAGTTAGTAATAAGTAGGGGTTTATTATAGGTAATAATTATAATTAAAAAGTAGTAAATTAATTAAAAGAGAATTACTAGCTATTAGTAAAAAAGCACGTATAGAAATTTAATACTAAATAGAAAACAAAGTAAACACTTTATAGGAAAAGACAAAAGATAAAGCTTTTAGCTAATATTATTAAGGTAATTAATAAATCTAATAATAAAAAAGACACATAATATTTTACGTGTAGTAGTTATGTAATAAATAAGTATAATAAGTAATAATAAGAACTTAATACACTTATTAGAGCTTATTACTTAGTAAATTATAAATAAAGAATTTATTATATAAAAGACGTTCTTTTTAGGTTTTAGATAGTTTTCTTTTTTATACTTATCTTCTTATTTTAGAGCAACTCTCTAGAATTTGTTATGTAATAAATTAGTTAGACTATATCTTACTATGTCTTTATATTATTAGAATATTATATTAGTAAGATACTTTATAACTTTATATTATTACTAAAGTATTAACACAAATTATATTTATACTTACTACGTTAAAGTAACTTATATATTGTCTTTATAATATAATAATAAAAGCTATGTATATTTACTATATATAATAACTTTAGATATATAAAAGCTATAGTAGAGTTTACTAATAAATTCTTTATTAGTATACTATTTTAGAACTTAATATATAAACTATAACACTATAAGTACCTACAAGTTACGTGAATAGTATATAATAATAATAGATTTAAGTAATTTAACCTTAGTACTAATATTATCTATAGTCTAAATTATACAGTAATAACAGGTACAGATTATAAAGCTATAATAAATAATTATAAAATTAAAAAACTAAGTTAATATAAAAGTTTATATATTAAGTACTAAAATATAATTACTAAGAAAATTTAATAGAATATGTAAATACTTTAAAAGCTTTTTAACAAAAATAGAAATATACACCTACTTTAATAAAAACATTTTTTCTAAAGATTAGGATAGGATTTTTATAGTTAATATAAATATAAAAAGTAAAGCTATAGACTAGTTTAAGTCTTTAGCTAAAAATTATATAAATAAAAAAAACTAAAGGAACCGACATAACCAATAAAACAAAAGTAGTATTTAGAAATTTTAATAATTTTAAAACCTAAATAACTATAGTCTTTAAAGAGATTAATGAAGAATAGACTATAAAATAGAAAATACAAAACCTTAAATAACAAAATTAAGTTTAGTATATACTATAGAATTTTGCTAATTATAGTTATAAATTAACTAAAATAACATACTATTAATAGCAGCTTATTATATTAGACTTAAGAATTAAGTTAAAAATAAACTAGCTAAAAGAAATTAACTAGATAACCTTTATACTTTTATAGAATCTATTATATATATAGATAATTAACAGTACAAGCAAGAACTTAAGTACAAAAAAAGTTAAGTAATAACTAAAATAAAATAAAAAAATATTAATATAATAAAAATAGGCTTATAACAAAATAGATATTAATAAAATCTAAATTAAAAAGTTATTATAGAAGAAAAAGCTAAAAAAGTGGCCTATAACTTAAAAATATTATAAGTAGTTTAATAAGAAAGCACGTCTAGAATATAATAACATTAAACACTTTATAAAAAGATACCTAAATAAGAAATTAAGGATTATAATAGTAAGAATAAGACTTAAGCTTATAAAATAGAACTTATAGTAAATAAAAACTCTATTAGTTAAAGTTATTAGCAAGAGACTTAATAACAATTAGTATTAGATCTATAAATCTAATAAGTATTATAAAAAAAGTTATAAAAAATAGTATTAGAAAATAAAGCATAAATTTATAAGTAATTAATAATAATTAAAGAAGGTACTATAAAAAATAGTAAGAAAATAATATTAAGCAACAAGTTCAAGCACTTAATTTCTTATAGTATAAGAAATTAATAAGAAATAATAATTATTCCAGGAAATCCAATTTTTAATATATGAGGCTTTTAGAATTATAATAATAAATATCTAATAATAGCTAAATAGAAATATATACTAAATTTATAGATTAGACTAATATATAAAAGTAACTTATAAAACCAAGTATTAGAAAATTATACTAAAAGAAGAGTTTTATAGCTTAAAGAACTAGTTAAAGTAAGTAGTGTTTTTATAATATAATAGCCTTACAGAAAGAGTAGTATCTTAGTTTCTTATAAAAATTCAATAAAGAAAGTTATATATTCTTAGGAATTAAGAAAGAGAACTAACCTAAATTAAATAAGAAACTAAGCTAGAAAGTAAGGATAGTAAGTATAATAAAATAAAAACGTCTTTACCTATTATATAAATTAAAGTTACTAATATCTTTTAGTAATTAAAAAATTAGAAATGTTAAATCTATAAGTTAGTTAACTATATAAAAAAAGTATATACATAAATAATATATCTAATTTAGATAAGAAAACCAAAAAAAATAAAAAGTATATAAAAAAATAGTAAAAAAAATAAAGACCTAATAAACAAATTCTAGAAGCCTTAAATATTATACTTAATATAAAAAATAAAAACAGCTAGCAAGACTGCCTATACTAATAATAATATTAAAAGAAATATATATTAGAATACAAATACTACAGGGAAAAAAAAGAATAATTAGTGAATATTAAAATAATATATAGTACTATAAACTCTCTTATAAGAAATATTTTTAAAAATAAAAACATTTAGTTTACAGAAACAAAGCTAGAAAAAAGTATAGTAAATTTTTATATTTAATATACTACTATAATTATTACTTTGTACACATTAAAAAGAAGTACTTTAATTTAGAAAATAAAAACTAAAAACACAGTATATACACTTTTATATTAAAAAACTAGATAACTATTAATAAAAAATTTAAGGTAGTAATATAATTATTAGAACTTTTAGATTATGATAAGTGTAACAAGAATTATGTCTTTATCTTAATATAAAAGTAAATAGAAAATTTCTAAAAGTACTAGTAAATAATAAAGTAGACAGAACATTTATTTTAAATTAATAAATTAAATAAAATAATATATCATACTAAAAAAAGGCGTATTTAGTAAGGGTAAAATAAGTAGATAATAGTATAATAACCTTTAAAAAGAGTTTAATTAATCTAAAGACTATAGTAATAGAGCTAAAAGTAGTAGGCTATAAAGATATCTACTATATTAATATTCTAAATATAAAAAAGCTAAATATAATTTTAGAATAAAATTAGCTCTTATTACATAATCTAATAATAGATTAGTAATAAAAAACTATTTAATAGTATAATTTAGTAAGGAAAGTAGTATGAATGTGGAAACTAAACGTAATAAGAAAATACTCTAAAATAGAAAGAATCTTATATAAGGCAATATAATGAGTATAATAATACTAATTATAGAATATTAGTATAGTATAAATCTAGAAAGCTTTAAACACTACTAAAGCCTAAATATTTTATGAATATAAGAAATTTATATACTTATTTAATAAGAAAAAGAAAAATGCACTTTTAAAGTATTAATCTTAAAACTATAAAATACTAGTTAAGAATAAAAAAAAACTTAAACTAAAATTAATATATCTTCTATTAAAAGTACAGCAGGAAGAATTAAAACTGTATATTAAGAAAAATCTTAAAAAAGAATATATATAACTAAGTAAAAGCCTAATAGCTTTACTAATATTATTTATACCTAAGAAAAATAAAAAACTATAATTATGTGTGAATTTTAAATGACTAAATTAAGCTATAATAAAAAATTAGTACCTATTACTATTAATTTAAAAGCTAATAAATAAACTCTAAAAAGCTTAATAGTTTAGTTTATTTAATATTTACAAGAAATACTACAGAATCTAAATTAAAAAGAGATTTAAATAGTTAATAGTATTTAAAATAAAATATATACTCTTTAAGTATTATATTATGCTATTTAAATTAATAAACACGCTAATAACTTTCTAGGTAGTTAATAATTATACACTTTATAAATACTTAAATATATTTATAATAGTGTACCTAAATAATATACTAGTATATATAAATAGAACACTTAAGAAGCATAAAATATACGTAAAAACAATTTTAAGAAAGCTTTAAAAATATAATCTTCTTATTTAGCCAGAAAAATATAAATTCCATATTACAGAAATAAAGTGTCTAGGATTTATTATTTTAAGAGAAGAAATTTTAATAGATTTAAAGAAATTAACAGAAATACATAATTAGCTAATACTAATAATAGTAAAAGAGATATAGTTTTTTCTAGAATTTATAAATTTTTATAGAAAGTTTATAAAAGGGTATTCAAAAATCACAATATCTTTAACAGAGTTAATTAAGAAAAATAATAGATTTAATTAAAAGTAAGAATAGTAGTAAGTATTTAAAAAACTTAAGAATAAGTTTACTTAACTACTAATATTAAAAATGGTTAACCCAGAATTACCTATTATACTAGAAATAAATGTATCTAATTATGTAATAGAAACAGTCTATAGTTAATAATATAATAATAAATATTTTTATTTTATAAACTATTTATTAAAAAAACTTACGGAAGCTAAGTTAAACTATAACGTTTATAATAAAAAGCTATTAGTAGTAATAATAGTATTTAAGAAATAGCAAATTTACTTTAAAAGAGCTAAGTATTAAGTAGAAGTCTTTTTAGACTATAAGAACTTAATAAGCTTTATTATTATAAAAAAGCTAAACTAGAGATAGATATGCTAGTTATAAATACTAGCTATCTATAATTTCAAAATATTCCATTAGAAAGAATCAGAAAACGGAGTAGTAAATACACTTAGTTAATAACTAAACTATATAAAATAACATAAACTAATACTAAGTATAGTATTAATAATAAAATTAGATAGATTTATAAGTTATAATTAGCTAAGAATTATAACAGTTACTAGAGTTAAAAATTACTAGATAATAAGAATTTAGAATTTTTAAGTAATAAAATTTCTAGAACCTAGAATTAGAACTTATATATATAAATAGACTATCAGGGGGCAGCAGAGTATAAATAAGGTTAATAACTATAATAATAGTATATAGTATAAGATAGATTATAAAACGTAGCTTATAAAGCTACGTATGGAGACTAAGGACAGAATATATATAAAGTTCTAAAAATAAAAGAGTCTGCACGGCCTATACGGAGGCTCTATATAATATTTAATTTAAATAAGCTTAGAAATAACAGTTTCTATAGAATTATATTATAATAATATTTTCTTTCTTATAGCTGTAGTTTTTATAGTTACTTTAAAAACTAAGCTTCTTAAGATACTACTAATAGAATGCTTAAATTATATTTATAGTATTCTCTATTTAGCGGGTAGGGGTTTTAGTTAACTTATTATATCTAATTTATCTAACAATATACTTTAGTTATAAGGTGCTATTACGGCTACGGCGGTTTTAATAAAAGTTAATAATCTTTTTAATAAACTATTTCTACTTACTATTAATTTCTATTAGCAGAAAGGGCGGTATCTGCTAGCAGAATAATAAATTAATTATTATAAAACAAAATAAGCTAATATAAAACATATTATAATAATAGAATCTATTTAATAGTTTAAGATAGTAAGGGTATAGTAATACGGCCTTTATAACTTAAAATAAGCCTAGATTTTTTTTAATCTAGTTTCTTTATAGGGCGCAGGGTTTTAATATTTTGAGTATCTAACTATATAAAATCTCCTATATAAAATAGTTAAGCAGGATAGTAGTGTACGTTTATTTAGTCTTTATAATAAACTTATATAGTTAATAGTTTAGCATATAGGTAGTTTATAATCTCTTATATCTTAGTTATAAGCTTTTTAGAATCTTAGTCTTATATAAAGTAGATAGTAGCTAATAATTTAAATCTAACTCTTAAATAAAAGCTATAGTTTATAAAGAATAGAAAAACAGTAGTACTTTTTAAGTAAATAGAGTTTAAAATAAACTTAACTAATAATAGCTATTTAGACTAGTCGTTCTATAGATAGCTAATATATAACTATAGGTATTATTTAAAGACTATATTAGTCTATTCTAACTAGCTATCAGTCTTAGGATAGTACGTAGTTAATAATAGAATTATAATCTTCAGCTAATAATTTAAATACTTCTAGAATTTAGAAATAAACTAAAGTCTATAGTTAGAAAAAAAAGTACTTAATAAGCTATAGAGCTTTTATATATACGTTAGAAATAAATAAATAGTATTTTTAGTATTATAGTATATTCAGCAGGGAATTAAGTACTTTATTTTTATTAAATAATAAATTATAGTTATTATAGTGTTATAATAACTGCTTAGTAGTAGATAAATAATAAAATCTATAAACACATTCTTTTAAGCATGGTTTAAAATAGATAGTAGTTTTAAAACTCCTTAATAAGCTTTTCTTAACAGAATAGTATAGTAATAAATATAGTAGTTATAAAGCTAGTAGGTAATAAAGTCATACATATAAAGCTAATAGTACTTATAGAATAATAGTTTATATATTTTATTATAGCCTATATAACTAGTAATAGGGCTCTTATAGTAAGAATAAAGTGTTTAACTTTTAGCTTATGCGTATTAAATACGTAGAGTCTTTTTTTATATTATAAATATCTATCTATCTTAGTACACTTAGCTAGTATTAGGTATTTATTCTTATAATTTCTATTTTATAAGTTAGTTAGTATAGAGTTAATTATAGAGTTAGTATAGTAACTTTTTTAGAATAAAGTCTAAATCCTTAACAGTAGCAGGTTTTCAGTTATTTAAATTCTAAGATAATAATAAGTCTAGTAGTAGTAGTAATAAAAATAAAAATAAGAATAAATTTAGTAGATAATAATAGTTTAATAGTGCATTAGTAAAGCTAGTTATAAATTATTATAATAATTCTATAAACAGAAATCTCTAATAGGTTAAAGAAATAAACTAATTTTTTCTTATAATTAGTTATAATAGGTAAGGCGGTAGCTGGGAGTAATTCTAGATTTTCTTATTTTAAAATAATCTAGCTTTAATAGTAGAGCCTTTTATTTCCCTTTTATAGTAAATTAGTTAATTTTCTAATTAAAGAATCTAGCTTTACATCTTACTTTCCAAGACAGTATATAATCTTAAAGTTAAAGTAAAATAGGAATTTAAACTAATAAGCTTAGTAATAGTTTAGTAACTTTATTATTATAAAGTACTTTAGATTATAATAGTCTGTAATTACTATAATTAGTGAAACATATCTCTTAAGTTCCAGCTACTATTTTTTAAAATAGTAAATAATTACTAGTAGTTTCTTATCATAAATCTTATAATTATACTCTATTATTAAGTGCTTTTTTAAGAAGAATATAATAGACTATAGAATACTATTATCTCTATATTATAATAGTATTCCTGTAGAGATATAGTTAGAGATATTTATTTTAATAATAACTTCTTTTTCTTAGTTAAATAATACGAAAATAGATACTATAGTAAATACTATTTTTAGTCTCTAAAAGACTTTCTTATAGCTATTATTTTAATTAAATAGTGTGTTCTTCCGTATTAGGTGGACTAATAAAGTAGTAATATAAATTTTTTTTTATATAAAGTAGTAATAGAAGTTTACGAAGCTAATAAATATTTATATATTTATAATATAAGTTAGTATTACTTAGCTAGTTACTATCTTAATTTTTTTTTAAATCTATACAGATACTATTATAGCCTATAATTAGGTCTAGAAATTAGGTTTTAGTTATAAAGAATTTATACTTTTCCGCTTTTACATATAGGCCTGCCTCTTATAGGCTTTTTAATATTAAATAAAGATATTCTTTATATTTAGTATAAATATAGCTATAGACTAGAATATTATCTATATATATAGTATAAAAATAGTCTAAGTATTCTTATAAAATATTATTTATATACTATTAGAAGGTTACAGGAGTACCTGTTAATTTAAATAATATTACTAATATCTTATATAAGTTAAAATAGGTCTAAAATATTATAAATTACTTTTAGCTAATTTTAATACAAAAGTTATTAAAGGCTTATAGAATATTAATCTTAGAAAAGTATTATATTCTCTTTAAATTATTTAGTAGTTCCTTAATTAGCGGTAGTAGGTAATAGTTTTTTACTATAATTTTATTTAGTATATAGTAGTTAATATAGAATCAGAGTCCTCTATCTGCCTTTTTTATAAATAGAACTAGAAATATAGTTAGAGAGCTATTAAAGCGAATAAATTCTTTTTAAAAATTCTTATTAAGCTATTTCTAGAGTACTTATAATTCTATATAGAATATTAAATATAAATAGCTAAAGAGCAGGGTTTTTCCTTCTATTAGCTAAATATAATAGTTATATAGATAATACAGCAACAAGTTTTCAGCTTTTTTTAGTAAAAAAAACTAATAAAACTAGAATAGAAATTTCTAAGTATTAAGTAGAAGCTTTTTCTATAAGTCTATACTCTCAGTTACAGTAAAAGCTTACTTAATATTCTTTATAAAAATAGTAAATAAGTAGTAGCTACTATAATAAGTATATATAGTATAGACTTTTAAAAATATAAAATAGATATTTAGCTTCCTATAGTCCTCCTAGTTACAGTAGGATTTAGAGATTAATTTTTATAGAATAGAGATAATCTTATAAGTCCGTGCTAAAGTAAATAGAATTTCGTAATAATTATAACAAAATAAGCTATTAAATATAAAAGTATTTATAATTTAGTTAATCTAAGAGTTATAATACTATAGCTAGTATACTTTTAGTATAATAAGATATAACCCTAAGATAGTCATAAGCAGGCAGATTATTTTAGTATAGTTATTAATATAAAGCTTTATAGTAATATATAAGGTAATAAATCTACCGCAGAACTTAGTTCTATTTATAATATTAAAATAGAATGGCCTTTTTAGCTATTCTAACTAGAAGCCTATAGAAATAACTTAATTTTAGTCAACAAAGTCTTCTTTAGCTCTACTATTAATAAGGCTATAAATAGTAATAATATAGCTAATAAACTACGTTAGGTATCTAGTAGTAATAGGAGTTAATTTAGTAAGTAGTATAAGAATATAAAACTATAAATTAAGCTCTTTCTTAATTAATATCTTATAAATAGTGATAGTAGAGATTTTATAGGAGTATAATTTTAGAGCTAAAGCATAACTTAGCTATAGCTTAAGGCTTTTACTAGACTATATAGTAGAGAATATAACAGAGTATAAAAGCAAGTAAAGAGATAAATAGAAAATAAAAATAATAAACTAAATAGTATAAAAATAAAAGTATTTTAGAACTAGCAGGTATTAGGGTAGCGATAGTAAGTAATAAAATAGCTTTTTAAGCTATAGTAATAGTATTTATAGTATTTTTTATAACCCTAGCTTAAGAAGTTTGGTTAATAGTGGTAGTTTAAATCTATAAATTTAGCAGTAAAGGCAGCAGGAACAGCTATTAGTAGAGAAATAATATACTTCTAGGTTATAAACTAGAGATTATAGGTCTTATAGCTACTTATAAAAGTAGTTAAGTTATAATATTAATAGTAGTTCTTAAAGTCTTATAGATAGTAAACTAGCGGATAGTACTAGTAGTTTAGTAGTAGATTATAAAGTAATATATTCTATAATTCCTTAGAAACAGCATTCTCTAAAAGGGTTAGTAAAGAGTTTTTAAATAGACTAAATTTAAAAGCTAACTATTAAAATTCTATTAAGAAAACACTAAATTCTTAGTTCTTCTAATAGAGTTTAAATAGATTTTATTAGGTATTATAAACTTAATTTAGGTCTCCGTAGGCTTACTCTAAGATTTCTAGTATTATAAAATAGTCTAGTAAATAGTAGATACTATTAGTAATATATAAGAAAACTTACTTATATAGCGTATTTTTAAATCATCTATTTATATAGGCTATATAGGATTTAGTGGTAGGAAAACAATCTTAATTTATAATTATCTTTATATAAATTTATACTGTAAAGTATGAAAGGTTATTTTAGTTACTATTAAATCTATCAGGGTTAAATAGGCATTTAGAAAGGATATAAATTAGAAACGGAATAAGAGTAAATAGAGAAAGAATAATTATAAATAGTTTAGTTTCAATTAAGACAGCAGTAGGGATAGGAATAGAAATAAAAATAGAGATAATAAAGAAAGTAGAAATAATAGAGATAGTAGAGATAATAGAAATAGTAAAGATAGTAGATATTAGGCTTCTAGACTATAGCTATATATATAAATCTGTAATTTACTCTTAAGCTTTTTATAACTTCTTTTTCTAGTAGTTATAAACTCCTTTAAGTATTATAACTTACTTATAAAAGTTTACTATCTTTACTATAGTAGTAGTAAGTCACTATAATTAGCCTTTATAAATACTATAAAAGACTATAATATAGTCTAGCCATTCTTACGGTTGTTTTTGTGTAAATTATAGGAATTTATTTTTATTCTATAAAACTAGCAGAAGTTACGGAGCTAATATATAGAAATAAAGCTATATAATATTAAAAAATAATAAAGTATAAACAAGGTTAGTAACTATAATAATAGTATATAATATAAAATAAATTATAAAACGTAGCTTATAGAGCTACGTATAGAGGCTAAAGATAGAATATATATAAGATTCTAAAAATAAAAGAGCTCGCACGGTCTGTGCGGAGGCTTTATATAATACTTAATTTAAATTAGCTTAGAAATAACAGTTCCTATAAGACTACACTATAATATAGACTTATTTATATACTAAAAGAATTATATAAGAAATTAATTATAGAAAATCATAAAGCTATTATATATAAATATTAAGAAATAAAAAAAACTATAAAGCAAATCTCCAGAAATTTCTATATTAAAAAGTTAAAATAAAAAGTAAAGGAAGTAATTAAAGCTTCTCTAAAATATAAGAAGAACAAACTAGTATAATATAAATTTTATAGACTTTTATAATTATTAGAAGTACTAAAATAACTATAGTAGTTAGTTTTAATAAACTTTATTACAAAATTACTATTATCTAAAGAACTAGAAACAAATAGAAAATATAATATAATACTTATTATTATAAATAGATTAACTAAGTATGTATATTTTAATCTAATAGTTACAAATTTATTAGCTAAAGAACTAGTATATAGTATTTTAAAAATAGTGGTCTTAAAATATAAGTTACTTAAAAAATTTATTATTAATTAAAACAAATTATTTATATTGCACTTCTAGAAAATCTTATTAGCTAAATTAGAATTAAAAAATAAGCTTTTAATAAGCTTTTATTTTTAAATAAATAGGCAAACAGAGTATACTAATTAAACTTTAAAATAATATTTAAGAATATATATTAATTATCTTTAAGAGAATTAGGTTAAGTTATTACCTTTAATATAATTTACCTATAATAGTATAAAATCATTCATAACTAATATATTACTATTTTATATTAATTATAGGTATAAGTTATTAGCTTATAAAAAACTATATAATTTAAAAAGTAAAGTACTTTAAGTTTAAAATAAAGCTAGATAGCTACAGGACTTATATAATAATTTTAGTAAAATTATTATTTTAAAGAACTTATAAACTATAGAGAGTGCTAATAAGTTAAAAGTTAAAAAACTAATTTTTAAAAAAAGAAATAAAGTTTTCCTACTACACAAAAATTTAAAAACTAAATAACTAAGTAAGAAACTAAATTATGTTTAAATTAGATTATTTAAGGTTAGTAAAGTTATTAAACTAGTTAATTATAAACTAAAACTACTATAAAATATAAGAATTTATTTAGTAGTTTATATATTATTACCTAAATTAGTACTATCAGACACACTAATAGTAATAGATATAAACATAAAATTATACTAGCTAGAGTATAAAGTTAAAGAAATCTAAAAACTATAATAATTCAGATATTAGTAGAAATACCTAGTTAAATAAAAGAACTATAGACTAGAGAAAAATACCTAAAAACCTATTAAAAACTTAAAGTAATATTCTAAAATAATTAACTAGTATTATTTAAAGAATTTAGTAATATTAGATTCTAAAGAAAAGCCTATACAGCCTTTTAGTTAAAAAAGATATTTAAAAAAGGTTTAGTAAAAACAGTAGATAAGAACATTATAAGTTATAATAATTTAAAAGTCTTTTATTTTTCTTTCTTTTTCTAGATTTTATATTTTCTTAATTAAAATAAGCTTATAGGCAAATAGCTTATACTTATAACTATTAATTAGAATAAACTACTTCTAAAGTTATTATTTATAAATTTTAGTAGCTAAAATAGTATTTTTAGTTATTTCTAACTAATTATAAAGACGCTGACGCTTAATAAGAAATTTATTAAACTCTAGCTAAAAACCTATAAAATTATATTTATAGTTTTAAGAAATGCATTTAGTGTAATAACTAAATAAGAAATTTTTAAAATAATAAAAATCCTTCTTTTTATATAAACTATATAAAGTTAGTATGAAATAATTATAGTTTTAAATTAATTTCATGAGATAATAATTACAGACAGTTAAAGACTTAATTTTAAGTATTATTAAAAGTAAAGAAGAAAAAAAGTTCTAAAAGTACTTATAATATCTTTAAGAGAATAGACTTTTTTTATACTTAAAGTCTAAAGTAAAAAGAACTTTTAAGCTAAAAGTCTAAAAAAAAAAGTAAATATTATAGTTAGTAATAAGTAGAGATTTATTATAGGTAATAATTACAGTTAGAAGATAGTAAACTAACTAAAAAAGAATTACTAGCTATTAATAAAAAAACACGCGTAAGAACTTAATACTAAATAGAAAATAAAATAAATACTCTATAGAAAAAAGTAAAAGGCAAAGCTTCTAGCTAATATTATTAAAATAATTAATAAATCTAATAATAAGAAAAATATGTAATGTTTTACGTATAGTAGTTATATAATAAATAAGTATAATAAATAGTAATAAAAACTTAGTACACTTATTAAAGCTTATTATTTAATAAATTATAAATAAAGAATTTATTATATAAAAGGCGTCCTCTTTAGCTTTTAGATAGTTTTCTTTTTTATATTTATCTTCTTATTTCAGAGTAACTCTTTGGAATTCGTTATATAATAAATTAGTTAAACTATATCTTACTACATCTTTATATTATTAGAACATTATATTAGTAAAATATTTTATGACTTTATATTACTATTAAAGTACTAACATAAATTATATTTATACTTACTATATTAAAGTAATCTATATATTATCTTTATAGTGTAGTAATAAAGGCTATATATATTTACTATATATAATAACCTTAAGTATGTAAAAGCTATAGTAGAGTTTACTAATAAATTCTTTACTAGCATATCTCTTTAGAACTTAATATATGAACTATAATAATTTAGAACTTAGCAGTTTATATAAAATTAAAGATTTTTATTAAACTTTTTTATAAAAATAACTAGTATAGCTATAAAAAACGTACTTAATTTAATAAATTCTTTAGTAAAGTAGTTATTAAAATACTTTTTAAAAACTTTTAATTTATTTTAAAACATTTTATAAAAAGGTTTAAATTTAGGTTACTTTTTTAATTTAAAAATTAATTTTATAATTGTATAAATAATATTTAAATAGTTTATTAACTTTTTTGTATAAAAACATTCTAAAAATATTATAGTAGTTTTTTAAAATCTTAGTAGCTAAATTTATATAAGTTTTTAAAATTAAGGTTTTATTAATATTAGCTATTAAAATAGTAAAAATTTTGTATTTATGTTTTTAAACTATTTATATAAAAAAGTCTACATTAATTAAGGAAATGTTTATACTTAGTTTTATTTTTTTATAAAAGTTTTTTAGTAAATCTTTTACTAAAAAGTTTTTAATACTTTAAAAAAAAACTTTTTTATAAAATCTTTATTTAATTTAGTATTAAATTTAAGTATATATTTAAATATAAATTTAAACTTTAAGTAAAAGTTTTTTTAAAAAATTGTTTACTAAAATTTTTTTTAAATAAGTATTTAATTTTTATAACTAATAGTTTATTTTAGTTAATTAGTAGTTATATTAAAATTAAGTAGTTAGTAATAACTTTAAATAATAAATTTAAATATACTATATATAAGTAATATTAAAGTAAAAGCTTTTTAGTAAAAAATTTACTAAAAAGTTTTTTTAAGTAAGTGTTATAATGCGGTCTTATAGAAACTATTATCTCTAAGTTTATTTAGATTAAGTACTATATAAAGTCTTTGTACAGGCCGTGCAGGCCTTTTTATCTCTAAAATCTTATATATATTCTGTTTATAGTCTTTATACGTAGCTCTGTAAACTATGTTTTATAATTTACTTTATACTTTATACTATTATTATAGTTATTAACTTTATCTATACTTTATTACTTTTTAATATTATGTAGTTTTATTTTTATATATTAGCTCCATAACCCCTACTAGTCCTGTAGAATAAAGATAAATTCCTATAATCTATATAGAAATAATTATAAGAATAGCTAGACTATATTATAGTCTTTTATAGTATTTATAAAAATTAACTATAGTAACTTGCTACTACCGCGGCGGAGATAACAAATCTTTATAAATAAATTATAATACTTAAAAAAGTTTATAGCTACTAGAAAAAGAAGTTATAAAAAGTTTAAAAGTAAATTATAGACCTACGCGTATAGCTATAGTCTAAAAGCCTAATATCTATTACTTCTATTACTTTTACTGTCTTTACTGTTTTTACTTCTATTTCTATTCCTATCCCTATTACTGTTCTAATTAAAACTAAACTATTTATAACTATTTTATTTTTATTTACTTTTATTTTATTTCTGATTTATACTCTCTCTGAATGCCTATTTAATCCTAATAGGTTTAGTAGTAACTAAAATAACCTTAAATACTTTATAGTATAGATCTATATAAAGATAATTATAAATTAAGACTATTTTCCTACTGCTAAATTCTATATAGCTTACGTAAATAAACGACTTAAAAATACGTTATATAAGTAAGTTCTTTTATATATTACTAATAGTATCTGCTATCTACCAGACTACTTTATAATACTAGAAATCTTAAAGTAAGTTTATAGGGACCTAAATTAAGCCTATAATACCTAACAGGATTTATTTAAACTCTACTAGAAGAACTAAGAATTTAGTGTCTTTTTAGCGGAATTTTAATAGTTAGCTTTTAAATTTAATTTATCTAAAGACTTCCTACTAACTCTCTTAGAGAATACTATCTCTAAGAAATTATAGAACATATTACTTTATAATCTACTACTAAATTATTAGTATTATTTACTAGCTTATTATCTATAAGACCTTAAGAACTACTGCTGTTATTATAATTTAGTTATTTTTATAAATAGCTACAAAACCCATAACCCCTAGTCTATAATTTAGAAGTATATTATTTTTCTATTAATAGCTATTCTTGCTATCTCTACTGCTAAACTTATAAATCTAAGCTATTATTATTAACTAAATTCTTTAAGCTAAGGCTATAAAAAATACTATAAGTACTACTATTATAGTTTAAAAAGCTATTTTATTATTTACTACCCCTATTCTAATACTCGCTAGTTCTGAAGTACTTTTATTTATATGCTATTTAGTTTACTATTTTTGTTTTTTATTTATCTCCCTATTTGCTTCTATACTCTACTGTATTCTCTATTATATAACTTAGTAAAAGCTTTAAGCTATAGCTAAGTTATACTCTAGCTTAAAAACTATACTTTTATAAGATCTCCGCCATCACTATCTGTAAGATATTAATTAAGAAAGAACTTAATTTATAGTTCTATACTTTTATATTACTTACTAAACTAATTTTTATTACTACTATATATTTAATATAGCTTATTAGTTATATTATTATTATTTATAGCCTTATTAATAGCAGAGCTAAAAGAGACTTTATTAACTAAGATTAAACTATTTCTATAGACTTTCAGCTAGAATAGCTAAAGAGACTATTCTATCTTTATATTATAAATAGAACTAAATTCTGTAGTAGACCTATTGCCTTATATATTACTAAAAGACTCTATATTAATAACTATACTAAAATAATTTGCCTGTTTATAACTATCTTAGGGTTATACTCTATTATGCTAGGAGTATACTAGCTATAATACTATAACCTTTAAATTAACTAAACTATAAATATTCTTATATTTAATAGCTTATTTTACTATAACTATTATAAAATCCTATTTACTTTAGTGTAGACCTATAGGGTTATTTCTATTCTATAGAAATTAATTTCTAAATCCTACTATAACTAAAAGAACTATAGGAAGCTAAATGTTTATTTTATATTTTTAAAAGTCTATACTATATATACTTATTGCGGTAGCTACTATTTATTTACTATCTTTATAAAAAATATTAAATAAGCTTTTATTATAATTAAGAGTATAAATCTATAAAAGAAGCTCTCACCTAATACCCGGAAATTTCTATTCTAGTTTTATTAGTTTTTTTTATTAAAAGAAGCTGAAAACTTGCTGCTGTACTGCTTATATAACTATAATATTTAGCTAATAAAAAAAAACCCTATCTTTTGGCTGTTTATACCTAATATTTTATATAAAGCTATAAGTATTTTAGAAATAGCTTAATAAGAACCTTTAGAAAGGATTTATTTACTCTAGTAGCTTTCTAACTATATCTCTAGTTCTATTCATAAAAAAGGCAGACAGAGGACTCTGATTCTGCGTTAACTATTATATACTAAATAAAATTATAGTAAAAAACCATTATCCACTACTACTAACTAAGAAACTATTAAATAATTTAAAGGGGATATAATACTTTTCTAAGATTAATATTATATAGACTTTTAATAACCTCTGTATTAAAACTAGCTAAAAGTAACTTACAGTATTCTAGACTTATTTTAGCTTATATAAGATACTAGTAATACTATTTAGGTTAATAGGTGCCCCTATAACCTTCTAGTAGTATATAAATAATATTTTATAAAAATACTTAGACTACTTTTATACTATTTATATAGATAATATCCTAGTCTATAGCTGTATCTATACTAAATATAAAGAATATTTCTATTTAATACTAAAAAGCCTATAAGAGACAGGCCTATACGTAAAAGTAGAAAAGTATAAGTTCTTTATAACTAAAACCTAATTTCTAGGCCTAATTATAGGCCGTAATAGTATTTATATAGACCTAAAGAAAATTAAGATAGTAGCTAGCTAGGTAACACTAACCTATATTATAAATATATAGATATTTATTAACTTCATAAACTTCTACTACTACTTTATATAAGAATTTTTTTATATTACTACTCTGCTAGTCTATCTAACGTGGAAGAATATACTATTTAACTAAAATAATAGCTATAAGAAAGCTTTTTAGAGATTAAAAATAGTATTTACTACAGCGCCTATTCTAGCGCTATTTAATTAGAAAAAAAAAAGTTATTATTAAAATAAATATTTCTAACTATATCTCTACAGGAATACTATTATAATATAAAGATAATAATATTCTATAGCCTATTATATTCTTCTTAAAAAAGTACTTAATAATAGAGTGTAATTATAAGATCTATAATAAGAAACTACTAGTAATTATTTACTACTTTAAAAAATAATAACTAAAACTTAAAAAATACGCCTTACTAATTATAGTAATTATAAACTACTATAATTTAAAGTACTTTATAATAATAAAGTTACTAAACTGTTGCTAAGCTTACTAGTCTGAATTTTTATTTTATTTTAACTTTAAGATTATATACCGTCTTGGAAAGTAAGGCGTAAAGTTAGATTCTTTAATTAGAAAATTAGCTAATTTATTATAAAAAAGAGATAAAAGGCTCCGCTACTAAAGCTAGATTATTTTAAAATAAGAAAACCTAGAATTACTCCTAGCTACCGCCTTACCTGCTATAACTAATTATAAGAAAAAATTAATCTATTTCTCTAACCTGTTAGAGACTTCTGCTTATAAAATTACTATAATAATTTATAACTAGCTTTATTAATACGCTGCTAAACTATTATCACCTACTAAATTTATTTTTACTTTTATTTTTATTACTATTATTACTAGACTTACTATTACTTTAGAATTTAAATAAACTGAAAACCTGCTACCGCTAAGGATCTAGACCCTATTCTAGAAAAATTATTATACTAACTCTATAATTAACTCTATACTAACTAACTTATGAAATAGAAATTATAAGAATAAATACCTAACACTAGCTGAGTGTACTAAGATAGATGGATATTTATAATATAAAAAAAGGCTCTATATACCTAATACGGATGAGCTAAAAGCTAAACTACTTTATTTCTACCACAAAAGCTTTATTACTAGCTATATAGGCTATAATAAAATATATAAACTATTATCCTATAAATACTACTAGCCTTGTATATATGACTTTATTATTTACTAGCTTTATAACTACTATACCTGCTATTATACTATTCTATTAAGAGAAACTTATTAAGAAGTTTTGAAACTACTACTTATTTCAGACCGTGCCTAAAAGAATGTGTTTATAGACTTTATTATTTACTTACTACTAAGTAGTTATTATAACGCTATAATAACTATAACCTACTATTTAATAAAAATAAAGTACTTAATTCTTTATTGAATATACTATAATACTAAAAATGCCGTCTATTTATTCTTAATATATATATAGAAGCTTTATAGCTTACTAAATACTATCTTTTCTAACTATAGACTTTAGTTTATTTCTGAATTCTAAAAGTATTTAAACTACTAGCTGAAGATTATAATCCTACTGTTAACTACGTACTATCCTAAAACTAATAGCTAATTAGAATAGACTAATATAGTTTTTAAATAGTATTTATAGTTATATGTTAGCTATTTATAGAATAACTAGTTTAAATAGCTACTACTAGCTAAGTTTACTCTAAACTCTATCTACTTAGAAAACACTACTATCTTCTTATTTTTTACGAATTATGGCTTTTATTTAAGAGTTAGATTTAAACTATTAGCTACTACCCATTCTATATAAAGCTAAGACTCTAAAAAGTTTATAGTTAAAATATAAAAGATTATAGACTATTTATATACTAAACTATTAACTATATAAGCTTGTTATAAAGACTAGATAAACATACACCACTATCCTACCTACCTATTCTGTATAGGAGATTTTATATAACTAGATGCCCAAAATATCAAGACCTTACGCCCTATAAAGAAACTAGATTAAAAGAATTTAAGTTTATTTTAAGTTATAGAGGCCGTATTGCCGTACGTTTACTATCTTAAATTATTAAATAAATTCTACTATTATAATATATTCTATATTAGCTTGTTTTGCTTTATAGTAATTAATTTATTATTTTACTAACAAATACCGCCCCCTCCGCTAATAGAGATTAATAGTAAGTAGAAGTAGTTTATTAAAGAGATTATTAACTTCTATTAAGACTACTATAGCTATAATAGCACCTTATAACTAAAATATATAGTTAGATAGACTAGATATAATAAGTTAACTAAGACTCTTATCTACTAAATAAAGAATACTATAGATATAATTTAAGTATTCTATTAGTAGTACCTTAAGAAGTCTAGTTTTTAAAGCAACTATAAAGACTACAGCTATAAGAAAAGAAATATTATAATAATATAATTTTATAAAAACTATTATTTCTAAGCCTGTTTAGATTAAGTATTGTATAAAGTCTCTATATAAACTATATAAGCTCTCTTATCTCTAAAACCTTATATATATTTTATCTATAGTCTTTATACGTAGCTCTGTAAGCTACGTCTTATAATTTACTTTATACTATATACTATTATTATAGTTATTAATCTTGTCCATACTCTACTGCCCCCTGACAGTAAGTAGTATATTCTTTTAAGTAAGTTAAAAATTAAAGTAAATATAAATAGTTTTTATAAATTATAGTTAAAGTTAACTTTATATTTTTATTTATACTTAACTAAAAAATTAATTTAAAGCTTTTTATAGTAGTTATAAAAAATAAAGTTTTATAATATAATTTATATAGTAAAAAGCTATACTAGTAGTATATAAAATATAACTTTTTTTAAAATATTTACTATTAAAACTAGTAGAATATAAAATGTTTAAAAGTAGTAAAAAATAGAGTTTTTAAATACAAACTAAAAATCTATTAATATAACTTATATTAGTTACGTTAATATTAATTTAAGTAGTAATAAAATAAAATAAGCTTTTTATTAAATAGTATATAAAACATTTACTTAATAGTTTTAAAAGTTAGTTAATAAGTAAGTAGTTTATAAGTTAATAAAAATCTAATATTAAAAATATTTTAGAAAGTAATTTAACTTTAAAATAAAACTTTTAATAAGCTAAATTAAAAAGTTTAAAAACATACTTATTTATACAAAATTTAGATTTAAAAAAAAAAGTAAGTTAGTTATTATAATTTAGAAAAACTTATAAATTAAAGTTTTAATAAAAAAATTAAATAGTTTTAAAAAATGTAGTTATATTTATTATACTTAAAATATTAACTATTATATATTAACACTTTTTATTTAGTTAATTTAAAAAAAATATATTGTTAAAAGTATTAATTTTTATAGTATTAGAATTTTATTATAATATAAGTTATAATCTACAGTAGTATAGTATAAAAAAGTACTAAAAGTTATTATTATATAATAATATTAAGTTAGTACAGTTATTTAATATATTAAGAATTTTAATATTTTCTATAACTTAATAAAGCTTGTTGTTTAACAATTTTTTTTAACTATATAATTAAACTAATTTTGTTTAATTTAGTATTAGTAACTAGTTTATAAAATTTAATAAAGTAAGCAGTAAAGCTTTTTTAGTTTTAGTAAAATAAATTAAATTTACTTAAAGTAGTAAGTTTTATATTTAAGTCTTTATATATAGCTAAAAAAAAAATTATTAATTACTTTATTATATATATACTCTAATTTATAAAAAAGTTTACAAGTATTACTAAGTTTTTTTAGTTTTAAGTATATATATAAAAGTAAAAAGCATTTAATAAAATATTACTTAGTATTACTTTTAAGTTTATAGTAAAGTTTTTTAATAAAAACAAATAAGTTTATTTTACTTCTTAGTAAATATTAAAAGATTAAATAAGTAATTAAATATTATTATTACTAATAATATAGTAAAATGTAGTACAAGAATTAACTTTACTTACTTAATTATAATTTAAAAAACTTAGAAATAAATACTAGTTATAGTTATAAGTAAAGTTAAAGTTATAAAACTTAAGTAATTTTTAAATAAACTAGTAGTATTTACTAAAACTTTTTTAGTAGTAGTTATTTAAATAGCAAAGTAAAAAAAAAGTAAATATAGTTTATTTTTAAAATTTTTATAATTCTTTTTAAAAAATGTTAATAAATTTTTATTATTATACTTACTAATATTTTAGTTATACTTACTATTATTTTAGCATTTTAGTAAAAACGTTTTATATTATAGTTATTTACTTTTTAAATAACTACATAAGATTTGTAGTTAAAATAAAAGTATTTAAAAAGGTAAACATTTTATTAATAGTAATAATAGTAGTAGTAATATAATATAATATTATAAAAGTACTATATATAAAAAATTAAAAAATTAGAAAAAAGTATTAATTAATTACTATATATAGTAGCAAGTAATAATTTAAACTATTATATAAAAAACTATAAATAAAGTATTTAGGTAAAAATTTATATACTAATATAAAGCTAATATATAAACATATAATGTAATAAAAAAGCTTATAAATTTTTTTTAAAAAGCTTTTATAAAGTATTATAAATAGTTACTTTAATAATAAATATTAAACGAATAATTATTAATTATTATATTATTAAAAACTATTTTATTTTATTTATTAAAGTTGTAGCTAGTTTTTATAAAACTAAATTATATATATTATAAAGTTTTTTAGTACACTTTTATATATTTATAATTTACATAATTTTATTAAATAGTTTTAACAATATACTATAATAAATAGAGTATAAGTTTTTTTAATATAATAAGTATGTTTATAATTTTGTGTTAAATGTTTTAATAATACAAAAATAAAAATAAAAAATTAAACTATTTAAAAGCTAAAGAAAATACTTTTTATATAATAAAATTTTACTTATAATTTATATTATACTTAAATTTGCTATAATTACTTAAATTTTATTAATTTTAATTACTTATATTATTTCTATAACTTTATACATATAATATTATATATTCTTTTTACTATTAACTTTGTTAATTACTTTAATAATATTAGCTAGTAACTTTACTTTATATTTTACTTTTTAAAGTATTTATTTTACTTTTACTTAATATTTTGTTTTTTTTGGTACACTTTTTAGTTAGTAGCTAGTAATTACTTATTATAAATATAGACTAAAGATACTATATAAGAGGATGTTACCATATGATATTACGTAATAGCACAGATATTACGTGATTATATTAGTTGGTAGATAGAAGATATTCTTGCCTGCTTTTATAGCTAGTAGAAATAATTAACTTATAATTAACTTCATGACTTTACAGCATCGTGTATTGTGTATTTCCGCTATATTACTATTAGTAATAGCTTTTTACTTATTACTATTTATAATACTTATTTTCTTTTTAACTTTTAACTTAAAAGTTCTTTTTACTTTAAGCTTTAAATAAAAAAAAAACCTAAATTTTTTATAATATTATAAGTACTTTTAATTATTATTATTATTTTTTTTTTTTTTTTTACTTTTAATAATATCTAAAGTTAATATATTAACTATTTATAATTACTATTTTATAAAATTAATTTAAAATTAAAATTATTTTATATTAACTTTATATAGTTTATACAAAAAAAGAGTTTTTATTATTTTATAATTTTTTTTAGTTAGTATTTTAAGTATATTAAATACTTTTAAAGGTATAATCTAGTAGCTTTTATTTAAAAAATTAATAAGTTTTTTTACTAAAAAACGTTAACTTTAAAAGTAACTAAAATAAGTATAAAACTTTAAGTTAAAAACTAAGTTTTATTAGTAATAATTATATAAATAGCTTACTTTAGTTAATAGTTATAAATATAAACTATTTACTTATAAACTTACTTTAATTAAAAAAAATATAGAATTTAAAAAAATAATAGAAAATGATAAAAAACCTTTAAATTATTACTACTTGTAATATTTTTATTTAATATTTCTATTAATTTTTTTTACGTAAAAAACTATATAAACTTTTATTTAAAATTTAGTATTATTAAATCTTTTTAAGTATAACTAGTTAATTATTTTAGAATATTACTTTAAGTTTTTAATAAGTTTTTAAGTATTTTTTTATTATAGTTTTTTTATTTTATTAAATATTTTTATATTTTATAGTAGCTATAGTTTAGAGTTAACTAGTTTAATAACTTTATTAATTTTAAATAGTTTAATTTAAACATAATTTAGTTTTTTACATAATTTTATAGTTTTTAAATTTTTGTGTAGTAAAAAAACTGTATTCTTTTTCTTAAGAATTAGTTTCTTAACTTTTAATTTATTAGTACTTTTTATATTTTATAAGTTTTTTAAAATAATTTATTTACTAAATTTATTATATAAGTTTCTTAACTACTTAGCTTTATTATAAGCTTTATATAATTTATTTTCTAATTTTTATAGTTTTTTATAAGCTATTAACTTGTAACTATAATTAGTATAAAATAGTAATATATTTATTATAAATAACTTTATATTATTATATGTAAACTTTACTAAAAGTAATAACTTAACTTAATTTTCTTAAAAATAGTTAATATATAACGTTTTTTATAAGTGAGTGAACTATATAAGTGAGTGAACCATACAAGCGAGTGAACCACTTTTACCAAGAATTACCTTTTCTTTAATAACTTTACGAAAACTTAGTATTATTTAATAAAAATTTAAAATTAGCTTTTTAGATATTAAATACACCTTGTATTAAATTTGCATTCTAATAGTCTTACGTAATTATAAGTTATTAAGCTTAGAATTTACTCTTTTAAAATTTAGTTTTTAGCTATTAATATTTTAATAACTATTAAATAAGAAACTATAGATATTAAACTTAAGCTATTTTATATATAATTTAGACTATATTATGCTTTTAAAGTAATAAAATAAGTAAATTTTTAAGATCTTTAAGTAGGGAGAAATTTTAGCCCCCACTTTTTAATATCTTAAAAACTACTAATACTATAGCTTTGAAATTTTAATATATTATAGATTAGGCGCTAATACCTTGTATTTAAGTTTTTATAATTTATTATTAAGTAATATTATAAATATAAATAGCTAAACATTATTTTAAAGTAGTGTAGATTCTAAGCTTAATAACTTATAATTACGTAAGACAATTATAATGAAAATTTAATACTAGGTGTATTTAATATCTAAAAAGCTAATTTTAAATTTTTATTAAATAATACTAAGTTTTCGTAAAGTTATTAAAGAAAAGGTAATTCTTGGTAAAAGTGGTTCACTCGCTTGTATAATTCACTCGCTTATGAAAAACGTTATTCTTATATTATTTTAAAGTCTAATTTATTTACTTTATTTATTTAAAAGTACAAGCTTATTAAAACTTATTTTTTAACTTTAATTTAGCTAATAAGGTTTTCTAGAAATAGAATATAAATAATTTATTTTAATTAAAAATAAACTTTTTAAGCATTTTATATTATAAAATTAAGTACTTTAAAATTTTATAATCTAGTTTTTTTAGTAATAAATTTATAGCTATTGAAATAAAGTAGCTATATTTAGTTAATTTATTTATAATTACTAGTATTATATTTTTTTATTGTTTTCTAGCTCTTTAAATAATAGTAATTTTATAATAAAGTTTATTAAAACTAACTACAATAATTATTTTAGTACTTTTAATAATTATAAAAGTTTATAAAACTTATATTATATTAGTTTATTTTTTTAGGTAAGCTTTAATTACTTTTTTTACTTTTATTTTAATTTTTTAATATAGTAGTTTCTAGAAATTTATTTTATAATTTTTTCTATTTTTTAGTATTTATATATAATAGCTTTATAATTTTCTTTAATTAATTTTTTATATAATATTTTTAGAATATAAATAAGTTTATTTATATACTTAAGCTGTTACTTAAGTTAGCTATTAACATTTATTTTATTTTATTAAAAAAAATACTATTTAATTTGTTTTATTTAATAGTTTTTAAGTGTTATAATTATTACTACTTATTACAAAAGTACTACATACAGGAGGTTAAGAACTTAGAAAAAAGTATTAATTAATTACTATATATAGTACCAAGTAATAATTCAAGACATTACGTGAGGAAAAGAAGAAATAAAATAGGCTATAAATAAAGTATTTAAGTAAGAGCTTATACACTAGCGTAAAGCTAATATATAAATATATAGTATAATAAAAAGGCTTATAAGAAAGGCTTCTTTAGAAAGCTTTTATAAGATATTATAAGTAGTTATTATAATAGTATTTTCCTTTTAAATCCGAGCTCCTGTAATAGGTGTTTATATTAAATCTTAAATAATAAATTAGTTTAGATTCTAGAAATAGAATTCTTCTATAGTAGTTATATCTTAAAGATTGTTTATAGATTACTATATTAGTTTATTATATCTAGTTTATTTAATAAGGTATTTATAGTGCTTCCGTCTGTAATTAAAGCGCAGCTTCTTAATTTACTTAATATAATATTTAATATTACTATTAATTTTAATAGATTTTAATAGTAGGTTTTATTAATCTAGAAGATATTCAGATTCAGGCACGGCTAGCTAAAGTAAAGATACATAAAAAACTAAGTATATACTTAGAAATTTAAAGAGTTTAAGTTATTATACATATAAAAATTTATATAAAAGATATGGTATTTCCCTAAGACTTTTAAGTCCAGCTTTTTAAATAGGTATTTAGTTCTAATATTTTATATATTAAGCTAGACTATGTCTTCTATCTAGTAGTTAGGTATAAATAATTATTTCTAATTTATATATTCTTTTTAAAAGGCCTAGGCCTAGATTATCTTTTCTTAAACTAGCTATTAAATATTAGCTATTTTCTCTACTATATAGTTAGCTTCTAAGGCTTATAATGCCTAGTAAGACTGTCTTTAAGTTCTTATAAAAATTTAAAACCTATTTAAGAGTGTTAGCTTATATTAGCTAGGAATAATAAAACTTTCATAAATTTAAATATAATATTATTAGCTTTAAATTATGTTAAAAAGAGCTAGTTTACTTAGTTATTTTACTAATAGTTTATATATATATATAGAACTTATTTTATTATGCTGTTAGCTCTTTCTGTTTAGCCATTAATTTCTAAATAGTATATAAAAAATAGTTAGAGTTTAATTTATAGTTATTTATAGAGTTTATTATAGAAAATAGAAATAAATTATGTTCCTTAGTCTAATATAATCGTTTCTAGAAGACTATAGTCTATTTATATATATTAATAAAAAAAATAAGCTACATCTACAGTAGTTATATTAATATAAGAAATTAAGTATTAGTATTTTATAAAATAGTCTACTATAACTATAATATTAGTATAGTCTTTAAATTCTAGGTGATTAGTAATAAGGTCTATGAAAATATCCTTCTACCTTCTCTTAAAAACAGGTAAGGGCTTTAAGAGGCTATAATACTTTTTATAAAAGGTCTTAAATCTTTAATAAGTATAGCAATAGGAAATATATTGGCATATTATTTTAAATATCTAAAGCTAGTAATATTTATATTATAGGATTTTAAGAGTCTTCCTATAACCAAGATAGCTGCTAATAGGGGAATTATATATAATCTAAAAGATCTTAATTTTAAGTTTATTATTATTTAGTATTACTAATTAGCTGTAATAGTATAATTAACCTTTCTAGTTTTTATACTTACTTAAGGAAAGCTTCTTAAAGTGTTAAATTCTATCCCATTTTAGCAACAGAATTTCCTAGATAAACTTATTATTAGAGTATTTATTATTAATAATCTATTAAATAAACCTATCTATTTCAGTTCAGTTTAATTCTAGTATCTTATTAAATAGTTTAGGGTGGAGAAGTATCTGTTATTAGGCTCTACAAACTTCTTCTTAAGCTAAAGTATTTTATATATAGTAAGTAAGAGTATTCAGTTTCTTACTCTACTTACTAAACTAATACGTAATTATAAAGTTAAATTAAAATAAATATTTAACTCAACAGGCCTGTCAGTAGCTTAGCTGTTTTATAATAATAAAATACTATAAATTCTTATAGTTATTTAATATTTAGATTAGAATAATAACATCTTTTAGCTTAAGTCTTTATTATTTAAAACAGCGTATAATAGCTAATAGCTTCTTATTATAGATTTTATAATTACCTTTAGTAAGGCTTAGCCTCTTTAAGAAGTAAATAATAGATCTTAATTTATTTAGTTTATTTTTCTAAGAAAATATTCTAGTAGTTATGTAGTCTGAGGAATCAGCTTCCACAATAATTAATAATTCTAAATTAAAGTATTAGAGAATTAGAGTAGTTATGAATATATATTTTAAAAATTTAAATACTATCTAGTAGGTATTATTAAATTTAAATTAAGTATCCTTTTTAATTAGGGCTATAAGCAGAGACGTAATATAAAAAAAGTTATTAATAAATTATTAGTAGAAATTAGGGAACTTTAGGAATACTCTTATATTCTTTATATTTTTAAAAGATTCTTAGTTAAGGATATTCCTTATCTTATTTAGATTTATACTAATTCCTTTTATTAAAATCACGTACTTAAGATAGGTAACTTGTTTTTAATAGAACTTATATTTTTTTAATATTAAATTAGAGGCTAGCTTTCTCTCGGGCTTTTAGAATTTATCTTATATATTATTTATATTTATATAAAAAGTTATTATAGATTAGAATATCATCAAAATAGACCATATAAAATATATTAAGAAATAGTTAAAGAATATTATTTATATAGTGTTAGAATATACTTAGTGTCTTAGCTAGTTTAAAAAGCATAATAAAATATTTAAATAAGCTATATTAGGTCTAAAAGGTTGTTAACTATTTATCTTCTTTTATCACATAAAAGTAGTTAAAAGCTAAGATAATATTTAATTTTATAAAATACTTTACCTTACTAAAGCAGGACAGGGTTTCTTAGATTAATAAAATAGAATAATAGTTTTTAATAGTAATAGTATTTAGAGCTTAGTAGTCTATATAAAATTAGAAACTTTTATTAGGTTTCTTTATAAAAATAACTAGTACAGCTATAAAAAACATACTTATTCTAATAAATTCTTTAGTAAAATAATCATTAAAATACTTCCTAAGAACTTTTAATTTATTTTAGGATATTCTATAGAGAGGTCTAAATCTAGGTTACTTTTCTTCTTTAAGAATAATCTTATAGTTATATAAATAATATCCAGATAGTCTATTAACCTTCTTATATAAAAATATTCTAAGAATGTTGTGGTAATCCTCTAGGACCTTAGTAGCTAAATTTATATAAGTTTTTAAAACTAAAGCCTTATTAATATTAGCTATTAAAATAATAAAAATTTCGTATTTATTTTTTTAGGCTATTTATATAAAGAGAGCTGCCCTAATTAAATAAATATTTATACTTAATTTAGATTTCTTATAAGGCTCTTCTGGCAAAGCCTTTACTAAAAATTTTTAAAACCTTAAGAGAAAAACTTTCTTATAAAATTCTTATTTAATTTAGTATTAAATTTAAGTGCGTGTTTAGATATAAATTTAAACTCTAAATAAAAGTTCTCTAAAAACCAGTTTACTAGAAAGATTTCTAAATAGATATCTAATTTTTATAACTAGTAGTTCATTTTAGTTAACTAGTAGTTATATTAAAATTAAGTAATTAGTAATAACTTTAAAGAACGGTTTTAAGTACGCTGTATATAGATAGTATTAAAATAAAAATCTTTTAATAAAAAGTTTACCAGAAAGTCCCTTAAGTAAATAGTATATTCTTTTAAGTAAATTAAGAATTAAAATAAGTGTAGGCAGTAAGCCTGGTAATAGGAAGTATTAAAAAACAACTTTTATAAATTATAGTTAAAGTTAACTTTATACTTCTTTATTTATAGTTAGCTAAGAATTAGTTTATAATTTCTAGTAGCTATCTTAAAAAAGCAGATATCTTTAATATAATTTAAATAATAAAGAGTTATACTAACAGTGTGTGAGATGTAACCCCTTTTAAGATATTTACTATTAAAACCAGTAAAATAAAAAACGTTTAAAAGAGGTAAAAGATAGAGTTTCTAAATATAAGCTAGAGATTTATTAATATAACTTATACTAGTAGCTCTAGTATTAATTAAAGTAGTAATAGAATAGAAAGAGCTATCTTATTAAATAGTATATAAAATATTTACTTAATAGTTTTAAGAATTAGTTATCAGGTAGGAGGTCTATAGGTTAACAGAAATCTAGTATTAGAAATATTCTAAAAAGTAACTTAATTCTAGGATAAAGCTTTTAGTAGGCTAGCTTTAGGAGTTTAGAAACATTCTTATCTATAAAAAAATTCAAATCTAAAGAAAGAATAGAAACAGGTTAATTATTAGGACCTAGATAAACTTATAAATTAAAGTTCTAGTATAAAGACAGAGCAGTTTCAGGAAATATAGCTATATTTATTATACTTAAAGTATTAGCTATTACGCTTTTAGGCTTCTTATTTAGCTAATTTAAAAGAAATATAATTAAAAGTATTAATTTCTATAGTATTAGAATTTTATTATAATATAAATTACAGCCTATAGTAGCGTGGCGTAGGAAGGTACTAAAAATTATTATTATATAAAAGTATTAAGTTAATATAGTTATTTAATATATTAAAAATTTTAATATTTATTATTATTTAGTAAAACTCATCATTTAATAATCTCCTTAACTATATAATTAGACTAATTTCGTTTAATCTAGTATTAGTAGCTAGTTTATAGAATTTAGTAAAATAAATAGTAAAGCTCTTTTACTCTTAGCAGAATGAATTAAGTTTACTTAAAGTAATAAGTTTCTTATTTAAGTCTCTGTATATAACTAGCAGAAAAGTAATTAATTACTCTATTATGTATATATTCTAATCTATAAAAAGGTCTATAAGTGTTACTAGGTCCTTCTCTAGTCTTAAGTGTATATATAGAAACTAGAAGTATTTAATAGAATATTAGTTAGTATTATCTTTAAGTTTATAGTAGAGTTTTCTAATAAAGATAGGTAAATCTCTTTACTTTCTAGTAAACATTAAAGAGTTAGATAGGCAATTAGATTTTGTTATTACTAATAAAATAATAGAACTTAATATAGAAATTAACTTCGCTTACCTAACCATAATTTAAGGAACTTAAAAATAGGTACTAGTTATAATTATAGGTAGGATTAGAATTATAGAACTTAAGCTATTTTTAGATAAACTAGTAACATCTATTAAGGTTTCTTTAACAGTAGTTACTTAAACAGTAGGATAAAAAAAGATAGATATAGTTTATTTTTAAACTTCCTATAATTCTTTTTAGAAAGTGTTAATAGATTCTTGTTATTATACTTACTAATATTTTAGCTATATTTATTATTATTTTAGCGCTTTAGTAAACGCGTTTTATATTATAATTATTTATTTCTTAAATAACTACATAAGTTCTATAGTTAGAATAGGGGTATTTAAAGAGTTAGATATTCTATTAATAATAGTAGTAATATAATATAGTATCACAAAAGTGCTACGTGCAGGAGGTTAAAAACTTAGAAAAAAATATTAATTAATTACTATATATAATACTAAGTAGTAATTCAAAATATTGCGTGAAGAAAGAAAGAAATAAAATAGGCTATAAATAAAGTATTTAAGTAAGAACTCATATACTAGCGTAAAACTAATATATAAATACGTAGTATAATAAAAAGACTTATAAAAAAGGCTTTCTCAAAAGGCTTTTATAAGATATTATAGGTAGTTACTATAATACTACTTATAAATAATTATAAGTTATAAATTTATTTAATTTTATTATTAATACGTTATATAGTATTAGTTGACATTATTTTATATAATTTAGCTATTAGTTAAAAAAAAAATTAATTTTATTTTTTTAATTCTTTTTAGTAAAAAATCTTAAAATTATAAATAGCTAAAGTTTTTATATACTATATTTAACGTATTTTATAGGGGACTGACCCGCTTAGGTGACCGGCCTATCTTAAAATACATTAAAAACATTAAGAATTCACACCTTAATATCTCAATAACCACATGATAATAAATTCTAAAAATTTAATAGGTTGTTAATAGTACTTAAAGATAGAAATTATTAAATTTCAAAAGTGCTAGAAAATAATCTTTATTAAGATATTTAAGAAAAGGTGAATTTAGGAGTTAAAAAACTACTATTTTAATAACTATTAATTTCCAGCACCCTAAAATTTAATAATCTCTATTCCTAACTACTGCGAATAACCTATTAAATTTTTAGAATTTATTATCATGTAGTTATTAAGATATTAAGGTGCGAATTCTTAATTTTTTAGTGTATTTTAAAATAGGCCGGTCACTCAAGCAGGCCAGTCCCCTATAAAATACATTACTTTTTATTAAGTTTTTTTATTATTATAAAACTTATTAAATTCTTATAATTTAAATGTACTACTACTTAATACTTAGTTTTTTTAATGTAAACTTATTATTTTTTATATACTACTATTACTTTTAGTAGTTTTATATTATAAATATTATAATTTAATATAGTTTTTATAGGTTTTTTTATTAAACAATTTATAAAATAAAAACATTTATTTTATACTTTTAACTATAAATTACTTTTATTATATAGTTAACTGTATTTGTTTTTAGTACTATAAGTAATTTTAAGTTAAATATTTTTAATATTAAAACTTAAGTAAGCTTTTTTTTTTGTTTTATAAATACTTTATAATAGTACTACTTATTTGGCTTGCTATAAATTATATAATATTATAACTAGCTACGCTAGCTATAATTTAGTATAAAGCTTAAAATATAGTTAGTTTATATTTAGGTTATATACTACTCTATTTAAAAGTAAGCTCTCTTTATATCTCTTTTTTTCTTATCTTAGTATAGCTAAAATAAAGCTAATTTATTTTATTAACTTATATTTATACTATAATGCTTGAAGACCGAGCCCGTTATTATATTATATTAAAATTAATTTAACTTAACTAGATAATAATAATATAATATTAAAGTTAAATTATATAATTAATTTAAGTATTTAATTTATTAATAACTACACCTAAAGGATTAATTATATAATTATGTTGAGTTATTAGTTTATTAACTATATAATCTCTACTAGAAAGCCTTATAGTAGTAAATAATTAAAACTTTAAGTAATAGTCTATATAAGCTCTATATAGCAGGCCTTAAAAGTAACTTAATAAATAACTAAAAGACTTATAGTAGTAGATAATATACTTATTAGATTAAAAAAGAGTTATAAAAGCTCTAGTGAATTTCTTTTTTTTTTATTATTTTCTTTATACTAGAGAAACTAACCCTTGTGAGTACTATTAATTTATTTATTTTTTACTAGAGAATTAGCTAATCACTTTACTCTATTAAAGGCTAGAAGCTTTATATATATATAAAAATAAATAGATTAGAACTATAAAAAAGCTTTCTACGCTAGAGATGAAAATTAATTCTAAGATAATAATTACTACTAATAATTATATGTTTATTTCTAAGTTACTTGAATGTACTACTACGTACTATTCTAATATTATAATTAAAAAAAACTATACTATTAAAAAGCTTTATATCTAGGTATAATATAATAAGAAACTTTTTATAGCTACTACTAAAAGTACTATTTAAAAAACTAATACTTATAAGTTTTAAAAAATAGAGATTACACTTTCTACTCTAATAACTTTTAATTAAGTAATAATTACTAGTAAGTTAAGATATAGCTATCTTAAAGTACTTATATATTATAACTATATTAATATACTAAGAAAAGCGCTTAATATAGCTAAAACTAAGTTTAATAAAGCTAGAGATAAGTTTATTAAGTTTTATTAACTATTAAACAACACGTTTAAACGCGTAGCTGATTAAGAGAATAAAATTAAAATACTAAAGATATAAATAAAACCTATATATAATATATACTTTTTTTTATAAAGGCTAGCTTAGTATTATTATTAACACTAATAAAGAAAATATATATTATAACTCTACTATAAACTCTTTATAATTAGGCTAGCTATATCGCTATAGGACTTAATAATAGTTTTAATATAAAAGATTTTAGTAACTAAACTTTTTAAGTATTATTTTATTTACCTGCTACTTTACTAGCTACGTTTATTATAAATAGCTATTAAAATAATAGCTATTTAACATAATTTCCTAATTTATTAATACTTAAAGACAGTAAGGATATCACTTTTAATTAATAGAGAGATATTTTAAAGAATAAAGTATATACTAATAAAGACTAGTTTACTAAAGCTATTAAGTAAGCTACTTAAGAGAATATTATCTCTAATATATATATATACATATATAGTTCTGCTAACCAGTATTTCTTAATACTTATATATATAATAAAAAAGAGTAAGTAGCTAGTTAGCTACTAGTATATAATAAATTACTTAAAGAAAATATATAGTAACCTATATAAGAGACTTAATACTTACTGTAATTTCTAAAAGCTCTATTTTAGAAATCCTATTAACTTTATTATATTTTAAAGTAATTTCTTTTACCTAGCTTAAGAATATAGCTTACTTATAGACTAATAGATAAAAGAATTTTATAAAAAGCTTTTAGATACTTTATGTACATAAATAGGCATTTATTAACAGTAGTACTATAACTAATATAATAAGTATATAGACTTAGCTTAAGATTTCGCTAGAAAGTTAACTCTTAGTACTAAAAAAGCTACTAAATAAATTAATAAAAGAACTAAGAGGATTTAGATGCTACTAATTTAATAGTCTTATTTAAAAGCTAAGTACCTAACTTGTGTAGTAGTTATTACTGTTTTACTAATACTTATTCTTAAGCTAGCTAGTTACTATAATTATGGGAAATTTAGTTATTTTATAAAAACCTACTAACTACTTACTTAAGCTATAGCTAAAGTAATTAAGCTTATAAATACTAATAAAAAGCTTTATACACTTTAAGATACTAGTAATAATAAAGAGTTTTAGCTTATTATAAAGAAACTATTAGAGAAAAACTTAACTTAAAGAAATTTTTTTTTATAGAATTATTCTCTAGAGCTACTAACTAGTTTAACTTTTATTAATTATTATTTAGTAAACTAGTTTTTACTTTACTCTACTATATTTCTACTAGTAGACTAGCTATTAAGCTAAGTGGTTTTTTTAATACTAAAGCTAGTAGTTTTATCCTAGTACACCTAAAATACATATACGTTATTAAGAAAAAGCTTAAGATAAAAACTTATTAAATAAAATCTATCCCCTTAGCTAGCTATAATAATAGACTAAATAGATAAATAAATAAGTACTTTTAAGCTAATCTAATACTAGAAAACTACTATTTATTAATTTACTTTATTTTTTATAATATTAGCTGTTATGACCTTATAATTAGCTACTATAACTTTATAATTAGCTATAAGCTATTTAAAGACATAAGTATTTTAATTAACTATAAAAAGTAAGTACTTAAATAACTAGATAATAAACTAATTAACTATAAGCGTGATATTATTATTCTAATGTAAAACCTATTAATTAAAATTAACTCTTTATATTAAGCTAATACTAACTAATGTGATGAGCTTATAAATATAGTAATTTTATAATATATCTATAAGCTATTTTAGCACTCACCTTAGTAGATTATATAATAAGAGAATTTTAAAAAAATAGAATAGTAGCTTTATTTATAATAGTAGCTGGAGCTAAGTAAGTAAATTTCTTATTTTTAATCTACCTTACATAAAGACTTTTTTAAGGTAGATCTTAAAATCAATATTATAAAAGCTATTATCTTTATAATATATATATAGTAAAAGGAAACTATACTAGAGCATATTAGCATTTATAAAATAAATAAGTTTATTTAGGACTATAAAAATAAACTTAATCTATTAGACCTAAAGTCCTTTTTTTAAAACTCTAAAAACCTTTTAGTAAAAGCTTTACTAAAAGGGCTCTATTAATTAAATAAGAACCTTATAAAAGAAAAGAAACTTTAGTAGCTTATTAAATAGAAACTATTTTACTCTAGTTATACTAATATAACTTAGGTCTATTTTTTAAAAAAAAAACTCAAACATACTATCCCTATATTATAAAGATATTAACTATAATATTAAATTAATAGTTAAGAATATGCTAATATTAAGTTTATTATATAACATATCTCTTAAACAGCTATAGTTTATTAAAACCTATCTAAATAACTACCTTTAATAAAGTGTTATTACTTATAGTAATATTTTATATACTTTTTTAATACTATTTATTAAGAAGCTTAAAAAAGGGTAGTACTTCTGTATTAACTACTATAAGCTTAATACTATTATAAAGAAAGATGTTTATTTAATTTTATTAATTTAGAAAACTCTTATCTGGCTAGCGCGTATAAAAGTATTTACTAAGCTTAATATATAATAAGTCTTTTATTATATACGCTTAAATAAGAATATAGAGGACTTAATTATATTCTGTACTTAATATAAGCATTATAAATACTACATGCTACTATTTAGTCTCTATAATAATTCTATTATATTCTAGTATTATATTAATAAGATACTTTATAGCTTATTAAATGACTTTTATATTATTTATCTTAATAATATTCTAATCTACTCTAAAGATCTGTTATAGTATGAGGAGTATATTATTTAGGTACTAAAATATTTCTAAAATATAAGTCTCTAAATAAATATTAAAAAAAGTAAGTTTATTATTACTAGAATAAAATTCCTAGGCCTTATTATTAGCATAAAAGGGATTTAAAAGGATTCTAAGAAAGTTACTACTATATAGAAATAGCTAGTACCTACGTTAGTTAAAAGCCTATAATTTTTTTTAAAATTCTATAATTTCTATAAAGCCTTTCTAAAAAACTATAGATATAATATTTAACTGCTTATTAAGTTACTTAAGAAGGGTATATAATACGCTTTTAGTAAATATAAGCTAATAATTTTTTAGTAAGCTAAAAATCTAATATTATTAGATAATATTTTAGTTTACTACTTACTCTACTATTAGACGTGTATGGAGATAGATATAAGTAATAAAGTTATTATAAAAGTACTATTATAGCTTTAGAAGAATAGTTTTTAATAACTTATAATTTTCTACTCTAAGACTATAAATAAGCCCTAGATAAATTATAATATATATAATAAAAAAATATTAGCTATAATTTATAGCCTTTAAGAATAACACTTATAGTTTATAGGTTTATAGACTATAATGTTATTTAATACTCTAACTAACTATTATATATTAGAGTATTTTTCTATAAAGTAAGAGCTTACTTCCTACTAGATATATTAAGTAATAAATATAGTAAATTATTACCTAATATTTATTTATTATTTTAATATAATTAATATAATAGCTGACGCGCTCTTACGTAAGTAAAAGAAACTAAAAACTTAAAAAAATAAAAATAAAGTAGTTTAAACACGTGTTTTTTTTTTAGCAGAGTAAATTAATATTAGCTTTATTAAAACTATAAGTAATAACTTAGCTATATTATTAGTAAGAGATATACTAGCTACTAATATAATTAAAATAAATATTACTAATACTTTTATAATCTTACTACTTTTAAATAACCTTTACTTACTAATTAATTATATTATTAAGATAAATTATAGCTATGAGAGTTTATAGCTATTTTAAGAGTACTATTAAAGAGCAGTAAAGTACAAACAAAATTAGTAACTATAATAATAGTATATAGTATAAGGTAGATTATAAGACGTAGTTTATAAAACTACATATAAAAACTATAGATAGAATATATATAAGATTTCAGAAATAAAAAGGCCTGCATAGTCTATATAGAAACTCTATACAGTATTTAATTTAAATAAGCTTAGAGATAATAGTTTCTATAGAACTATATTATAATAGTATTTTTTTTTTTATAGCTATAGTCTTTACGATCGCTTTAGAGACTAGGCTTCTTAAAATACTATTAATAAAATACTTAAATTATATCTACAGTATTCTCTATCTAGTAGGTAGAGATCTTAATTAACTTATTATATTTAGTTTATCTAATTATATACTTCAGTTATAGGGTGCTATTACGGCTATAGTGGTTTTAATAAAAGTTAATAATCTCTTTAATAAACTACTTTTACTTACTATTAATTTTTATTAGCAGAGAGGGTGATATTTACTGGTAAAATAATAAATTAATTATTATAAAACAGAGCAGGCTAACGTGGAACACGTTATAATAATAAAATTTATTTAATAATTTAAAATAATAAGCGTATAATAATACGGCCTTTATAACTTAGAATAAACTTAAATTCTTCTAATCTAGTTTCTTTATAAGGCGTAAGATTTTCATATTTTAGGCATCCAGCTATACAGAATTTTCTATATAAAATAAATAGATAGAATAGTAGTATATATTTACTTAGTCTTCATAATAAGCTTATACAGTTAATAGTTTAGTATATAGATAGTCTATAATTTTCTATATCTTAACTATAAGCTTCTTAAAGTCTTAGCTTTATATAAAATAGGTAGTAACTAATAGTTTAAATCTAACTCTTAAATAAAAGCCATAATTCATAAAGAATAAAAAAATAGTAGTATTTTCTAAGTAGATAGAGTTTAAAGCAAACTTAGCTAATAATAGCTATTTAAACTAGTTATCCTATAGATAGCTAATATATAACTATAAGTATTATTTAAAAACCATATTAGTCTATTCTAACTAGCTATTAGTTTTAAGATAGTATATAGTTAATAGCAGGATTATAATCTTCAGCTAGTAATTTAGGTACTTTTAGAATTTAAAGATAAACTAAAGTCCGCAGTTAAAAAAAACAGTACTTAGTAAACTATAAAGCTTTTATATATATATTAGAAATAAATAAATAGTATTTTTAATATTATAGCGTGTTTAATAGGAAATTAAGTACTTTATTTTTATTAAATAATAGGTTATAGTTATTACAGTATTATCACAGCTACTTAATAGTAGATAGATAATAAAGTCTATAAATACATCTTTCCAGGCACGGTTTAAAATAGGTAGTAGTTTTAAAACTTCTTAACAAGCTTCTCTTAATAAAATAGTATAATAGTAGGTATAATAATTATAAAGCTAGTAGATAATAAAATCATATATATAGAACTAATAGTACTTATAGAATAATAGTTTATATATCTTATTACAGCCTATATAGCTAGTAATAGGGCTTTTGTAGTAAGAATAAAGTAGTTTAGCTTTTAGCTTATCTATATTAGGTATATAGAGTCTTTTTTTATATTATAAATATCCATCTATCTTAGCACATTTAACTAGTATTAGGTATTTATTTTTATAGTTTCTATTTTATAAGTTAGTTAGTATAGAGTTAATTATAGGGTTAGTATAGTACTATTTTTAGAATAAAGTCTAAATCCTTAACAGTAGCAAGTTTTCAGTTTATTTAGATTCTAAAGTAATAGTAAGTCTAGTAGTAGTAATAGTAAAAATAAGAGTAAAAATAAGTTTAGTAAATAATAACAGTTTAGCAGCATATTAGCAGAGCTAGTTATAGATTATTATAATAATTCTATAAACAAAAATCTTTAATAAGTTAGAAAAGTAAATTAATTTTTTTTTATAGTTAATTATAGCAGGTAAGGCGGTAGCTAGAAATAATTCTAGATTTTCTTATTTTAGAATAGTCTAGCTTTAGTGGCGGAGTCTTTTATCTCTCTTTTATAGCAAATTAGCTAACCTTTTAGTTAAAGAGTTTAGCTTTATACCTTACTTTCTAAAATAATATATAATCTTAAAGTTAAAGTAGGACAGGAATTCAGACTAGTAAACTTAATAATAGTTTAGTAACTTTATTATTATAAAGTACTTTAGATTATAATAATTTATAATTACTATAATTAGTGAGGCGCATCTCTTAAGTTCTGATTACTATTTTTTAAAATAGTAAATAATTACTAGTAGTTTCTTATCATAGATTTTATAATTACACTCTATTATTAAGTGCTTTTTTAAGAAGAATATAATGGGCTATAGAATACTATTATTTCTATATTATAATAGTATTCCTATAGAGATGTAGTTAGAGGTGTTTGTTTTAATAATAACTTTTTTTTCTTAGTTAAATAGCACTAAAATAAGTACTATAGTAAATACTATTTTTAGTCTCTAAAAGGCTTTCTTATTACTATTATTTTAATTAAATAATATATTTTTCTATATTAGGCAGACTAGCAGAGCAGTAATATAAAAAAATTCTTATATAAAATAATAGTAGAAATTTATAAAGCTAATAAACGCCTATATATCTATAATATAGGTTAGTATTATCTAACTAGCTACTATCTTAATTTTCTTTAGGTCTATATAAATACTATTATAGCCTATAATTAAGTCTAGAAATTAGGTTTTAGTTATAAAAAACTTATACTTTTCTATTTTTACATGTAGGCCTGCCTCTTGCAGGCTTTTTAGTATTAAATAAAAGTATTCTTTATATTTAGTATAAGTATAACTATAGACTAGAATATTATTTATATAGATAGTATAAAAGCAGTCTAGGTATTTTTATAAAATATTATTTATATACTATTAGAAGGTTATAGGAATACTTATTAACCTAAATAGTATTACTAGTATCTTATATAAGCTAAACTAGATCTAGAATACCGTAAACTACTCTTAACTAGTTTTAATACAAAGGTTATTAAAGGCTTATAGGATATTAATCTTAGAAAAATATTATATCCCCTTTAAATTATTTAGTAGGTTTTTAGTTAGTAGTAGTAGATAATAGTTTTTTATTATAATTTTATTTAGTATATAATAGTTAACATAGAATTAGAGTCCTCTATCTGTCTTTTTTATAAATAGAACTAGAAATATAATTAGAAAGCTATTAAAGTAGATAAATCTTTTTTAAAAATTCTTATTAAGCTATTCCTAGAGCATTTATAGCTTTATATAAAATATTAAGTATAGATAGCTAAAAGGCAGAGTTTTTTCTTCTATTAGCTAAATATTATAGTTATATAAGTAATACAGTAATAAGTTTTCAGCTTTTTCTAGTAAAAAGAACTAATAAAACTAGAATAGAAATTTCCAAATATTAGATAGGAGCTTCTCTTATAGGTTTATACTTTTAATTATAATAAAAGCTTATTTAATATTTTTTATAGAGATAGTAAATAAGTAGTAGCTGCTATAACAAGTATATATAGTATAAGCTTTTAAGAATATAAAATAAATATTTAGCTTCCTATAGTCCTCCTAGTTACGGTAGAATTTAGAGATTAATTTTTATAAAATAAAAGTAACTTTATAGGTCTATACTAGAATAAATAAGTTTTTATAATAGTTATAGTAGAATTAGTTATTAAATATAAGAATATTTATAGCTTAGTTAATTTGAGAATTATAGTACTATAGCTAGTATATTCTTAGTATAATAGAGTATAACCCTAAGATAGTTACAAACAAGCAGATTATTTTAGTATAGTTATTAATATAAAGTTTTATAGTAATATACGAGGTAATAGGTCCACTACAGAACTTAGTTCTATTTATAATATTAAGATAAAATAGTTTTTTTAGCTATTCTAGCTAGAAGCCTATAGAAATAATCTAATTTTAATTAATAAAGTCTTTTTTAGCTTTGTTATTAATAAGGCTATAGATAGTAACAGTATAGCTAGTAAATTATATTAGATATTTAGTAGTAATAGAAGTTAGTTTAGTAGATAATATAAAAGCATAAGACTATAAATTAAGCTCTTTTTTAATTAATATTTTATAAACAGTGATGGTGGAGATCTTACAGGAGTATAGTTCTAAAGCTAAAATATAACTTAGCTATAGCTTAAAGCTTTTACTAGACTACGTAATAGAAAATATAATAAAGTATAAAACTAAATAAAAAAGTAAATAGAAGACAGAGATAATAAACCTAATAGTATATAAATAAAAATACTTTAGAACTAGCAGGTGTTAGAGTAGGAATAGTAGGTAATAAAATAATTTTTTAAGCTATAGTAGTAGTATTTACAGCGTTTCTTATAGCCCTAGCTTAAGAAATTTAGTTAGTAGTAATAGCTTAAATCTATAGATTTAGCAGTAAAAGTAGTAGGAATAGCTATTAATAGAAAAATAATATACTTCTAGGTTATAGACTAAAGGTTATAGGTTTTATAACTATTTATAAAAGCAGTTAAATTATAGTAGCAGTAGCAGTTCTTAAGGTCATATAAATAATAAACTAGTAAATAGTACTAGTAATTTAGCAGTAAATTATAAAGTAGTATATTTTATAATTCCTTAGAGATAGTATTCTCTAAAAGGGTTAATAGAGAGTCTTTAAACAGACTAGATTTAAAGACTAACTATTAGAATTCTGCTAGAAAGGCACTAAATTCTTAGTTCTTCTAGCAGAGTTTAAATAGATTTTATTAGATATTATAGGCTTAATTTAAGTCTCTATAAGTTTACTCTAGAATTTCTAGTATTATAAAGTAGTTTAGTAAATAATAGATACTATTAGTAATATATAAAAGAACTTACTTATATAGTATACCTTTAAGTTATTTATTTACATAAACTATATAGAATTCAGCAGTAGGGAAATAGTTTTAATTTATAATTATCTTTATATAAATCTATATTATAAAGTACTAAAGGTTATTTTAATTGCTACTAAACCTATTAACGTTAGGTAGGCATTTAGAGAGAGTATAAATTAAAAATAAAATATAAATAAATAAAAATAATATAGTTATAAGCAGTTTAGTTTTAGTTAAGATAATAATAAAAATAGAGATAGAAATAGAAACAGAGATAGTAGAGATAATAGAGATAATAGATATTAGATTTCTAGACTATAGCTATACACGTAGGTCTGTAATCTACTTTTAAGTTTTCTATAGCTTTTTTTTCTAGTAGCTATAAACTCTTTTAAGTATTATAACTTACTTATAGAGGTTTACTATCTCTATTATAGTAATAGTAAGTTACTATAATTAGCCTTTATAAATATTATAAAAAACTATAATATAGTCTAGCTATTCTTATAATTATTTTTATATAAATTATAGGAATTTATCTTTATTCTATAAAACTAGCAGGGGTTATGAAGCAGATATATAAAAATAAAGCTATATAATATTAAGAGACAATAAAATACAAATAAAATTAATAACTATAATAATAGTATATAATATAGAATAGATTATAAAACGTAGCTTACAGAGCTACGTACAGAGACTATAGATAGAATATATATAAAGTTTTAAAGATAAGAGAGCCCGCACGGCCTATATAAAGACTCTATACAATACTTAATTTAAATAAACTTAAAGATAATAGTTTTTATAAAACTGTACTATAATAAGTACACTTTTTTTAATAACTACTTAGCATAAAAACTTAGCTAAAGTCTTTTTATATATTATAGTAAACTAGTAGTTTCTACTATACACTTCTTAAAAACCTATTTTATTTAAGCTATTTATGCTACTTAGGTGACTACTTACTTAAATAAGAGAAAAATAAATAAGCTACTTTATAACCACTATTACTAAAACTATATAAGTAAAAATATAGATAACTATATAGCTATATATAAAGCTTATAAATAGAGTTATGTATTTTATAATAAGACTTTAGACTTACTTAAATTACTACTAATTTCTAAGTAAGTATAGTAAGATATTTCTATAGACTTTAAGTTTTTCTTTTTAAATAAGAAAGAAACTAACTACGCTTTTATTATTATAAATTAACTAAATAAGTACTATTTCTTATTATCTTACTATAAAATAACTATAGCTACTTAAGTAGCTAATAAGTACTATTATTATATCTAGTAAGTATTTAGTTTACTTAGATTACTAGTCTCTAATTACAGTCTTTAGTTTATTTTAGTATTTATAAATAAGCTATATTAACTAATAGGAATTAAGTAAAAGCTCTTAATACTATATTACTTTTAAACTAATAAGAATATTAAGGTTTTAAACTAGTACATTAACCAGCGCCTATACTTATTTATTAACTATTATTAAGACAACTAATTAAACCTGCTGCTTTATATAGACTAGGCTTAAATAATTCTACTATATAAGACTATAAACTTATTACTTTATTAAATTAAGTTTAGCTATTAGTTAATTTATTACTATAAAAGTAATCTTCTAATTAAATATACTATTAACTAGCTTAGTAATTTTTTACTATATATAGACTCTTTTTACTTTTTAGATTCTTAGATTCTTAATATAATTTTATTCAGTCTCTTAGCTGCTTAATAAGCTTAATTTATAATAATAGTTATAAGCTTAGTTTATACTATTTAACCTATTACTATTTATTTACTATATATTTAATATAGTATATTTATCTATTTTGCTCTTTAGTCTTTATTTACTTATTAAATTAAACTATAATTATAATTACTATACCTCCTACTAACCTAGAGCGCTTAGAACTTTTTTTTATTTTATTAACTAACTAGAAACTATAGCTTATTATTATTAAAAGAATTACTACTAATAGAGATATATAGGATTACATTGATCTTAGTAAATTTAATACTAAAATTAAAAAGCTAAACCTGTTTATAGAATCCTATCTTAATGCTTTTAACAGCCTAGATAGTAATAAAGCTATAATTCTAAATAAACAGCAGATAGCCTAGGTAACTGTTAACTAAAATTACTTTAAAAAAGTAAGAGAATACTAACGCCAGAAAAACACCTTTAAGGAAATTAATAAATATATTATAATTTATATTATAAAGTAATATTTACTGCTACTAGAAAACTATAAGATAACATATAAGAAACTAGTTAAACTTAAAGAAATACTCTATCTAATAAATGCTAATAGAAAGCTATAAATTAAAATTAAATATTAAGCTATTAAGCCTTTTAATGCACGCTGAGCTAATATTAATAAATAGATAATAAACTATAAAGCTACTTACTAATAAGCTTTAGCTATTAAACTTCTAATTATCACTAGTTTTTATGTATATAAGAATCTTATTGATGCTATTAAGCTAATTAAACTAGCCTATACAGCTACCTTAGCAATACAGGTTTAATAAAAAGAAATAAAGAAAAACTCTAAAGTCCTATCTGACCTGTAATTCTTTACTATATTAGCTAATTTATTAGGTACTACTAAATAACTTATATGTTAGCTACAGATTCAGACTCAGATAACAGCACCTTTATGATAACTCTTGAAGATAAATAATAGCTAACTAGAGGCAGAAAATGAAGCAGATTAATCGATAAAGAACCTGAAGGATTACTTTGTCTCTGTAGAGAAACATATATCTGAGGGAAGTATGGCTATATTAATTCTAGCGCACATAACAAAGACTTCGTCTATAACTCCCAGATTAATGAAATGGTTAAGAAGAAACTACAAAACAATAAGAGACTCCAACAGATTGTCAAGAACATTTAGGAGAGAGAGAAAAGAAGGTGAATTGAATCTCTGTTACCACTACAGCCACGGCACATTGACCTCGATTCAAAGCACTCTATGAACGAATCTAGGTAATACGTGATCAAGAAAACGCCAAAACCTGGCTTAGTCAAGACAACTACATTAATAAAATCAGTAGCAAACTCAAACCTCACAGCAGGTAGAAGACTAAGCAGACGCCACTACCTGTTGACGAACTACTACTATCAAATGAAAATAAGGATTTGTCGAGAACATACTGCTATGCGTAATAGGTAAGGTCAATTAGTTACATTGCTAACGCTACCAGACCTGACGTTACCAAGTCGCGTTTAAAGCTTGCAGAGTTTTTCACAAATCTTTCAAACAACCACTTCAGGGCAGCCTACCGCCTGCTCATGCACACTAGAAGGACTCGATCTCTATATAATGGATTCCTACAAAACTACAGCCAGCTCATGGCCTTACAAAGATCCTCCCTCGACAAAGACACGAACACTGGATGAAGCTATTAAGGCTTACAGACATACAACATCTCATTGACCAGGCCTCATAAAACTGCCTATCAAGCAATCTAGCCAGTACACACGAGGCTTACATGGCGGCCCTCACACACTACATGGTTGGCAGCTGAAAGACTGATGGCGAAAAAGAGCGAGGGACGCCTCCTCTCTCCATCGACAGCTTCCCAATCAGGAATCGATCTCCGCCGCACAGAGCAGAGAGGGCCTCTTTACAGAGAGCCTAGATTCCACCTCTCCAAGCCGCACAGAGCTAGAGAAGCAAGCCATGGCCGCACAGTGCCAAGGCAGACACTACCCTGGTCGTACAGTGCTGGGAGCAATGGCCGTACAGCGCCGAATTACCACCACAAAACGTCAATCTAGCCGCACCGAGTCAAGACACTACTACTCATGGAGACTATCATGTACTACTCAAACGAGAAAGGACCCGGGGGCCAGGACAGCTTCAAACTACGTTCGAATCTGAGGGGGTGTGTTGCCGTGAGAGCGACCTCCTGGTCGGACATACTATTAGCCGGCTTGGCAATTCTTTGCTGTATATAGACTCTTCTTGCCCTCTAGATTCTCAGGTCCTTAATGCAATCTTGTTCAGTCTCTCAGCCGCTCAACAAGCTTAATTTACGGTAACATAATCTATCACTGGAACTGGGAGGAACGTACGAAGACATCTACTATAGTCTGTAAACAGATATCTCGTGAGGAAGCGCAGAGCTACGCTAAAGCTCAATACAACACAGTAAAGCTAGCTATAGAGATAGCTTAATAAGGGATCGCTTAAGCACAAGAGCGACAGGCTCAACAGGCTAACAAGAAGCACCGCGAGCCAGACTTCTCTACAGGAGACGAGGTATACGTTACACCTAAGAGCTTCACCACTAGCTGACCTAGCCAGAAGCTCAACCAGCAGATATACGGACTCTATCCTATTATAGGCATGAAGGGACACTCCTATCACCTTAAGCTGCCGCCGCATATGCGCATGCTTGACGTCTTCCACGCAGACCGCCTACAGAAGGCTTCTACTCACCCACTGCCTGGCCAAATTGAACCTGAGGAACCGCCTATCAAGATCAACAGGCATCCCGAGTGGCCAGTGCAGGAAATCCTTGATAGCCGCCTATTCCATGGCCGACTACAGTACAAAGCATCCTGGCTAGCTCATGACCCAGATCCTACCTGGTACAACGCCCGAGGCTTTATAGGCGCCCCACACAAGGTAAGAGACTACCACAAGGCCTATCCAGAGAAAGCAGGACCGCCGGCACGACTAGACGCCTGGTTGAAAGCGTACGAAGTAGAGGAGGACCTGGAAGTAACAGAGGAGAACGACAAGGCAGCTTCAAAAACAAGAGTAGTACAGAGACCGGAAAGAAGGAGACTATAACCTAGAGACTCGGGGACGAGCCTCCCTTAGAGGGGGGATAATGTAACAGTGCTGCTTATTCAGCTTGCTGTAGGTCACATAATATCGCGACTGGCTACGCTAGCCACAACCTAGCACAGAGCTTAGAGCATAGCTAGCTCACGCTCAGGCTATGCACCGCCCTATTTAAAGGCGAGCTCCCCTTATACCTCTTCTCTCCCCATCTTAGTATAGCTAAAATAGAGCCAACTTATCCTGTTAACCTGTATCTATGCTACGACGCATAAAGACTGAGCCCGTTATCACATACTTAATACTATTTTTACTTCTATTTAAATTTAGTATTTTTTTAGTTATTTATATTAATAATATTATAGTTTTTAAATGTTTTTTATAAACTTTTTATAGAAATTTATAAAATATAAGAAAAATTATATATTTTTTACTATTATTAGTATCAGCTAGTTATGTATTTTTACTAACTTTTTTAAATTTACTAAAATTCCTTTTTTTTAAATTATAAATTCTAAAAACTCTATTTTTATAACATGAAATTTACTTTTTTTTTTAGCTAAATTAAAAGGGTATATTTTTAAAGGTTTTTTAAACCCTTTTTTATATATATATTTTGTACTTATTAAGTATTTTTTTTATATATACTAATATATTATTAAAGTATACTATTACAAATATATTTAAGTATTTATAAAGTATATAGTTAATAACTACTTAAAATATTACTAACTTGTTTATTAATTTAAATGGTATAATATAGTACTTAAAAAGTTTATATTTAATTTAAATACTATTAACTATTTATATTCTTACTTAATTTAAGTTTTGTACTATTTTTTATAAATATTAAATAAATTAAACTATTTTACTTTTTAAAGTTTATTTATAAGCTCTTAAATTAATAGTAATAAGTATTAATTTTTTAAGTTATATTACTTAGTTTTTTAAGGTCTATATATAATTATAACTTTTATTTTTAGTACAAATAACATTAGTAAAGCTATTAAGTTTTTGCTTAATTATATATATATAAACTTTTTTTAAATATATTACTTTAATTCTTTTATTATGCTTTTAATGAAAAATATATTAGTTTTAATTTAAGCCTTTTTTTATTTTTAATTAGCATTTTATAATTTTAAGGCTAGTACTTTAGTAATATATTTTCTTTCTTTTTATTTAATAAGTATATAAATTTTTTATATTTTTAAAGTACTTAAACTTTAGTAGTATTTAAAGCTTATTTCTAAATTTATACTACTTTAATATTTATAGTTACTTTTTTGTAAAATTAATATATAGTCTTATTTAAATTTTTTTTTATTTTAGAGTATTATTATAATACTTTTAGTTTTTATATTTATGCTACTTTTGCTACTAAATTTTATTTTTCTTAAATTATTTTTTATTACTAATTTAGTATTAAAATATATAACAAAAACTAATTTTATTTTAAAATTATATTAAGCTTTTTTATATTTAAAATACTTATATAATAGATATTTTTATAACTTACAACTTTTAACTTTATTACTAACTTTATTACTATAGTTTTTAAGTTAATTAATTTTTTTTTAGAAGTTATTATACTTTTATTTACTTACTATTACAGGTTACTAACTTACTGATGTAATATTAAACTAGTAACTAATTATTTAACTAATTATATAATATTAATTAGTTTTCTTACTTCTGAATTAGAGAGCTTATTAGACTTAGTAGAGATTAGTTAAACTTAGTTAGAATAAAAAAAAAATAATATAGTAAGTTAAGATTTAATAAGATAGTATTAAACTATTTTACTTAAAGTATAAATCTTAATTTTAGAGTAACTATAAAGAATCTAAAATATTCCTAGACTATTCTATGTCTTATACTTATAGGAAATCCTTTATATATATATTATATACTAATTAAAAGTATATTAAATACTACTAGAGAAAATAAGGGAAGATAAAAATTTATTTTTCTTATTAGTACTTATTATACCTCTGTGTTGTTATAGTATATTATATAATTTATTTACCTAATCTAAGTATTATTCCCTATAGAACTTAAACTTACTTTAAAGTAATTTTATTTATAGGTTCTGTTTTTACCAGTTTGCTTCTACTCTTTAGTATTATTTATATATTTTTTTATATTATATCTTTTATAATAACGTCTCTCTGTCTGTAGTTGTTTTATTATTATAGTTTATAATATTATCCTCTTTCTTTAAGTCTTTAGCTTAAAGGTTAGTTTAGTCTTTTTTCTATAAGTAGTATAAAAATATCTAGTTCTTTATATAAAAGCTAAGATTATAAGAACCCTTTATACCTTTTTTATCTTTCTAATTTCTTAAGAATGACTTCAGCGGAATTATTCTTAATATAAGCTTACTATTTAATAAAAAACGTTTATAAATATAGCTTTTAAATACCGTCTTCGTGTTTCTATTACTAGAAGGGTAATTATATTTATCTAATAAATCTAACTTCTAGATAATATTCCAAGTGTATTAATTAAAAATAAAATATAATCTTACTATATTATAACCTAAGTAGAATTAGTTAGAACGTAATAAGAAAAAACTTTAATAATAGTTTTATATTATAGAAAAGAAGTTTATAGTTATAAAGTTTTATAAGCTTTATCTTTATCGCTAGCTAGCTTAAATAAATTCTTAGAAAAAAGAAATATTCCAGCATAAGCTTACCTTAATTAATAAAGTTTATATAATAAAGAAAAAAAATAAAACTATTAGACTTAGTCTAATATACTACTATTTATAGTGTCTAGTATTACTTTATCTTTTTTCTCTAGTTTTAAGTAGAATATTTTATATTCTCTATATTTATTAAATATAGTCTTAGAGTAAGTGTTTATTGCTCTATCTAATAATACTAGTTAATTAGCTTTAAATTATTCTTTAAGTTCCTAACTAGCTCCTATATATTATTCTTAGATTTATAGTTTTTTTATTTAATTAAGTATTTCTACTAATGCCTAAATTGCTAATAGTTTAATATTTATTAGACTTTATACTTAATAGTATCTTCCTAAAGTTTAAGTCTTATTTATAATTCGGCGTTCTATAGTGCTGGTTCTACTTATGAAATATAAAAAACTAAGTAAATTCTTATATTCTTAAATAGTTATAGTTTATAATTTACAGGTTCTGTTTATTATTTAATCTTAAATAGTCCTAATTTAATATAATTTAGTTTTCTTAATAGTTATTTTATTTCTAAATTTTTTTATAATAAGAAAATTTTATTCTCTTCTCTAAAGATTAGTCCCTTAATCTTAGACTTATCCTTAATTTATTTACTAAGATTACTTTTATAAGTGATTTTTTATGTGATTTTTTAATAAAGTTATTATAATCCCTTAATTCTTATCTTTATAGATTCTAATATTTTATTTAGTTTTTATAGTTTTTAATAAGCCGTAGGCTCATAACTATAGTTTATATAAAATAGTAATTTTCTTATAGTTAATAACTTTATAGAGTTATATATAAACTCAGCTATTAATAATAAATTAATCTAATTATTTTATTATTTATTAACGTATATCTGTAGATATTATTCTAATGTTTAATTATTATTATTATTTTTATTTACTGCCTGATTCGGTCCCCCTAATGGGTCTATATAGGCTAATTTCTTTTATAGAAAAAATTTACTAATAAGAAAATCTGTTAATATACTATACTAAAGAGGCGCTAGTGCTTTATTATTATAATACTTTTTTTTTATCTTTTTATTTTTTATATAGTCTATAATTTTAGCTATTACGCCTATGTTTTATAGATAATTTTATTTTCTTTTTTCTCTTTTACTCTCTTTTTCTATCTTCTACCAATTGTCTATGCTCTAGAATAGGCAGAAGTTGTTTATTTTCTTAGTATTAATTACTTTTACTACTTAGAACTAAGTAAGTAATTTTGTTCTTATAAATTATCTTACTACTACTTAAATACTATCTCTTTAGCTTAGTATTTTTTCTAGTTATTCTAATAGAAATAACGCTATTAGTTTAGTTCTTTCTAGTTTAAAGTAGTAAAAAAAAGTATAGTATATAATCTACACTAACTAGCTATAGTTATACTATAGGAATTTATTTAAAACCCCTATTTTTACTAGCTAGGTGTTGAGGCTAAGGATTTTTATATATAGTAAAAATAAAGCAGTAGCTTCTATCTTTAAGAGTTTTTTATAAAGTAAAATTATAAGTATTTCTTATAAAATATACTAAGTAAATACTATTTATTCTTTTACTATACTTTACTATTAGTGTTACTACTTTATATTTATTTACTTTAAGATAAGGGTAGCTATACGCTAGCAGTGTTAATAACTATTAATATAGTATACTTATAATTTTTCTATATATCTTTATCCCTGCTAGTATTAGTGGTTTTTAGGGTTTTCTTTTATAGAGTAGGCTAGGACTTCTTTCTTACATTCTTTTACCCAGTTTTAAAGCTTTTTCTAATATTTAATTAGTCTATTCTGTTTACTTATCTATCTATAGGTAAAATACTATTAAGAGGTAATATTCAGCCCCTAACTTTCCTATAAACATTTTCTAAAATACTAATATAAACAATTTGTCTCTATCTGTGATAAATTCTTATAGTAATTTATATTTTATTATTAGTAGCTTAATAAGTATAGTCACTAATTCATTTACCTTAATTTCTATATATATTAGTTTAAAGTAGGCGTATTTTATAAGTTAGTTTACTATAACTAATATTATATTATACTATTAGCCTTAAAAGGTGGTTATTATTAGTATTTTTATAATAAAGTTTATTATAACTAATTTCTATAGTAGGTCTGATAAAGGAATTAGTTATATAAGTCTATATTTCTTATATTTTAAAGCCTTATTTTTTTTATACTCTATATACTCTAAAAGAATAGTTCTAATCTTTTCTTATATTCTAGGAATCTAGAAGTATCTGTTAATTTATTCTATAGTTTTCTTAATTCTTTAATATCTATATATTTTAGTTAAATACTAGTCTTTAATAAGTTTACTTTATAATATATTTAGTATAAAAATAGTTTCAGTTTCATGCTATTTGTTATGAATGGTAATAAGATAACTAATAATTTAGTTAGAAAGGTAACTGTACCTGAAGAACTAAGAAAACTAATAATAACAGCTAATAAGACTTTAAAATAAAAATATATATTTAAGCTAAAAAAAAAAATTATAAGTAAGTATAGGATGTGCTGGCATAGGCTAAGATACAGGCTAAGAAATAAAAACAGAAATATAGAATTATATAAGAAGATTTAGAGCATTCTGTTATATAATAAAAAGACTTAGTAGCTAGAGATATTAGAAGAAACTAGAGACTCTAATAGCTCTAATAGTCTCTAGTAGTATCTAATATACTTTTAAGTAGTATATAATATATATATAAAGAATCTACTATAAATACAAGGTATTAGATAGTTTATAATTACTTTTAATTTTTTATAGTTACTCTAAAATTAAGATTTATATCTTAAGTGAAATAGTTTAATACTATTCTGTTAAGCCTTAACTTACTATATTACTTTTTTTTATTTTAATTAAGTTAAACTAAACTTTACTAAGTCTAATAAGCTATCTAATCTAGAAATAAGAAAACTAATTAAAGTACTATATAATTAGTTAAACGACTAGTTACTAGTTTAATATACGTAAGTAAGTTAGTAACTTATAATATTATAATTACCATCTTAAAAGAGAAAAAAAAAGTAGTTAGATAAATTCTAATAACTAATTATTAAATATCTATAACAACCCACTATAAGGACAAATAGGAACTTTATTTATTAAAAGAAAGTAATAGTAAAGAAGAAGTTATAGTAGGATTTTTATTTATAACTAGAAGTATATCTAGAGGAACTAAGAGTGTATAATAAATTATCTAAAAATAAAAAACAGCTATTATAAAGCTATGTAACACTTTAATAAACCTATAATAATAAGTTAAAATAAATTAAAAAAAGGGAACAGCAAAGATGCATTCTCCTAAAAAGTTTAATAATAATTAAAATAAATTTAAAATCTTTATAGTAGTAATAGACCTCTATTATTATTTCAACTAAAAATTATTTCTAACTAATTAGGATTGGATTCTAGTAGCTAGTATAAATATAATAGATAGAGCTATATAATAGTTTAAACTACTAATAAGAAACTACTTAGTTAATAGAGATTTTAACTTAGGAGTAGTAGAGTTAGCTAATTATAATAATAATATATAATAAGCTTTTAAAAGTTATAAATGCTTCAAGCAAGAAATAATTATTATTTTTAAAAAAATTAATAAAGAAATAGAGGTGATTTAGAAGCTTTAGTAACTTAAGTAATAAATATTAATAGCTAATTATATAATAGAGTTTAAATAAATCTAATTATAACTTAATTAAGCAGATCAGCCACTAGTTATGATATACTATAAAAAACTAAAAAACAGAATTAAGAACAAAATCTCTAAAGGAAAACAGCTAAGTATCTTACTAAAAATTATTAAATAAGTAGTAACTATTAACAATTACTAGTACTAACAGGAGTAAAAGAGAAAAGTATGTGGAAAATTAATAATCTATATATCTAAAAGAAATAAGAAAGATAACTAAACCTATAACAAAATAAATATTAATATAAAATAAATATTTATTAGAAAAGGGTAAGGAAAGTGAGCTAAAAAATAAATAAAATACTATATATATAAGGCCTATTTAGAATACAGAAAACAAAGACACTTTATTAAAAACTATAAATAATAATAATTAGATACTAAGAAGGCTTATGTCTAGACTAAGGTACTAAAAAAAATTAAGATAGCTATAATCTAAGTAAAATAAGTACAAGATATAATAACATAAAAGATTATTATATAATAAATCTAGAAAAAGTAATACTAGATCTATAGAAGTTATATATATTTTAGATAAGAATATAAAATACTATATTAATAAGTTAAAGATTATCTAGTAGGATAACTTAATAATATAATTATTATAATACAAGAAGCAGTAATTTAATAATATAATACCAAAACTAAGAAGAAAATATAATAATTCTATAAAATTATAGAATAGGAAGGCGGATTCTTCCAAAAGGAAAACTAAAAATTCAGATAAAAAAAGAATTACGAGATAGAAAAAGGAAAAGAACTTATATCTATAATAATTATATAATAAGTGTGCTAAGGATACTGTTAAATATATAAATTAAAATACTACTAAAGAGAATACTATATTACTAAATACTAAGAAATTACTTTAAAAAATAAAATATATAAATACTAATAAGCACTACAGTTAGCAGGAAACAAGTAATATAAAAAACTAAATAAATAAAAATTAACCACATAAATAAATAAAATCTATAGATAGATATTTATATTAGTTATAACTAATATAACGTACTACCACCTTGTCAGATATCTAGAACTAGGATGGGATTAAAATAAGAAAGAAGAAAAAACCCCTTTACTAATATTATAAGTACAAGATAATAACACTATAAATAAAATAATAAGAAAAGAATACTAGATATATGTAGTATTTAATTATATAGAAATAAATTATAAATAGAATAAACACGCCATATGCGTTAAAGGACTAAAGATAAGAAAAATATTATAATAACTAGTAAATAAAAGAGAACTTAGTCTGCAACAGGAATTAGTTTATATGAATTTAGAAAATAAATTACAAGATCTAAACTTAGACTGATATAAGTAACTATTATAGGATAAATACTAAATAAAATATTAATAATACTAAGTTAAATACTAATAAGAGAGATAGTTAGCTACAGAATTACATAAAAAACTCACATATTAAAAAAATTTTTTAGGATAGAAGTGTTAGGATTATAGAGAATAGACTAAAAATATATATAAAATACTTAATAAGAAAGTATACTAATTTTAAAAATACTTAATCTATAGACCTAAAAAGGAAACACTAAAGAAGTAACTACCACTTAGAAGTTAACTATAGATAAAAAACTAAAAAATTAGTAGACTATAACTAAGCTATTAAAAAGCTAAGAACTAAAGATTAGAAAAAATATAACGCTTATATATATATAATTAAACTAAAAGAGATATAAGAATAAGGTATACGTAGATATATATATTAATAATAATTAGATACTAGCACTTATAAATAGTAGGACTAGTAAGATACTTATATTAAATAAGTAAATATAAAGATACTAAATACTAACTAGAGTTTTAGACAAACCTGTGTGAGTAAGACATATAGATAAAAGTCTAATAATATTTAGAAAAAGTCTAATTAATTTTAAAACACGAAATGTGACTATCTAGACAGCAGGTTACCAGAATAACTATTATATTAAAATTATAGATCTAGGTAGTAAGAATTTTATCTTAGGATAAAACTAGCTAGCATAATAAAACCTAACTATTAATTAGAGAAGAAAAACTATAGGAATTAGAAATAACTACTATAATAGTAATAATAAGTAATAATATAAATAAAGAAAATAATACTACATAACGCTAAATTTATTGTACTAAAAGAATACTAAGAGGAATTTAGAGAATGGTTTTTTAAAAAAGCTAAAGACTAGTTACCAGAATGCTAGAAATAAGACTATAAAATTATGCTTAAAAAAAGAATAGATTTAAAACCAGAACCACTATACCCGCTATCTATTAATTAATAAGAGGAGTTACGATAATATCTAAATAATAATCTAAAAAAGAGATATATTTAAATAAGTAAAAGTAAAATAATATTACTAATATTCTTTATACTAAAAAAAAATAGTAAGCTATAATTATGTGTTGACTATAGGCATCTTAATAAAACTATAATAAAAAATTATTACTTTATATTACTAATATTAGAACTTATAGATAAACTCAGAGAAGCTAAATAGTTTAGCCTTTTTAATATTAAAGATAGATACTATTATATATAAATAGCCGAAAAACATAAGTGGATAATAATATTTAAAATAAGATATAAACTATTTAAATACTTGGTTATGCCATTTAGACTCACCAATGCACTAGTAATATTTTAGATAATTATTAATTATGTGCTGAGAGAATATCTAGATGTATTTATAATAATATATTTTAATAATATGCTTATATACACAAATAGGACGCTAAAAGAATATATTAAGTATATTAAGAAAGTACTAAGAAAGCTTAAGGAACACAAGCTATATATTTAAATAGAAAAGTATATATTCTATAAAATAGAAGTTAAGTTCTTAAGATACTTAGTATCTTAAGATGGAATAATAGTTAATTTGGATAAAGCTAAAGATATTCTATCTTAGCTAACACTAATAAATATAAAAGAAGTTTATTTTTTCCTTAGATTTATAGGGTTTTACTAATAATTTATTAAGGACTACTTAAAAATCATGTTATCTTTAACGGAATTACTTAAGAAAGATCAACAGTTTAAGTGGGAACAACATAAGGAAAATACTTTTAAAATATTAAAAAAAATATTCTAACAACCACTAATATTAAAAATGTTTAATTTATGACTTTAAATAGAGATATATATAGATGTATTAGACAGAGCTATTAGAGCCATCCTATTATAAATATAAGATAATAAATAAAAACATTTAATAGATTTCCTATCTTATAAGCTTATAACTGCTGAATTAAATTATAATATTTATAATAAGAACCTATTAGCAATAGTTTAAGTATTTAAAAAATAGAGATATTACTTGGAAGAAGCTAGGCACTAGATTGTTATATATTTAAACTATAAGAATCTAATAGCATTTACAACAACGAAGAAGCTAAATTAATAATAAGTTAAATAATAAAAACTAGTTTCTACTTTCGACTTTTAAATACTTTATAAATTAGAAAAAGAAAATATAGTGGCTAATACACTTAATTAAAGAGTAGACTATATAAAGGATATATTAGAGATTTATAATATAATACTTAGATAAAAACTGGACGGATTCTTAAGAAGCTTATAAATAGATATTAAGACAGTAATCATTATCAAAAACACCTAGAAAAAATAAATAAGGAACTTTAATAATAATTAACTATAATAGAATTTAGACTAAGAAATAATCTATATACTAAATATATTATAAACTAAACTTATTAAAAACTAACACTCAGCTAAAATGCACGGACATTAAGGAATTAAGAAAACTATAGAATAAATTAATAGATATTTTTAGATTCTTAGAATATAGAAAAAGGTCAGAGCTATTCTTTTAGAATGTATTAAATATAAAAAGAATAAAGTATTAAGATATAAGGAATATAGACTTATATAACTAATTCCTTTACTAAACTAACTATAGGAATTAGTTATAATAGACTTTATTACAAGAATATTAATAACAACTACCTTTTAAGGCTAATAGTATGATATGATATTAGTTATAGTAGACTAACTTATAAAGTACACATACTTTAAACTAATATATATAGAGGTTAAAGTAGATAAATTAGTGATATTACTAATTAAACTATTAATTACACAACATAAACTACTATAAGAATTCATTATAGATAGAGATAAATTATTTATATTAATATTCTAAAAGATGTTTATAGGGAAGCTAGAGGCTAAATACTGCCTCTTAATAGTATTTTATCTATAAATAAATAAGCAAACAGAACGAACAAATCAGACATTAGAATAATATCTATAAATATATATTAATAAATAGTAAGATAATTAGATTAACTTATTACTAATAACTAAGTTTATATATAACTCTATAAAGTTATTAATAACAGGAAAATTACTATTCTTTATGAACTATAGTTATGAACCCACGGCTTATCAAGAACCACAGAAACTAGATAAAATATTAGAAGTAATAAAAATAAGAGTTAAGGAATTATAATAACTTTATTAGGAAATTATATAAAGAATTACTTAGAAAAGAGACCGCAGTAAGTAACAGAAAGATAAATTTAAAATTAAGAGACTAACCTTTAAGAAAGGAGATAAGATTTTCCTATTATAAAAAAGTTTAGAAATAAAGTAACCATTGAAAAAACTGGATCACATTAAGTTAGAACTATTTAGGGTTAAATAATAAATAGAATCTATAAATTATAAACTATAACTATCTAAAGATATTAGGATTTACTTAGTTTTTTATATTTTAAGATTAGAACCAGCACTATAAAATGCTAAACTATAGATAAGACTTAAACTTAAGGAAGATACTACTAAGTATAAAGTCTAATAAATCTTAAACTACTAGAAGTTTAGGCGTTAGTGGAAGTATTTAATTAGATAAAAAAATTACAGACCTAAAAATAATATATAGGAACTAATTAGGAACCTAAGGAATAGTTTAGAGCTAATTAACTAATATTATTAAATAAACTAAAAAAAGTTTACTCTAAAGTCATATTCTAGAAATAAAGTAACTATAGAGTATTTTAATTAAAACTAAAAGATAAGAAAGGCGAAGTGATAGGCTGGAAAGAAATTTAAACTATAGATTACAATATATAAATTTCTTAACCCTAAGAAAAAATCTCTTCTTTTTTAAGAGCTTGGACTTTATGAATTGAAGTTATCTTATAATTAAATATTTTCTTCTCTTTTAAATCAACCTTTGCGAGCTTATGATGGAGTTAGAGGGTATAAAAATAAGCCTTAAAAACACCCTCCTTAACTTTTTTAAGCTAATAATAGAGTTTTGCTTTATTATAGTTAAGATAGTTTTACTTTAGTTATAAAATAATCAGATTATACTTTATATTGTGATTATATTACACTAAATAATAATTAGAGCTTAAGTTCATGAGGTAATTGTCACCTTAATAAAAACAATTTAAATAAAGTATTAACATATAATAGAGTTTATTATAAATCTAAGAAACTAAGTAGTAAACACATATTAGAGATAACTTAGGATATGTTATTATTAGAAAGCTAGGCAGAAACAAAAGAAAGCTAAGAGTCTTATAGTTTAGAATATAAAAGAAAAAACCTACTACCTTTATACTGCTTATAGAAGAGAGAAACTATCTTCTGAAATAAAAACTTAAAAAAAAGAAATAGTATTACGAACAGTAATAAAATAACTAATAATTTAGTTAGGAAGGTAACTGCACTTAAAGAGCTAAGAGAACTAATAATAATAGCTAATAAGGCTTTAAAATAAAAACATATATTTAAGCTAAAAAGAAAAAATTATAAGTAAATATAAAACACGCTAGTATAAGCTAAGATACAGGCTAAGAAGTAAAAATAGAAATATCGAATTATATAAAAAGATTTAGAGCATCCTGTTATATAATAAAAAGACTTAGTAACTAGAGATATTAAAAGAAACTAGAGACTCTAACAGCTCTAATAATTTCTAGTAGTATTTAATATACTTTTAAGTAGTATATAATATATACATGGAGAATTTACTATAAGTATAAGACATTAAATAGCTTATAATTACTTTTAATTTTTTATAGTTACTCTAAAATTAAGATTCACACTTTAAGTGAAATAGTTTAATACTATTCTATTAAGCCTTAACTTACTATATTACTTTTTTTTATTTTAATTAAGCTAAACTAAACTCTACTAAGTCTAATAAGCTATCCGATTTAGAAGTAAGGGAACTAATTAAAGTACTATATAATTAGTTAAACAACTAGTTACTAGTTTAATATATATAAATAAGTTAGTAATCTATAATATTATTATAATCATCTATTATTATATTCTCTAATTTATTTTTACTATATATTTTTAATAATGACTACTGTTTTAATATTTATTTATAAGCTTTCTAGAAATCTGTTTAGTCTTTATTTAAGAATTATATTATATATTTCTAGTATATTTTTTATAGAGTTTATTTATTAACTAAATGTATTAGCTACAGTATTTTCTTTTCCTAACTTATAAAGTATTTAAAAGTTAAAAGTAGAAACTAGTTCCTATTATCTAACTTATTATTAATTTAATTTCTTAGTTATTATAAATGCCGTTAGATTCTTATAATCTAAATATATAATAATTTAATACTTAGTTCCTTCTAAGTAATGTCTTTATTTTTTAAATACTTAAATTATTACTAATAGTTTTTTATTATAAATATCATAGTTGTGATGGGCTGGCTCCGCCTGGCCCCTAGATGTCACATGCTGTCATGCCTTCCAGTTTTGTGGAATAACAACTTCACTTTGAGCGGCGGCTTGATTGTCTTCTTTTCCTTTCTTCAGCTTAGCCTCTCATCAAATACAGCCCATTCAGCATCACACATGCTAGTCCCGTGATAGTAGGCTAAGCTCCTTTTTCTTCTCTCTTCAATCCGCAACTTCTGCAGCTTGCGTAACAGGGCGCCGCTGAGCAGAGACCGCAAACACCTAACGTCACCTCACGAAAGGGCTGATGAGCCATCACAAGTTATACGAAAACACCCAGAATCTGAAAGATTATTCAAGGAATTATGAATGATACGCCTCAGGAGAATGAGGCTAGTAGAGCTTTAACACCACCTGGTGTGCTGAGCTAGTCTCCTAAACTTACCCTCAACACTAGCACTCTTCAACATATCATCGCGGAAGCTATTGCCGCCCATGAAGCATAAAAGTTTTCTAAGCCGGACACCCTATGTACAGACCAGGCCATGAAGGAAGCTCCAGTAACACCGACGCCCTAGGTCTGGACTCCTCCTGTACTGATTCCTGAAAGTGGCACCATTCCATGGCAACCTGAGATGCTAGGCAAACGACATACTCTCCCACCACTTGACGCTTTTGAAGGAGATAAGGAGACATATGATGCTTAGCGCTTAGCAGCATACAACAAGCTCCTTACAGATAGATCTAAGATTGGTAATGAAGAGGATAACAAGCGATACATCTTCGCCTCCCTTAAGGGCAAAGCTGTATAAACACTAGCTCACTAGTCAGAAGATCGGCGTACCCATGGAGAAACTATTACCCTCAATGACATATTTGCTGAGCTGGATTGCCACTACAAAGACAACCTTAGCATTGAATAAGCGAAGAATGACTTTAAGAAGCTTTAGATGGTACCTGGTATAGAGTATCTCGTTTTCCGCTAATAATATGAAGAATTAGCTTTTAAGTGTAACGCATTATATGATTACTTACTATGTCTACTTGCTAAGCACTTTATTAAACGCCTAAGCCCTTAGCTATATGATCTTAGAATCAACTCTATTGCCAACAACCCACTAAAAACATTAAAGGACGCTATGGATACATTTGATAATATTAACATGCGACTTCAGGTATGACTGACTGCATTAAATCCTTATAGCTATATTTCTACTAATAACGCTATTTCGCGGGCTCTCTAATAAGCTGCTGTCTAGATACTATAAACTATTTATATAGGCGGCAGTGCTACTTTAACTACCTTAGAAAATAATTCTATAAACTAGACTTATATGAACTAGGTTAGTAAGCGCTACTCCTAAAAAAACAACTATTATCCAAAAGGTCTATTTATTACTAAATAAGAGATTAAGGCACGTTGTTATAATCGTGCTTGTTTTGTGTATAAAGACATCTATTATAGCTGCTAGTATATAATAAAGTTTAATTACTATAATTCTCTTCCCCCTTGTATGCAAGTTAATGCCGTTGATGGTGGCATAATAATATAAGTCTATTATACTAATATTAGAACTTCTTTAAAACTTTATAGATAAGAAACTGCTAAGAATTAGCTAAAAGTCCTGCCCTAAAAGGAAGTCAGCACTTAAGGCCATATTATAAAGAAGTATACGTAGCAGTAAAAGCAGATTTTAATAAGTTTAATATAAATAAAGTATACTTCTCTATCACCGTATTCGTTAATAAAGTCTATGTAGTGAAAGTTTATATTAATAGAGACTACCGTTCTTATAGCTTAATTAATTATAAAATAGCCTATTATATATAACTAAATCTTCTTCCACTTAATTGCATGATAGGAATCATGGGATTTAAAGATCCTAAACTTATAGATATTATAAGTAAAGTTGCTGTTATTTAGGATTTAGATATTACTAGAAGTTACCCATTACAATAACGTGTGTTTCTTTACGTGGTTAACTATTTTAATAGTAAGTATAAAATCCTTCTTACAAGACCTTAGTTAAAATACAAAGATACTATAATTAATTCTTATACGGATATTATAACAATCCGTTATACTAGAGTTATAGTTAAGAATATTAATGTCTTTAAGAAGTAATATAAAGCTATTGCTATCTTTATTGTATTATATAATTATAAGTTCTAAAGAAAGCATATCTATGTCTTTACTATAAGCCTTACTAATATTAAGAAAGCTTTAAGAGTTAAAGAGCCTATAAACCCCTATATAAAGCTGCTAGAGGTATACTAGGATTTATTAAAGATATTTAATTAAGCGTAAGCAGACATCTTACTATCTCTTTAAAAACCTAGTATTAATTATTCTATTAAGCTTATTAAGAATAAGGATAGTACTAAACTATAAGTACTTTAGAAACCTCTTTATAATATATTCTAAAATAAACTTCTTATTTTATAGAAAACTCTTATAGAATACCTTAATAAGGGATTTATTTATGCTAGTAACTTACTAGCTGTTGTACCTATACTTTTTATATAGAAGCCTAAAGAAGGTCTCTATTTCTATATAGACTATTAAAAGCTTAACTAGATTACTTAAAAGGACTAATATCCCTTACTGTTAATTCATAAAACCTTAAATAATATCCGTAAGGTAAAGTAGTTCATGAAACTTAATATTATTACTACATTTAATAAACTTCAAATTACTAAAGGGGATGAATGGTTGACTATATTTTATATATAATATAAGCTATTTAAGTAGCTTATAATGTCTTTTATATTAGCTAATACTTTAAATATATTTTAATATTATATTAACTAGGCCCTTTAAGAGTTCCTTAATAACTTTATTTCTGCCTATATAGACGATGTATTAATATATACTAATAGTATACTAAAAGAGTATTAGGTTCACGTTTATAAGGTCCTTAAGAAACTAGAGTCTATTAACTTATAACTTAATATTAAAAAGTATGAGTTCTACGTTAAGTTTATATAATATCTTAGCTTTATTATTAAAGCCAGTAAGGGAATTTATATAGATTCTAAAAAAATTAAAACTATTATAAAATAAGAGAAACTTATAACTGTTAAGGGCATATAAAATTTCATTAGATTTACTAACTTTTATTAGTATTTTATTAATAATTTCTTTAATATCATGGTGCTGCTGATGTGCCTAATTATAAAAAAAAACTCTAGCCTATTTATTCTAAACAAGCAAGCTAAGAAGGCCTTTTATGTTTTAAAAACTATATTTATAGTAGCTTTAGTTTTTATATAATTTAATTTATTAAGATATACTGTCTTAGAATGTGATACTTCTAACTAAAGAGCTAGCTATATATTAATCTAGTATAATAAAAATAGTATAAAGTATTTTGTAGTTTTCTTCTCAAAGAAGTTCTCTCTAGCAGAATGTAATTATAATATCCATAATAAGAAACTACTTATAATTATCTTAGGACTTATAAAATAGAAGCTAGAACTAATTAGACTAGAGACTTTTATAATTCTTATAAACTATAAGAATTTAGAGTATTTCTTAAAGTAATGCTGCTTTAATTTATGTTAGTTTTAATAATATCTTAAGCTATTACGTTTTAACTACTAGCTTAAGTATTATCTAAAAAAATATATAGGTATACCTAACGTCCTGTCTTAAAAAGAGCAGGATATACCATATAATAATAATAATAAATATTTAAAATATTAAGAAGTTTATATATTTAAGGATTATTAACTAACTATAATAGTTACTCCTATAGGTGTAGAGGCCCTTAAATTATAGTTACTTTAGAATATACTTAACATTATAAGAAATAAAGATCTAAAATATTAAGATTTTTGTAAAACTATATAAGAGGAAGTACGCGTTCTTTTAAAGTCTTATTATTTATACCATATCTCTATAAGTAAGCTTAGGTTAAACTATACTAATAAACTATTTTAAAGAAAATACTTATAAATCCCTAAGAGTAAATTAGTCTGAACTTAAATTATCTAAAATATCTATAATAATATCTTAACTAGATATTTTGGAAAAGAGAATTTTAAAAAAATCCTATAGCACAAATACCACTAGCCTGGAATATATAATAATATTAAGTGTTTTATATAAAACTATTATTCCTATAACTAAAACTCTATATAGAGAAAGTATTATAAAAAATGCCTTAAGCCACTACCTATTCTAATATAAATATAGTTTAAGATTTTAATTAACTATATTACTAATCTTCTAATCACGAAGTGCGGAAACTGATATATTCTGGTTATTATTAATTATCTTTTAAAGAATTTATTTTTTATTTTTATTATAGACCTTAAAGAGCGTATGCTGGCCTAGAAGTTTATTTAGTATTATATACCTATACACCTTCTCCTAAAAGCTATTATTTTTAATAGAGGTAATTAATTTATTTATAGTATATAAAGTTATATTTATAACATTCTAAAGATTTTAAAGTAACTCTTAACTATTTATTATTTCTAAATAGATAGTCAAACGGAGCGTATGAACTAAGTACTAAAAAAATATATTTATTACTTTACTATATACAAGCAGAATGACTAGGATGAGCTTTTTTTAATAGCTTAAGCTATAGTTATAGCTTATAATACTATGTTTATAGGTTTTAGTTTATTTTATCTAAGCTATAGCTACCACCCACATGTAGACACTAATATAAAAATTATAAAAAATCTAAATCTATTAGTAAGTAATTTAAAGAAAGTAGTATAAGTAATTATTAAGCGTATTTAGAATACTATTTTATTTATTTAGTTCCTAATAGATTATACCTAATAACGCTAGGAAGATATTATAAATAGGAAGCATAACCCAGCCCCTACCTTTTAGGTAGGAGATAAGGTATAGCTAGATTTATAAAATATCTAAATTAATTATTTAAAAAAGAAGCTAGCTGAATTACACGTGATATATAAAGTAACTAAAGTTATTAATAGCTATACTTATTATCTTAATGTTTCTACAGGTATCCTAAATATTTTCTATATTTCTTTATTATAACTTATTATAAGTGATTTATGTTTAAGCTAAGTTCAAAACAATATCTAGCTATCTTTAATAGTAGTTAATAGTAAAGATTACTGGTTACTTAATAAAATTTCTAACTACTATATAGTTTATAGACGTAGTTATAGCAGTTCTCTTAAATAATAGTTTCTTTATAAGTAGAATAGTTATGCTAAGAGGACTTAAGAAAATTAATAAGCTATTAAAAATATTATTATACTAGACTAGTATAAATAGTATTATAGTAAGAAAGTTTCTAAATATTTTTTTACTATATTAAATTATTAAAGAGTGCGTGGAAGGACCTGTAAAAGGAGAGAAAAAAAATAATATAATAAGTTAACTCTACCTAGCTCCTAGATATTACATACTATTATACCTTTTAGTTTTATAAAATAATAACTTTACTTTAAGCAGTAGCTTAATTATTTTCTTTTCTTTTTCTTAACTTAGTTTCTTATTAAATATAGCTTATTTAGCATTATACATGCTAGGCCCGTGACAATAGTTTAACTTAATAGTTATAAGTTTATAAGATAAAAAATTTACTAAGTATTTTTATTTATTTTTTTATACTTATAATAAAATAGCTCTAGTAGCTCTATCTAATATATTTATATATATTTCTATTTAAAGTCATAAATTAAATATCTTTAATATTAGTAGTTGTTGAAAATTTTTTTTTTATATTATAAAAGCACTTTTCTCGCGTTGTTTTTACTTAAATTATTAATTTTTTTTTTAATAATTCCATTAAGGGTATAGTAATTTTTAGATAGTTCTTAATAAATTATCTACAGAATCTTATAAATTTAAGGAAAGAATAAATTTCTTTTACACTTATTAGTATTAGCTAAGATGGTATATTTTTTATTTTACTAAAATTAACTGCGATTCCGTCTTAAGATACTAAGTATTCTAAGAACTTAATTTTTATTCTATAGAATATATATTTCTCTGTCTAAATATATAACTTATATTTCTTAAGTTTTTGTAATATTTTCTTAATATATTTAATATATTCTTTTAGTGTTCTATTTATATATATAAGCATGTTATTAAGATATGCTATTATAAATACATCTAGATATTCCCTTAGTATATAGTTAATAATTATCTAGAATTTAGCTAAGGCGTTTATAAGTTCTATTAATATAACTAAGTATTTAAATAATTTATATTTTATTTTAAATATTGTTATTTACTTGTGTCCTTTAGCTATTTTTATTTAGTAATATTTATTTTTAATATTAAAAAAACTAAACCACTTACCTCCTCTAAGCTTATTTATAAGTTCTAATATTAATAGTATAAAGTAATAATTTTTTACTATAGCTTTATTAAGATATTTATAGTTAATATATAACTTTAGCTTTCTATTTTTTTTTAGTATAAAAAGTATTCGTAAAGCTATTTTACTTTAGCTTATTTATATATATCCCTTCTATTAATTTTTTTACAGAAATTTCTATAATTCCTCTTATTAATAAATGGGTACTTGGTATAATAGTCCTAGTTTTAGGTCTATTTCTTCCTTAAGTATAATCCTATAGTTCTAATTTTAGTATTCTAGTAGCTAGTCTTTAGCTTTCTTAAAGAACCATTCTTTAAATTCTTCTTAGTATTCTTTTAGTATAATAAATTTAGTTTCTAGAAGTATTATTATTTTTACTTATATTATTACTTATTATTACTATCTATAGTAGTTGTTTCTAATTCCTATAGTTTTTTTTCTCTAATTAATAATTAGGTTCTATTATACTAGCTAGTTCTATCTTAAGATAAAATCTTTACTATCTAGATTTATAATTTTAATATAGCAGTTATTCTTATAACCTACTACCTAAATAATTATATTTCTTATTTTAAGATTAATTAGATCTTCTTTGAATGCTACCGGACTATTATCTATATATTTTATTTATATAGGTTTATTTAAAACTCTAATTAGTATTTAATATTTTTATATTTATTTATTTAATATTAGTGTCTTGCTAGCTTTACTATTTATAAATACTATTATTTATTTACTATTAATATATACGTTTATATATAACTTATTTTTATGTTTTCTTTAGTTTAGTTATGTGTATATAATTAATATTATTTTTCTAACCTTTTCTTAGTCTTCTAGTAGCTTAGTTATAGTCTACTAGTTTTCTAGTTTTTTCTATATAGTTAACTCTTAAGTAGTAGTTATTTCTTTAGTATTTTTTTTTTAGGTCTGTAGATTAGATATCTCTAGAGTTAGCATACTTCTTTATTAAGTATTTTATATATGTTTTTAGTCTATTTTCTGTAATCCTCACATTTCCATTTTAAAAAATATTCTTAATATATAAAGTTTTTTTGTAATTCTATAGCTAACTATTTTTTTTTGTAGTGTTTAGCTTAGTGTAATTAATATTCCAGCTAGTATTTATCTTATAATAGCTATTTATATTTACTTAAATTTAAATCCTATAACTTATCTTTTAAGTTTATGTAAATTAGTTCTTGTTATAGGTTAAGTTCCTTTTTATTTACTAGTTATTATAATACTTTCTTTATCCTTAGCTTTTTAATATGTATAGTATGTTTATTCTATTTATAATTTATTCTTATATTATTTAATACTGTATATATTTAGTATTTCTTTTTTATTATTCTATCTACAGCATTATTGTCTTGTATTTATAAAGTTAGTAAAAAGGTTTCTTTTTTCTTTTTATTTTAATCTTATTTTAACTCTAGATGTCTAATAGGATGATAGTACGTTATATAAGTTATTACTAATATAAGTACTTATTAGTAAATTTTATTTGTCTATATAGCTAATTTTTATTTAGTTAATTCTCTATACTACTTACTTCCTACTAATTATAATATTTATTAGTATTTATACAATCCATCTTCTAGAGTAATCTTTTAGTATTTAGTAATATAATATTTCTTTAAGTAATATTTTAATTTATATATCTAATAGTGTTTTCGGCGTACGTGCTATATAATTATTATAAATATAAATTCTTTTCTATCTTTTATTTTATAATTTTTTTATTATCTAAATTTCTAATTTTTTTTCTTAAAAAATCCTCCCTTCTGTTTTATAATTTCACGAAATCTTTAATATATTTTATAAGTGAGTGGCCTACCTAAGTGAGTAGTTTACTTTATAAATAAAATATAATCTACTAATTTTTAAGCGCGATGCAACAATAAAGCAACTCTTAATTAATTTATAATAAAGGTAGGCTATTCTTAGCTATCTTAGTAATTAAAAAAAGCTAATTATAAAGTATATAACATGCTATAGTGGTATATAATATTCTTTAAATAATGCTTTAACAGCGACGCACTAGAACCACCTTATAATATAATTATAAACCCAATTCAAAGAAGCTTACTAAGCTAGAAGAATTAGTTATTATTTAATATATACTTAACCTAGATTTATAAGGATTTCCCTCTAGGCTTAGTGCTGTAAGAGATATGGCTAATTATCTACTTACTACACACTCTACTAGCCTAGTTAGCAAGAACTAGCTAAAGAACTTTATATAGTAAACTCTAGAGGTTAAAATAGTCTATAATTAAAGATATGACTACTAAAGAGCTCTATGCAAGAATCCTGAAATTATCAAGCTTTAGTTTAACTATATATAGTGTATGATTAAGAAGTATAGTATTACTAAAGAAGATATCTACAACTTTAACGAGACTAGCTTCTAGATAGGTGTTATTTTAGGCGGCAAGATTATTATAGGCTCTAATAAATATAATTAACGTAAAACAGTACAGCCAGGTAATTATGAGTGGGTTACAGTAATCTAGGGTATTAACATAAAAGAATAGATAATTCTACTATTTATTATCTTTATAGGAACGTACTACCTTTCTGTATGGTACAAGAGTAATAATATACTACCAGATTAAGTTATTTCATTAAGTAATAACAGCTAGACAAATAACGAGCTTAGTATTAAGTAGCTATAGTACTTTAATAAGTATATAAAGAGTCATATAGTAGGCGTCTATCATCTACTAATAATTAATAGCCATAAAAGCTATAATTCACTTAAATTTCAGTAGCTTTATAAAGAGAAGAGTATTATTACGCTTTATATACTATCTTATTCATCACATCTACTTTAGCCACTTAATGTGGGCTGTTTTTCACCTTTGAAAGATGTATATAGGCGCTAAGTTAAGAATCTTATCCATAACCACATCTATTATATTATGAAGCTTGAGTTTCTACTAGCATTTAAAGCAGCCTATTAAGCCACATTTACAGAAAGCAATATTCGTGTAGGCTTTTAAGATACTAGCTTAATCCCATTTAACCTAGATGCTATACTCTTAAAGCTTAATATTCAGCTTCAGATACTATCCCCCCCTATAGTAGAGAACACTATTTAGGAGTTAAAAACACCTAAAATAGCTACTAAATTAGGGTCTTAAAATGCTCTAATTTGTAACTAGATTCAGCAGCATCAAAATAGCTCACCTATATATATTTTTAAGTTAATTTATCGGCTTATAAAGGGTGCTGAGCTGATAATGCATGAAGCTATATTACTATACTCAGAGATTACTAAGCTTTAAAAGGCAAATAAGGCTACAACATAACACAAAAAACGCTAAAAAAAAGTGAATTTAGAAGTAAGAAACGTTAATAAAGGCAGAGGGCTTAGAGATAATTACTTAAGCAAATATTAATACGTAAATTAGGGTTAAAATATGCTAAAGTAGCAGGCGTGTGATAGCTAACGCGTTAAAGTAAAGGTATTATAAACACTACTATAAACCTAAGCACAACTCAAGAACTTATAAAAAGGCTAAGAAATAGACTAGCTATTTACTACCTAAATATTATAGCAATAGCTGCTAGTGTTGCGGTGTTATAAGTATATAAAAGAGTTAAAACTTAATAAGGTAAGCCGCTCACTTAGGTAGGCCACTCACTTATAGAATATGTTATATATTTTTATAGCTTTTAGTGTTATATTATTGTATTACTACTTCTTATATTATAAAAGTTATATTATTAGTTAGTTCTGCTAGATAATTTTTTACTTACTAATATAATATTTTATATTTTATTCTAAGTGTTATGGTAACTATTTGTGATATAAAAGCTTTTTAAGAAAGCCTTTTTTATAAGCTTTTTTTTTATATTATATATTTATATATTAGTCTCGTGCTAGTGTATAAGCTCTTGCTTTAAATATTTTAATTTATAACTTATTATATTCTTCCTTTCTTCACGTAACGTTTTAAATTATTATTTAGTATTATACTTAATAATTAATTAATACTTCTTATTAAGCACTTAACTCTCTACTTATAGTACTATTATAATATTATATTACGTTTTTATTAATTTCTTATAATAGATAACTTAGATCTTACTAAAATCCTTAGAGACCTTATCTCTTAACTTATAACTCTAAAGGTAAGTAACGAATCACTTATAAATACCTTAGCAAAATAAGAAACCTAATATAAAAAAAGTAAAAAATCTTTTTATACTAAGCTTAATAAAAAAAAATAAGTGTTTATTAGTTTAATCTCTACTATTACTATCTCCTCTATTAAAAAAAAGTCTAGCTTTTGTTATTAGTTTATTTAGAAGTAGCTTAAGTCTTATAACTTTAATTCTATCTATAACTATAACTAGTACTTATCTCTAAATTCCTTAAGTTATAGTTAGAAATGTGAGATTAACTATTATACTAGAATTTATTATACTACTAATAATAATGAAATCTAACTGCCTATTTAACCCTTTAATGTTTACTAGAAAATAAAAAAACCTATGTATTTTTATTAGAAAACTTAACTATAAGCTTAAAGATAATACTAACTAATATTCTACTAAACACTTTTAACTTCTATATGTATATTTAATGCTAGAGAAGGACCTAGTAACACTTATAAACCCTCTTATAAATAAAAATATATACTTAATAAAATAATTAATTACCTTTCTATAAGCTATATACGGAGACCTAAATAAAAAACTTATTATCTTAAATAAGCTTAATTTATTTCGCTAAGAATAGAAAAGTTTTATTATTTACTTTACTAAATTCTATAAACTAGCTGCTGATACTAAATTAAATGAAATTAATTTAATTACTTAGTTAAGAAGATTATTAAATAACGATCTCTACTAAGTAATAGTAGATATTAAAATTTCTAATATATTAAATAACTATACTAATCTAATATTTTTATATAATAATAATTTTTAGTACTTTTTTTACCGTATCTTGCTAGGCTGTAACTTGTATTATAAAGAAATTTTAATATTATAAAAATTAATATCTCTAACTACGCTTTTATTAGGTCAGCTAAATGAGAAATTTAAAAATATAATAGCTAATATTTTAAGTGTAATAAATATAGTTATATTTTCTAAAACTATTTTATCCCCCTATTTAAATTCTAATCTATAAGTTTATTTTAATCCTAATAAGTAACCTGTTTTTATTCTTTCTTTAGATTTAAATTTTTTTATAGATAAGAATACTCCTAAACTTCTTAAGCTAGCCTATTAAAAGCTTTATTCTAGTATTAAGTCACTCTCTAGAATGTTTCTAATACTAGATTTCTATTAATCTTTAGACTTCTTATCTAGTAACTAACTCTTGGAACTATTAAGTAAATATTTTGTGTATTATCTAACAAGATAGCTCGTTCTACTCTATTACTACTTTAATTAATACTAGAGTAACTAGTATAGGTTATATTAATAGATTTTTAGTTAGTATTTAGAAACTTTATCTCTTACCACTCCTAAACGTCCTATATTCTACTAGTTTTAATAATAAATATCTTAAAGAGGGTTATATTTTACATACTACTAGTATAACTCTTTACTATATAAATTACGTTAAGAAAATTTATCTCTTTATAATAGCTATAGGAAACTATAAATTAATTTTTAGCTAATTTTAAATAAGAAAGCATAAAATTAACTTTAACTATAACTTATAAAAACTATTTTTTAATGCTTTTTATTACTAGGCCTATTACCTACGCTTATCTTAATCCCTAACTTATTTAAAAGAAAATATTATTCACTTAGGGGACCTTCTAGTGAATCTTTTATTAAAAAGCTTTTATCTTAATATTATTTATATATAGTATTTATAAACTTACTCTCTAAAGTTATTACTAACTATTTAAACTTAACATGATAACTAGTTAGCTAAAATAAACTATTAATTATGAGAACTTAATATCTACCTAGAGGATTTTTTAGTAAACTATTCTTTAAAGAGCTTCTACTTAGAATCTAAATTTATACCTAAATTTAATACTAAACTAAATAAGGACCTTATAAGAAAATCTTTCTCTTAAGGCTTTAAAAACTTTTTAGTAAAGGCTTTATTAAAAGGCCCTTATAAGAATTCTAAACTAAGTATAAATATCTATTTAATTAAAGCAGCCCCCTTTATACAAATAGCCTGGAAATATAATTACGAAATCTTTATTATTTTAATAGCTAATATTAATAAAGCTTTAGCTTTAAAAATCTATACTAATTTAGTTACTAAGGTTCTAAAAGAGTATTATAATACTTTTTAAATATTTTTACGTAAGGAAGCTAATAGACTATCTAAATATTATTTATATAATTATAAAATTATCCTTAAGGAAGAAAAGCAACCCAAATTTAAACCTCTCTATAAAATATCTTAATAACTATTTTACTAAAGGATTTATTAGAGTAAGTTTGTCTCTTATAGCTATTCTAGTTATTTTTATAAAAAAACCTAATAAAAGTTTTTAATTTTATATAGACTATTAAGCTTTAAATGCTATTACTATTAAAAACTACTATCTAATCTTATTAATCTAAAAAACTTTATTCTGTCTTAGTAAAGTAAAGTACTTTATAAAGCTAAATATTATCTTAGCTTTTAACTATCTCTATATAGTAAAAAAAGATAAATAGTTAACTACCTTCTAAACTTAATATAGCTTATTTAAATATTTTATTATATTATTTAGACTAGCCAACACACTAAGCACGTTCTAATACTATATAAATAATATTCTTTAATTATTTCTTAATATGTTTTATATAGCCTACCTTAATGATATTCTAATTTATAGTAATTCTTTATATAAATACTAATAATATATAAAATAAGTTTTAAAAGCCCTAGATAAAGCTGGCCTGTAACTTAATATTAGTAAATATAAGTTCTACTAAGAATAAGTTACTTATCTTAAGTATATAATTTTAATAAAAAGAATTAGTATAAACCTAAATAAAATAAAGGACATTTTTAACTAGGAATTTTCTAAGAACGTAAATGATATAAAAGCATTCCTAAAATTTACTAACTTTTATTAATAATTTATTAATAACTTTTTCTATATTACGTCCCTACTTATAGCCCTAATAAAGAAGAATATTTAATTTAAATTTAATAATACTTACTAAAAAGTATTTAATTACTTAAAATATGTATTTATAACTATTTTAATTTTCTAATACTTTAATCTTAAGTTATTAATTATTATAGAAGCTGACTTTTTAGACCACGTAACTACTAAAGTCCTTTTTTAGAAAGATAAATAAAATAAACTAAAATCTATAGTCTACTTTTCTAAGAGACTAAATGCTATTAAATATAACTATAAGATATATAATAAGAAACTGCTAGCTATTATACATTACTTTAAATAATAGAGACCTAAATTAGAAGGTGCTGTGTTTTTAATTTAAGTACTAAATAACTATAAAAACCTTTAGTACTTTATTATAATAAAGTAACTTAATTACTAATAAGCTTACTAAGTTAAATACTTATCCTAATTTAACTTTACTATTATATACTAACTAAGTAAGTAGAGTAGAAAACTAGATGCTTTTACTTACTATATATAAAATACTTTAGCTTAAGAAGAAGTTTAAAAAGCTTAATAGTAAACACTTCTCTACCCTAAACTATTTAATAATACTCTAGAATTAAACTTAACTGAAACAGATAGATTAATTTAATAGATTATTAATAATACATATCTGAATAATAAATTTATTTAGGAAATTCTATTACTAATATGGGATAGAACCCAACGCTTTAAGAAACTTTCTTTAAGTAAATATAAAAATTAAAAAAACCAATTATACTATCACAATTAGCTAGTAATATTAAATAATAATAAATTTAAGATTAAATTTCTCTAAATTATACACGATTCTCCTGCTAGCGGCTACTCTAGTTATAGAAAAATCTTTAAAATCCTACAACACAAATACTACTAGCCCCGGATATTTAAAATAATATATTAATATATATCCTATTATTATATCTATTAAAGATTTAAGGCTTTTCGTGAAAAGTATTATAGCCTCTTAAAACCTCTCCCTATTCTTAAAAGGAGATGGAAGGATATTTCTATAGACTTTATTACTAACTTCTTAAAATCTAAAGGCTATACTAATGTTATAATTATAGTTAATTACCTTATAAAATACTAATACCTAATTTCTTGTAGTGAGATAACTACTATAGATATTACTTATTTTTTTTATTAGTACGTATAGATAGACTATAGTCTTCTAAAGATAATTATATTAAACTAAGGAATATAATTTATCTCTACTTTCTATAATAAACTCTATAAATAACTATAAATTAAATTCTAATTATCTTTTATATATTACCTAGAAACTAATAGCTAAATAGAAAGAGCTAATAGTGTAATAAAATAAATCCTATATATATATATATAAACTACTAATAAAATAACTAGATAAACTAGCTCCCTTTAGTATAGTTTAAAGCTAATAATATTATATCTAAATTTATAAAAGTTTTATTATTTCTGGCCAATATAGGCTAATATCCCTAAATAGGTTTTAAATTTTTTATAAAGATTTAAAGATGTCTTTATTAAGTGTTATAAGCCTTAGAAGTTAACTGCATAGTAGAAAAAATAGCTAATATCTAATAACTAATTTAAGAAGAGATAATTTAGGTCTAAGCTCTCTAAAAAAAATATATAAACTAAAAACAATTACTTATACCTAATTATTAGATAGGAGATATAGTCTAGCTTAATATATAAAATATCTAAATAAAGTAATTTTCTAAGAAGCTAGACTTAGAGGCCTTAGGGAAATACTATATTTTTTAAATAATTTCTTTATACGCGTACTAACTTAAACTTTCTAAATTCTTAAATATATATCTAGTTTTTTATATATTATTACTTCGGCCTACTGCGCCTGAATTTAAATATCTTTTAAATTAACAAAACCCACTATTTAAACCTATTAAAGTTAATAAGAAAACTAAATACTATATTAAATAAATTAAAAAACTGTGCCTAAATCACAGGCGGAAATGCTATAAATATTTAGTTAAATAAACTAAATATAATAATTTAACATAGAAACCTATAAGTAATCTTTAAGATATAACTACTATAAAAAAAATTCTATCTTAAAAACCTAGACTAATTTAGACCTAATATTTAATATAAATATCCCTTATAAAAGCTCAGATCTAAAAGGGGGGTACTATTATAATAACTATTTATAATATAAAAGTCTTTTAAAAGAGCCTTTTTTATAAGCTTTTTTTTTATATTATATATTTATATATTAGTTTTATACTAGCGTATAAGCTCTCGCTCTAAATATTTTAGCTTATAACTTATTATATTCTTCTTTTTTTTACGTAATGTCTTAAATTATTACCTAGTACTATACTTAGTAATTAATTAATGCTTTTTATTAAGTATTTAATACTCTACTTATAATACTACTATAACATTAAAATATATATAACTTCTATATATCTAATATTATTCTTTTTTTATTCTTTATATAATAGTTTCCTTAGTAATCTGGTTTTAGGCTTATTTTACTTAGATTATAACTATCTTAACTTTTTTTAGTATTTTAGTTTAGATATAAGCTTTTTTAATATCTACTTATTATTATTTACAGTTTTTAACGAAATATCTTTATTTTCTATATTCTAAATAAGCTTTTTGTGTATAGTATTTTATTTATTTCTTAGCTTACTTTCCCTACTATTTATTAATAAATACCTTATTATAGTTCATATCTATTTCATTATATGTTTAGGTATCTTTCTTATTTCTTTTAGGTATATAAATTACTAGTTATTCTCATACTTTCTTCTTTTACTTTTATTAGTACTAATAGTTATTAATAGTTACTACTTATTTAATGATTTTAAGTAGTATACTTAGTTATTTGCCTTTAGAGATTTTATCTTTAATTCTGTCTTTTAGTTCTTTATAGTATATTATAACTAATAGTTAGTCTATCTAATTAAGTCGTGATTAGATTTACTTAAACTTTACTATATAGTTAGCTATTAATGTTTATTACTTAAGCTATTAAAGCTTTTAGATTATCTCTATTTCTTTATTAATTTCTCTAAAGACTATAATCATTTCCTTTTTAAAGCTTTTATAATTTTTAAAGGCTTGTTATATGTTATTATTATAGTTTATAAGTTTTACTGCTCTTAAGTTAGAGTCTTTATTTACTAGATAGTTTCTAGTAAGTAGTTTAAACTATTTTATAACTTTTTCTATTATATTTATACTAGCTACTAAGATTTGATCTTAATTAGTTATAAATAATACTTAATTAAATTAATAGTAAAGTTTATAGCTACTATAAAGGTCTTAAGTTTATCTTTATTACTATTAAACTTTATAAAAAACTGTATTTTTACTGTTCTCTTTTTTATAACTTTTTTTACTACTATTTATTATTATAAGTTAACTAGAGCATCACGTAACTCTATAATAGCTATTTTTTATTTCTAAATAATTTATTATATACTCTTTTAACCTCTGAATATACTTCTAGTTATAGATAAAGATTCTATTATAACTTCTTTTTTACTATTACTTTCTTCTAACGAGTATAGTTCCTATTCGTCTTTATAGTAGGTTATTATAGGCTTTATTTAAATAATATAGTATTAAAATCTATCTAACAGCTTTTCCTTACTTTTTTAAGATAGTAATTATAATATTATAGGTTACTAACTTACTAATATAATATTAAACTAGTAACTAGTTATTTAATTAATTATATAATGTTAATTAGTTCCCTTACTTCCAAATTAGAGAGTTTATTAGACTTAGTAGAGGTTAATTAAACTTAGTTAAAATAGAAAAAAGTAATATAGTAAATTAAGATTTAATAAAATAGTATTAAACTATTTTACTTAAGGTATAAATATTAATTTTAGAGTAACAATAAAGAATCTAAAATATCTCTAAGCTGTTTTATGTCTTATATTTATAGAAAATCCTTCATGCGTATATTATATACTAATTAAAAGTATATTAAATACTATTAAAAAAGATAAAGGAAGATAAAGATTTATTTTTCTTATTAACACTTATTATATCTCTATTTTATTATAGCTTATTATATAACCTGCTTATCTAATCTAAGTATTATTCTCTATAGAATTTAAATTTACTTTAAAGTAATTCTATTTATAGGTTCTGTTTTTACTAGTTTACTTCTACTTTTTAGTATTATTTATATATTTTTTTATATTATATCTTTCATAATAACGCCTCTCTGTTTATAGTTACCTTATTATTATAGTTTATAATACTTACTATACTTTACTAAGTAAGTCTTTAAGTAACATAATATATTATTTCATTTAATTTATTAATTTAAAATAAATGTTTTACTTACTTTACTATTTACTAGTACTTTTAGAAGTTTTTTGTTTATACTTATATTAAGATAAAAATATAGTTTTTATTATATATATTATAAACTAATAACTTTAATAAGTATATTATTTGCTTAAACTTTTTACTAGTAAATATTTAATTTTTTAATAATAATTTATATATACTATACTTTTAGTTTTGTTTTAAGTTAAAGTATTTTTACTTAACATATATAAAATAATAATTATTGTGGTATACTAAATATAATAACTTATTATATTCTTTTTTATAGTATTTTTGTATACTAAATACTTTTATTTTAAGTAGCATTTTTTATAAAAATAATTTTAGTATTTAAAGTTACTTAAACTTTACTTAGTTTTTATTTCTATTTTTTATAATATTTGTATTTAAGTATAACCTTTTTTTAGTATTACTTTTAATATTATTAACTTTACTAGTTATTTTTATTTTTTAAATTTTTTATAGTATTTAAAACTTCTAAAATTTATTTATTTAGTTTTTATTTACTTATTACTTTTTTATATACTTTTTTTATATACTTTATATATATACTTTATATATATATATATTTAGTTTCTTTATTTAAATTAAATATTTTATTTATGTACATGCTTTTTTTATATAGTTAACTAACTTATAAATTTAACATATTTAATTTTTTAATTATTAAAAGATATTAGTATTTCTAATTTATATAGTAGGTACAAGTATTTTTACTTTCTAGCTTAATTTTTTATTAAGTTAGTATTATTAGTTTTCTTTTCTTAAATTTATATATTTTTTATTAAACTTTTTATAAAGACTTTAGCACGTTTTATTTTATAAAACTATTATATTATATAAATACTATCTTAGCTTTTTAGGTTTTTAATTTATAATTTTTTTTAAATATTATATTTTAATAATTTTTATTTTTTATTTTTAATATATTAGTTTAATTTATAAATATAATATGTATTTTTATTTAACTATTATTAAATAGTTATTATTATAATTTTAAAAGCTTTATATATTAAAAAAAAAAATTCTAAAATAACTATTTTTTTTGTTAATTTCTTTAAGTATTAAAGTTTATACTTTTTTACTTACTATTTAATATTATATTTTTACTACTTTTTATAATACCTTTTTTTTTTTTTTAATAATAATAATTTTTTTTTTGCTGTTTACAAACTTATACTTAATTTTCTAATACTATATTTTATAGCTTTTTTATAGTATTTATTAAATTTATAAATTTAATAATAATAATAATTATTAAGTTTTTTGCTAATAACTTTAGTTAATAGTTTTTTTATACTATTAGTTTATTTTATAAGTTTAGGTTTTATTTTAACTATTATAATTTTTTTATTTAAACATTTTTTTATAAAGTACTTGATGTTACTATATTTTAGGTATACTTTTTTATTAAGTTAATTTTTACGTTTTTAAGTTATAACATTTTTTTTTGTTTTTTTTTTTTTTAATTTAAGTTTTTTTATTTAAATTTTATTTAAGTTTATTTTATTATATACCTAACTTTATTATATTAATATTGTCTTTTTTTTAATACTTATAATTAGCTTTTTTATATTTTAGTTTGTACTTATACTACTAGTTATTAATATATATAATAAATTTTATATATACTTAAAAATTATTTAACTTATTTTTTTTTTGCGAATGTATTACTAACTTACTTTTTAAGTTTAATATAGTAAGCTACTATTAATAACGTGTTATTTTAGTTAATTTATAACTATAGTTTTTAAAATTTTATAGTATATACTAAAATTAACTTGTTTTATTTTAAGTTTTAAATTTTTTATTTTATAAACTATTTTTTGTTAATTTTTTTAAAGTTTTTATAACTTTTAAAAACTGCTTTAACTTTATTTAATATTTTTATTATAATTTATAGTTTTATTTTTTATAGTTATACTTACTATACAAATTTTATTCTAATTTTTAAAAAAAGTATTTTTATTAAATTAAGTATATATTTCTATTTATATTAGAAATTTTTTAAAATATTTTCTTATTTTATTAAACTTTTTAAGTAGCTGTACTTTAGTACTTAAAAAGTATACTTATATATTTACTTAATTTTTAAGTTTAAAACTTATATTTTATAGCTTTAAAATTTGTACTTATTATTTCTATATAATTTAAATTATAAATAATGCTAGTACTAATATTATACTACTTAAATTACTTGATGAGAAGATGGAAGGATAAATAAAGAAAGGAAATAAGAGGTTAGATTGGTGCATTCTAAGCTGCTTAGTCACGCCTTGGCATGACATTCACTTCCCCACTTCTCACCTCCATATTCTCTCCATTTTTTTAAATATCATGCTCAAGCACTTACATTTTCTAAAACTTCATATCGAGAATGCCATCCGCTTCAAGTAGTCCTTTCTTAGGTGTCACTCCTCGTACTGGGATTCGCAGCGTCGTACGCACACCATTTCACGTCTTGGTAGAAAACGAAATCACTCCCTGTAGGCCATGCAGACATGCATGCAGAAATAGGCCAGTCACTCAGCTGACTCGGTAATTACCTTCGCCTACAATTTCTGACATAAATGGCAGCTCTAAAGTCTTAGCTCTAACAATGAATCCTCTTCTTCATCCATCCCCGTGCCGGTTTACACTTTCCCAGATGATTCATTATATGGACTCGATCTAGCAATGTGAAATGGCTCTTGCGGGTAAATATTGAGAGCGATTTCTCGAAATTTTCATTTAAGATGACTTACTTAAAACACGATAGATCGCTCTTCACATGCAAAGACTGGATCCAACGACTTCCTGCCAAGCGCAAATTCGTAGCGCAGAAGTATCGGACCTAACTATCCCTGTCACCTTATGTACTCAAATCTCAGCCTTACTACGCCGCGAACTCTGGATACCCCAAAAAGAAGGAATACCCACATCATCCAGGTCAACCAAAAACCTCGACTCACTCGACCTTGAAAATACCAATGGCCGCGGTGATAAACTGCTATCCTGATGGAGAAGGCCAGGTCTTGGCAGCTGGAAGTACTCATAAACATTGCCTTGAACATTAATTGAATGCTTGAGGTAATGACTGATTAAGTACATAATAATCAAATAGGCAGTAACGATAGTATGAATCTTCAATGACTCACCATGCCGTAGTGGCGTTGGTACCTTGGTTCTGCCTACATTTAGCGCAAGGCAGCGAAGTTGCAAGGTTGACTATCGCGGTTATGTCAACATATCCAAAACTCTGAAATCAGTTCTGAGACGGTGCTTCCAAACAACAGGAAAAAGCTGGCATTCATCCGACTCACACTTCTAGCCCGACCACGGTCCACTCCAACTCCAAGACGGCATCCACATCGCATGTTACAACTGCAAAACCTCTCCTTCCTTTTTTTTTCTTTTCCCTCTATCTTAAAAGTAGGAAACCCTTAAGAAAGCCGAGTTCCTGGGCCGCCACTTCGGCACCGTCGATCTCCTACATGAGCATATCCAAGCCTGGCACGTCGGGGGCCCGCACACAACTCACCAAGGTGTACGCTCCACCCCATGATCCTGTTAAAAGACGGAAAATCCGCGCGCGTTGCTCACCCCGTCGATCCTGCGGTCCCATCAATGCAACTCGAGACCGCCAGGAAATTTTGCTGGATACCCGCTTTCCCAGCGAATCGCCCACCACAGAATTTATTAGTCTGGTAGAACTGCCGGCGGCCGAACAAGATGCAGCAGTAAGTCACGAGTACGAAACGCGATCTGCATATGCCCGAGAACCAGTTGCGTTGGGCAAGTACGAGATCAAAAACTACTCACTACCATCTAGCTCGTTCGATCGCCACGATATGTCCCGACCTGGTATCGTATGCCAGCTGGAAGCTGCTTACGGGAACCGGCGTGAGATGAACTATGGTGAGTATCTTGTTGAGAAAAACAAGCCATACAAATCCAATCTTGCTCTAGTTAACAGGTATAATACCCGCGGGATGCGTTCGCTCATGTTCCAGCATCTGGTTTAGTAGGAGCAGATGGCATTGGTACAGACCTATCACCGCGATTACACGCTGGTAGAAGAGAGGTGGATGCCGTATGCGCAGTTTCTGGAGCGGAAGGAGAAGGGAATGTGGTTGGTTGTGCTGGATATACGGGATGCGTTGGGATTCGGAGGGACTGGTTCAAGGGTTTAGTTGCTGAGAGCCAGAAAGTGAGTTGGTTAAAGCCTGCACGGACACGATGCATCGATATTGCTTGAGGGCTGGGGACTGTAGATGAGATTTAAAGGGTATAAAGAGATGGGGGAAAGTGTACGAGAGTACTGGGGACGGGATCACTGCCGATGCGGAACACACCGGACAATAGCATCAAAATGCTTGATACACAACGCTTGATACTGACAATGAGAAAAGAATCACTTTCTCAGAGGCCTACCGCTAATAGCGGTCATTTCTATAGAAGCCCTGTAATGTCATCATGGGAAAATCTGGGATATAAATTGGATCGATCTTCGAGGACACCAACAGTCCGATTTGCAGAGCTCTTTAGAAGATATAAAAGTAGAAAGGGGAACAAACTTTACTTGGTTCACAGTCCGATTTCGGTACGGACCCTCTGTACTTTAGACACTTCTACGACGAGCGGATATAGATCCGAAGAGAACTGATGAGAATAACATTTGTTCACCTTGACGTCGCACAGCTCCTCTCTGTTAGGTCTTACTGGGTTCCCCTGCCAAGCCTTGTCGAACGAATTTATCCCGCACACCACCAAGCCCCCATCCACCTAATACTCTTAACCCTTTCACGCTGCCCCACAGTCCCATCAGACTATTCCTTTCTTAAGAATTCTCGAAGTTTGTACAAGCAACGCCGCAATAACTCCAATCCGCCAAGCTGACAATCCTTCGCCTTTAATTGGCCCGTTCGTATGACCAACCGGCTAATCTTCCCCTTTCACCAACTAAGCGTAACGGCCTGAACACTGCCACGATATTTTCAGACTGTTTTCCTGAACAAGACGTCGATAGAGACGAATTACTCACAATCCAACAGCCTCATAGCGTACAACATTTCGGGAATATTGCGTTCCGGCGGAGTAGAAGCGTTTCTGGTGGAGGGCAAGATTCTGATAGGTGCAATCGTATAGCGATCAATAGGATAGGATGAGACGGGCTTGGGATAAGGCAGGGGGCGTTATGAGTCGAATCCTTTGATGCAATGCAAGGAACGCGATCGGGACGAATTGCGGATCGGTGGAGAGTATATAAAAGGGCTGTATGGCGAACTTCTGCGCTGAGGTAGCAATTCAAGGGTTATCATAGCATCGTTCAATCGCCTGGGCTCCAACTTTATTATCATATTGTTATTTCCATCCTCATCGCTGTATTGGTAACAGTTCTCTCTCGCCTTCGTCGACCAGGTCCACCCCGTCATTGCCATTAACCGATCTGTATATTGAGTGGCTAGAATCCCATACCTTGCCTCCATAATGAAGAATCTTAAGGGCACCCAAGACTTGAGGGACCGCGCGCATATCGCCCATGGCGTTGTAATGTCCCTGGCAGTTGTGCTCTGGTTTCCTCTCGGCATCTTCCTTCTCCGTCTTCTCAAACTAAACAACACCATCCGCTGGCACTACATCTGGCAATGCACCGGCCTCCTCCTTTTGATCATCGGTTTCGGCCTTGGAGGCTGGCTCGGGTATCTCCAAGATGAAGTAAGATGCTTCCCGCCTACTCTCCCTCCATTTATGTGCGCCCTCACTGACGATTGGCCCAGGTCTACACCCAATCCCACGAGGTTCTTGGCACTGTAATAACAGCGCTCTTCTTACTCCAACCTTTGTTTGGCTGGCTTCATCATCGACACGTCCTGGCACATGGAATCAAGAATTATAAGCGGGGGATCCATGTCTGGCTCGGTCGCATATTGGTAGCCCTGGGCATCGTTAACGGCAGAACGGGCCTCAAGCTCTCGGATAATACGACTGCAGGAGGAATTGTATATGGCGTCGTTGCCGGGTTGATAGTCGTAGCGTATGTAGGCGTCTGGTTCTGGTCTCGTCGGAAGACAAAGGATGAGAGTGAGAATACAGAAGCAGAGACGAAGGAGGCGACTGGCGTCGTGAGTTCTTGAGGAACAAAGCAGGGGGTGGCACTACATTTCAGCACCGAGCGTCGTATGTCGTGGATGGAGACGAAGTTGTGCAATGGGGACATGTATTTGAGAATTTGGTTTAGAGTCGGCCTAGGAGAGTGAAAGAATATCCGATCTGACATCAGGATCAGGGGGAACAAAAATGATGATGGAATATAACTACCTTTTGTTGAACAACTGATACGTGGAATCCTTGCTGCGGCTACGAAAAGAAAACTTGCCAGAACCTTTGTCAGCTGATAGCTATGTTACACTTTGCATGCTTTCATGTTCAATAATGGATTATGACATATTAGCTGTTCTTTCCTTCATCGTTCCTTTCTCTTCATACAGGGTGAATTGATCTGAATCTGCTGTTCATCGATGATCTTCTTCGCAGAACCCACAACACCTCTGGCAACATCAAACGAGCTCGCTTGGCTATGCGTCGATCCAGGGCCACCGAGAACCTTTTGACTTCCAGGGGTAGAAAGCAAATTCGCGGGCTCCTCAGAGAGCAGAGGCTCAGTGAGCGGATCGTTACAGAAAATTGCCAAAAGCTTTTCAACGACATCGCGAAGTCGATCAGGTTGTGAGTGAAGAGGTTTGGTTGATATATGCTTTCGCTAGGCAGGGTTAGCAATAGGATGACATGGTGGATCATAAGATATCCTACCAAAGCGAGCACAGCACCCTTGAAGGTCTGATGATAAATCAGCTTGTATTCTTCATCTTTTGCACTTTCTTCTGCAGCTCTCTCATCGCTGATGTGCTCATTCAGATCGACACTAGGAGCAACAGAACCTCGTCGAGACTTCTTTCGTTGCTGCAAGCCGTACATCCGCATAGCTGCCATTACTACTCGAGTTAGACTTTCTTTATTTCTTGTCTCGATAGTTGGCTCTTCTGGTTGTAGTGGCACCGTGGCAACCTGGGACAAGGACGACCGCTTTCCTGGGCCATCTATTAAACCCTTCCTGCTCAAGGGCCGAGCGTCGAAAGAAATGCTTGGAGATCGGGAGTGCAATCGTGACGGAGGGCGAGAGGGAGCCCCATTTGCGGATCCAGGCCTCGTATCTGACAGGGGTTCCGCTTTGGTATCGACCGATAATGATTTTCGATGCGTCAGGGCTGGTTTCATTTCGCCTGCTTTAGCGGCAGCCGCCGCAACACCCTCTCCGCCTCTCTTTCCCGCCTTCCTTCGAAGTTGCGTTGCCTCATCAAATATATCTCTTTTCCGTTTCGATGATCCGGATGCTGCTGCGCCAAAAACGAGCGGGGAAGGAATGAATTGGAATTCGTTGTTCACAACAAATTCATGAGCGTCGGCTGGAGGTGAGAGGTTCGGAAAGTCTGGGAATCTAGAAGCGTGTAGGAGGTCAGAAGATAATGGAAGTGCGTGTACTCGTAGCTCCGGAATATCATTAGGGGCAAGATGTGGAAAGGCAGGAGAGGATGTAGGTGGAGTAGGTAAGCCTGGATTTGTAGGCGCAGCAATCGTCCCATAAAATAATATATCTGTTATCCTTGGTAACTTTGCCTCCATGCGCTGCTCTACTACCTGCACTAATACCCCAATTGGCGATTGGGATCGTGTGCGTCTCCACCACTCCTGTCTGGACGCATCTTCAGGCGCGTCGGCTTGGTTGGTAGCTTTACTCAACACCGAGTAAAACCATTGTTCAGTATCTTCAGAGGTTGTCCAAACATCTAGACTGGGACCAGCGGCGAGATATAGGGGGATGCGTGCGGTATCAACGGTAGAGAGATAGCGAAAGATGCTGTTCGGGATGGCCGGAGAGGACGCGACATTATGAGAAGCGAGGGTAATTTCTGGCTTTTATCAGTACTGACCTAAGAGGACATATGTAGCCATACCTTTTATCGCATTGCCATCTGGGAGCACGATATTCCCACTCCATATGCCGGCCATGGTATGTGTTCCACTGGTTGTGGTGGGGGTGACGCTGACGCGTTACCTAGCTAATTCGCGAGGTCAATTCAAATTGAGGCGGAAGGTTTACACGAGCTCACGTGATACATCCCTCCAGGGAGAAGATCCGGTTCTCACACATGAAGGATTACCGGCTGTCAATTAAAGTCGAAATAAAATATTATGTATTGAAGATTGCTTCCCACCCCAGCCCTGCCGTTGCACAATGAGCAGCAATCGAGTGAGACCCTGATACTTATCTCCACTAACGGACTTGGTTATTCGAAAGTAAACATATATACGCTGCATTTGCAGGCCATCTGAAGGGATTCCAATAAGGAAACAGAATCATCATAAGCACAGTCTGGGAAATCACCACTCCAAATTCGTAGAAGATGCATCAACTCCACTAGGAGACAATTCCTCTTACGCCCACTCGTCACCTTCCTAGGTCCGCCCACAGCTCCAGGCAGGCTAGCATTATATCCTTCAAACTTGGAAGAGAAAATTTTCTCATCCATGTTCGTCAACCCAGGGCAATTCAGGCTCGTGAAAAGCGGCGGCAGCTTCACGATCAATCTTTTCATCACCGTATTCTCATATCCCTCATAGTATCCCTTAAGCCAATCCGGGGAAAGAAGAAGACCACTAAGGAAGCTAAGGCAGGAAAGGTTGTTACTATCTCGGAGAGTCTCGAGTGTGTAGGTACTGTTGGTGAGATACTTGATGTCGACCGCCTGGTGGGTATCCACCCCCGCCACATTACCGCCTAACCCCGTTTACTGATGAAGTTAGGCTGACGCTTAGCCATTGTGATCATGTCGACATTTGCCTTTGCGATGTCATAGAGATCATCGACCAGACGTCGGGGATTCGTTCCTAGCCTTTGCTCTGTACCGTTGTTAGCTCCTAAGATTGGCCACGGATGTTTCGAAGATCACTTACGTATTTCAGACGGTTTCCATCAGCAGCAACGTATTCAACTCCAAAGAAGGACATTAGTGTTTTACAGTCGAGTCTGCTTTCCGGATACTCCGCGCTTCGGTTCGCAAAAAGCCTGTAGATGATACTGTACGCGTCACCGTTGAGAAGCAACCCACCAAATGGCTAGAGGAAAAACAATGTGTTCTTATCAATTCTGTCAAATATGTCTTTACGTCCAGTAATCTGCTATAACGTCCAAATCGAGATTAACCTTTTCATTAGGAAACACTTCTGGAGGGGGAAAAGCTTCGGGAAGAGAGGGGGTAATAAATCGATCAAATTGCCACCTGATTCAAGCTGATGTTTATCGAGCCTCGTAGCCGATGCGTCAGCCTCAAAGGTGCTATGGGTGAAGTCTAGGCCCTAAGGTTTGACCTCCAAGGGAACACTCGGGTCGGGTTGAATATATCCTCGTTTGATAGCTGCCCCAATCGACATATGATTGAGTTCTGGAGAGACCGACATAGTAGTATCGTAGATGGCAGCCAGAGAAGCCACGTCGACGCCCATCCCATATACTGCGCAAATTAGCAGCGTGCTGTAGCACCTCACTCAATTGGATTTCGCACCTTTAACCGAGGCATTGATCATTTGATCAATGGTGGCAATGCCATCGCGAAGAATAAATCTGCTGGCAAATATCAGCGAATATTGCTTAATCGGAATGAATCTCGGCTGAGTGGTTTGCCATCGAGTTCAAGCCGGGGCATGCTCCACAAGAATCACCATTACCTGGAGCAATGAACTTACGCTTCCCGGCCACATCCACGCATTGCATATTTGGGCGAAATCCGACTGCCGGAGCGGAGCCGTATAGGTACTAGCCCATGGAAGCGAGCATGAGGAAGCCGAGATATTTCATGGCGGAATCGTAATCGAGCTGCTACGTGTCGATTGGAAAAGGAGAACAAGCGGCCACCCGGGGGTGTGGTGGGTGTGGGGGGTTGAACTGGGGGGGAACGGGGGTGGGGAAGAGAATTAAGGGCTTGAACAAGGTACACTTGCCTTGATTGTCTGAGCTTTGGGGAGGCTCGTTAGGTAGAGAACGAGTGTATTCCTATCTAGGTAAATTTGTCGAAAAAAGATTTATCATACATGATGAAATTATTTCGATTCTAACTGGTCAAGTGAAGCGTGTGTGAGTGACCAGCGCTCGAGATAAGGAAAAATAAACAAGCAGATGCTGCGGAGACTAAGAAAAAGTATAAACGCTTGCAGAACGCGATCACCAGTCACAAAAAGCAGATACTCATGGATCCTGCGAGATTGGATACTATTAACAAACAGACTCGAAGAAAGAAGTGAAAATTGATTCTTCACAGGTTGTCGACTAGAAACGACGGTTCACCTTTCGCAGTAGCGGCACATTGAAGCACGTGATTCTAAAGAACAAAGATAGCAATCGTGTCATGGAGAGAGTGTCGCTCATTTTGAGGTCACGTGGATACATTGTACCCAAGTTTCAGGAGGTTGGCCATTGTTAGTGAATGTAATACAGTGTGAGTGAATCCTCTGGGGCAGAACTATGCCAGTGGGTTTGAGTGATGTGATTAAGAAAACGAGGATTCGTCCCGTAAATAGGTGACAATGTGGGAGATATGTGATTTTCAATTTTGGCGATTGATGAATGTAGTTCTAATGAGGATTCGTTCGCGAACGCGAGGAAAAGAAGTAAGCAGCTTAGCGCTCTAGACCTTTTCAATACAAATGTGAGAGGGACTTCACAGGCAGAGAGCACGAAGGGCCTGAAAATGGGGGTACAGGATAGATTGGAGAGAGATGAATCCTTGAGGAGTGTTCATGGGGCTCGGAGAGTATCTATTACCTGACCACGCACGTGACCATACGGGCCGGTGCCTTGGCACCGGCTACCCGAGAGGGGCCGGAAGGGCCAGTTAAGGGATAGTAAAGAAAATATCCCTTACGACAAACGAGTGAACGTTAGCTCAACGCCAACATCATGTTGAAACATCTAGTCTTGCACTCAGGCTAAACGTGCTTTTTATGCTACTTCACTCATTCACATTGCCATTAATCGAATGATCATATTATTCAGCGAATCGGTCAACACCTAACAGCAAGAATTCCTGTTTCCAGCAATTTCCCATTCAAATCATCGTCTATAAAGACAATTGTTAGAGTTCGGCTTATAGAAATATCTTTAAGCATTTTTAAATAAAAACAAAAAGTCGTATATTTTACAAACATAGTCTTTAATATAACTTATTTAATTTATAGAAATATTTTTATTATAATAGTTTCTTTTTTTAATATAAAGTTTATGCCTTTTATATAAAGTAGTATATTACTTTAATTAAATAAATTTATTTAAAAAATAAATTTTATGTAAAGTAATAAAAATAGTTTTATATAATTATATATTTACTTGTATTAAAAATATTAAATAATATAACTTTAGTATATTATATATAAATAGTTTATATTTAGTATATATTTTATTAATTAAATACTTAATTACATAAAAGTAAATAAATATAAAATAAGTATTAAAACTTATAAAAAATACTAACATTATATTTTAATATTAAATACTTTTTTATTTTTATTAGCATTTTAGTTTTTATAATTTTTTTTTAAGTAATTTATTTAATTATTATTTAATTAAGTTATTTTTAGTATACAATAGCTTTACATAAAGTAAATAAATAGTTTATTATTAATTAGTATATATAGTTATTATTTTCTATTATTTTAGTTTTTATATTAATAATTTATTATGTTTTATAATATTATTTTATTTACTTATAACTTATTTATTATTATTTTTTTTGTTATTTTTTAATATATAATATATGTATTACTTAAGTTAATTTTAATTTTATAATAAATTAAAGTCTAAAATAGTTAATTATAATAGTTATTATAGTTTTAACTTTAACTATATATAATTATATAACTTTATGTTATAAAGTTAATTAAAAGTATAAAAAACTTTTTTTACTTACATTTTATATAGTAAAGTTACGTAAACTTAACTATATACTATAAAAATAAAGTATAAATTTTTTTAAAAAAGTAGTATATTATATTAAAAGCTTTAGTAATTACATATATTATATAGTTATATTAATATAAATTATTTTAATAATATAAAAATGTAACAAGTAATAGTTTAACTAATTTATTATATAACTTATTTTTAAAGATATTAGAAATAAAAAAATAAGTATAAAGAATTAACTATTTAAAATTAAAAAAACCCCTTTTTTATATAGTAAATTTCTTTGTTTATATTTTAAGTTAATAAGTTTTAATAAGTTTAATAAATTTTTATTACTACCTATTATACTTATTTTTTTTATAACTATATATGTAAAATATTATGTATTTCTTTTACTATTAGTTATATTAAGCTTTTTAATAATATTAGCTAGTAACTTTATTTTGTATTTTACTTTTTAAAGTAACTATTTTATTTTTTACTTAGTATTTTACTTTCTAACACACTTTTTAGTTAATAGCTAGTAATTATTTTATAAGTTATTTATTATATTTTAGTTATTACTATTAGTAATAACTTTTTACTTATTACTATTTATAATACTTACTTTTGTTTTAAACTTTTAGCTTAAAAGTTCTTTTTATTTTAAATTTTTAAGTATAAAAACAGCCTATGTTTTTAGTAATATTATTATTATAATATAGTCTTATAAAAACTATTACTTTTAAACTTATTTAAATTAAATACTATATAAAGCTTTTATATAAACTATGTAAACTTTTTTATTTCTAGAATTTTATATATATTTTATTTATAACTTTTATATATAGCTTAGTAAGCTACATTTTATAATTTATTTTATATTATATACTATTATTATAGTTTTTAATTTTGTTTATACTTTATTATTTTCTAATATTATATAGCTTTATAACTTTTGCTAGTTTCATAAAATAAAAATAAATTCTTATAATTTATACAAAAATAACTACAAAAATGGCTAAACTATATTATAGTTTTTTATAGTATTTATAAAAACTAACTATAGTAACTTACTATTACTATATTAAAGATAATAAACTTTTTATAAATAAGTTATAATATTTAAGGAAGTCTATAGCTATTAGAAAAAAAAGTTATAAAAAGCTTAAAAGTAAATTATAGACTTATATATATAATTATAGTTTAAAAGCTTAATACTTACTATTTTTACTATTTTTACTATTTCTACTATTTCTACTACTTTTATTTCTATTTTTATTCTTATTTCTATTACTGTTTTAACTAAAACTAAATTACTTATAATTATTATTTTTTATTTACTTTTATTTTATTTCTAACTTATACTTTCTTTAAACACTTATTTAACTTTAATAAGTTTAGTAGTAACTAAAATAACTTTTAACACTTTATAGTATAAATTTATATAAAAATAATTATAAATTAAAACTATTTTCTTACTACTAAATTCTACATAGCTTATATAAATAAATAACTTAAAAGTATATTATATAAGTAAGTTTTTTTATATATTATTAATAGTATTTACTACTTACTAGACTATTTTATAATACTAGAAATTTTAGAGTAAACTTATAGAAATTTAAATTAAGCCTATAATATTTAACAGAATTTATTTAAACTCTATTAAAAAAAACTAAGAATTTAGTACTTTTTTAATAAAATTTTAATAGTTAGTTTTAAATTTAGCTTATTCAAAAACTTTTTATTAACCTTTTTAGAAAATGCTGTTTCTAAAAAATTATAAAATATACTATTTTATAATCTACTATTAAACTACTAGTACTATTTATTAGTTTACTATTTATAAGATTTTAAAAACTACTACTATTATTATAATCTAGCTGTTTTTATAAGTAGCTATAAAACCCGTAATTTTTAGTTTATAATTTAAAAGTATATTATTTTTTTATTAATAGCTGTTTTACTATTTTTATTATTAAACCTATAAATTTAAATTATTGTTATTAATTAAACTTTTTAAGCTAGAGCTATAAAAAATACTATAAATACTACTATTATAACTTAAAAAGCTATTTTATTATCTACTACTTTTATTTTAATATTTACTAGTTTTAAAGTATTTTTACTCACACGTTGTTTAGTTTACTACTTTTGTTTTTTATTTACTTTTTTATTTATTTTTATACTTTTTTATATTTTTTATTATATAGCCTAGTAAAAATCTTAAGCTATAGTTAAGTTATACTTTAGCTTTAAAACTATACTCTTATAAGATCTCTACTATTACTATTTACAAGATATTAATTAAGAAAGAGCTTAATTTATAGTTTTATAATTTTATACTATTTACTAAACTAATTTCTATTATTACTAAATATGTAATATAGTTTACTAGCTATATTACTATTATTTATAGCTTTATTAATAATAGAGCTAAAAAAGACTTTGTTAACTAAAATTAAGCTATTATTATAAGCTTTAAATTAAAATAGTTAAAAAAACTATTCTACCTTAATATTATAAATAGAACTAAGTTTTGTAGTAAACTTGTTACTTTATATATTATTATAAGACTTTATATTAATAACTATACTAAAATAATTTACTTATTTGTAACTATTTTAGGGTTATATTTTATTATACTAAAAGTATACTAACTATAGTACTATAACTTTTAAATTAACTAGGCTATAAATATTCTTATATTTAATAGCTTATTTTATTATAGTTATTATAGAATTCTATTTATTTTAGCATAAACCTGTAAAGTTGCCTCTATTTTATAAAAATTAACTCTTAAATTCTGCTATAACTAAAAAGATTATAGAAAACTAGATATTTATTTTATATTTTTAAAAGCTTATATTATATATACTTACTATAGTAACTACTACTTATTTACTATTTTTATAAAAGATATTAAGTAAGCTTTTACTATAATTAAGAATATAAACTTATAAGAGAAGCTTCTACCTAATACTTGAAAATTTCTATTTTAGTTATATTAGTTTTTTTGCCTAAAAAAAGCTAAAAACTTGTTACTATATTACCTATATAATTATAATATTTAGCTAATAAAAGAAAAGACCTTACTTTTTAGCTATTTATACTTAATATTTTATATAAAGCTATAAGTACTTTGTAAATAATTTAATAAGAATTTCTAAAAAGAATTTATTTACCTTAGTAGTTTCTAACCACGTTTTTAGTCCTATTTATAAAGAAAATAAATAAAGGACTTTAATTCTGCATTAACTACTATATACTAAATAAAATTATAGTAAAAAACTATTACTTACTACTACTAACTAAAAAACTATTAAATAACTTAAAAAGAATATAATACTTTTTTAAAATTAATATTTTATAAGCTTTTAATAACTTTTGTATTAAAACTAGTTAAAAGTAGTTTACTATATTTTAGATTTATTTTAGCTTATATAAGATATTAGTAATATTGTTTAAATTAACAGGTACTTTTACAACTTTTTAATAGTATATAAATAATTTTTTATAAGAATATTTAAACTGCTTTTATATTATTTATATAGATAATATTTTAGTTTATAGCTATACTTATACTAAATATAAAGAATATCTTTATTTAATACCAAAAAACTTATAAAAAACTGGTTTATACATAAAAGTAAAAAAGTATAAGTTCTATTTAACTAAAACTTAATTTCTAGGTCTAATTATAAACTGTAATAGTATTTATATAAATTTTAAAAAGAAAATTAAAATAATAGCTAACTAAATAATACTAATTTATATTATAAATATATAAATATTTATTAGCTTTATAAACTTCTACTACTGTTTTATATTAAAAAAAAATTATATTACTACTTTACTAGTTTACTTAATATAGAAATATATACTATTTAACTAAAATAATAGCTATAAAGAAGTTTTTTAGAAACTAAAAATAGTATTTACTATAGTACTTATTTTAGTACTATTTAACTAGAAAAAAGAAGTAATTATTAAAATAAATGTCCTTAACTACGTTTTTATAGAAATACTATTATAATATAAAAATAATAATATTTTATAATTTGTTACATTTTTTTTAAAAAAAAGTACTTAATAATAAAGTATAATTATAAGATTTATAATAAAAAACCACTAATAATTATTTACTATTTTAAAGAATAGTAGCTAGAACTTAAAGAATATACTTTACTAATTATAGTAATTATAGACTACTATAATTTAAAATACTTTATAATAATAAAGTTACTAAACTACTACTAAGTTTACTAGTTTAAACTTCTATTTTATTTTAACTTTAAAATTATATACTGTTTTAGAAAGTAAAGTGTAAAGCTAAACTTTTTAATTAGAAAATTTACTAATTTATTATAAAAAGAGAATAAAAGACTTTGCTACTAAAACTAAATTATTTTAGCTACTATTTTAGCTACTATAATTAATAGTAAAAAAAAAAATAGTTTATTTCTTTAACTTACTAGAAACTTTTACTTACAGAATTATTATAATAATTTATAACTAGTTTTATTAATACACTACTAAACTGTTACTACTTACTAAATTTATTTTTATTTCTATTTCTACTACTATTACTACTAGACTTAGTACTATTTTAGAATTTAAATAAACTAAAAACCTACTACTACTAAAAATCTAGATTCTATTTTAAAAAAGTTATTATACTAATTCTGTAATTAACTCTATACTTACTAATTTATAAAATAGAAATTATAAAAATAAATACCTAACACTAGCTAAGTATGCTAAAATAAATAGATATTTATAATATAAAAAAAGGCTTTATATACTTAACATAAATAAACTAAAAGCTAAACTATTTTATTTTTATTATAAGAACTTTATTACTAACTACATGAGCTATAATAAAATATATAAATTATTATTTTATAAGTATTATTAACTTTATATATATAACTTTATTACCTACTAGCTTTATAATTACTATATTTATTACTATACTATTTTATTAAGAGAAGCCTGCTAAGAAGTTTTAAAACTATTATCTATTTTTAACTATATTTAAAAGAATATGTCTATAGACTTTATTATTTACTTACTATTAAGTGGTTATTATATTATTATAATAATTATAACTTACTATTTAATAAAAATAAAGTACTTAATTTCCTGCTAAATATATTATAACATTAAAAATACTATTTATTTATTTTTAATATACATGTAAAAGCTTTATAGCTTACTAAGTACTATTTTTTTTAACTATAAACTTTAGTTTATTTTTAAATTCTAAAAGTATTTAAACTACTAGCTAAAGATTATAACTTTATTATTAACTACATACTATTCTAAAATTAATAGCTAGTTAAAATAAACTAATATAGTTCTTAAATAATACTTATAGTTATATATTAGCTGCTTATAAAATAACTAGTTTAAATAATCACTACTAGCTAAATTTATTTTAAACTCTATTTACTTAAAAAGTATTATTATTTTCTTATTTTTTATAAATTATAGTTTTTATTTAAGAGTTAAGTTTAAACTATTAGCTACTACTTACTTTATATAAAGCTAAGACTTTCAAAACCTTGTAGCTAAAATATAGAAAATTATAAACTAATTATATACTAAACTATTAACTATATAAGTCTGTTATAAAAACTAAATAAATATATACTACTATTTTATTTATTTATTTTGTATAAAAGATTTTGTATAGCTAAATATTTAAAATATTAAGACTCTACACTTTATAAAGAAACTAAATTAAAAGAATTTAAGTTTATTTTAAGTTATAAAAGCTATAAAAGTTATATTACTATATATTTACTATTTTAAATTACTAAATAGGCTTTATTTTTTTAATGTATTTTATATTAGCCTATTTTATTTTACTATAACTAATTTATTATTTTGCTAGTAGATACTACCTTTTCTACTAACAGAAATTAATAGTAAATAAAAGTAGTTTATTAAAGAAATTATTAATTTTTATTAAAACTACTATAGCTATAATAGTACTTTATAACTAAAGTATATAGTTAGATAAATTAAATATAACAAGTTAACTAAAATTTCTACTTATTAGATAAAAAATACTATAAATATAATTTAAGTATTTTATTAGTAGTATTTTAAAAAGCCTAGCTTCTAAAGTAACTATAGAGACTATAGTTATAAAAAGAAAAGTATTATTATAATATAGTTTTATAAAAACTATTATTTTTAAGTTAATTTAAATTAAGTATTATATAAAGTTTTTATATAAATTATACAGGCCTTTTTACTTTTAAAACTTTATATATATTTTATTTATTACTTTTATATATAGTTTAGTAAGCTATGTTTTATAATCTACTTTATACTATATATTATTATTATAATTACTAACTTTATTTATACTCTACTATTTTTTGATAATTATAAATACTTTTAAAAAAAATTTTGCACCTAATAATACTTAAAGTTAAGTTATTAACTATTTATAATTACTACTTTGTAAAATTAATTTAAAACTATAATTATTTTATACTAACTTTATATAGTTTATACAAAAAAAAGATTTTTTATTATTTTATAAATTTTTCTTTTAGTTATTATTTTAAGCGTATTTTCTAAAACTATAAATATAATTTAGTAATTTTTTAGTAAAAGTTTAATAAATTTCTTACTAAATATTAGTATTTATATAAGTAATTAAAAGCTACTAAAAATACTATTTTATAAACTAAAGTTTATAAATAATAGCTTTAAAAGTAGCTTACTTTAGTTAATAGTTTTAAATACTAGTTATTTACTTATAAACTTACTTTAATTAAAAAGATACAAAATTTAAAAAAATAAATAAAAGACTTTTAAAATATTACTATGTATAATATTTTTATTTACTATTTTTACTAATTTTTTTAAATGTTTTTTTAAATTAAAAAGCTATACGAGCTTTTTTTACAAGTTTAGTATTACTAATTTTTTTAAGTAAATCTAGTTAGTTATTCTAAAATATTACTTTAAGTTTTTAATAAGTTTTTAAGTATTTTCTTTTATTTTATAGTTTTTTTATTTAACTAGGTATTTTTACTAATATTTAAACTATTATAGTTTTTAAATTTCTTTAACTTTATACTTTAATTAGTATAACTTTATATTAACGTTTTTATTTAATAGTATCTTTAGTAGTACTAGTTTAAGTAATAATATATAAAAAACTAAGTAAATTCTTATGTTTTCTAGTAATTTTAATTTATAGTTAATTAGTTTTTAACTTTAATTATTTTAAATAGTTTAATTTAAACATAATTTGGTTTTTTATTTAGTTATTTAGTTTTTAGATTTTTATATAATAAAAAACTTTACTTTTTTTTAAAAGTTAGTTTTTTAACTCTAAACATATTTATACTTACTATAGTTTATAAGTTTTTTAAAGTAATTTGTTTCCTAATTTTATTATATATATTTTAAAGTTACTTAACTTTTACATAAACTTTATATAACTTACTTTCTAATTTCTATAGTTTTTAATAAGCTGTTAGCTTATAACTATAATTAGTATAAAATAAAAAAAATTTAAGTTATTAATAACTTTATACTATTATAAGTAAATTATATTAAAAGTAATTAACGTACATTCTTAAATATTCTTTAAGAGTCTAATTTATATACTTTATTTATTTATTTATTTAAAAGTAAAAGCTAGTTAAAAGCTTATTTTTTAACTTTAACTTAGTTAATAAGATTTTTAGAAATATAACATAAACAATTTATTTTAATTAAAAATAAACTTTTTATATATTTTATGTTATAAAATTAAGTTCTTTAAAATTTTATAGGCTAGGTTTTTTACTAATAATATCATTATAATAAAAATAAAGTATGTATACTTAGTTAATTTATTTATAATTACTAATATTATATTATACTTTTTATTATTTTTTTAGTTTATTAAATAAGTATAGTTTTATAATAAAGTTTATTAAAACTAATTTTTATAGTTGTTTTAGTACTTTTAATAGTTATAAAAGTTTATAAAACTTATATTATACTAGTTTATTTTTTTTATATTTTAGGCAATTTTTAACTACGTTTTTAACTTTTTATTTTAATTTTTAAATGTAGTAATTTCTTAAAATTTATTTTATAGTTTTTTCTAATTTTTAGTATTTATATATAATAGTTTTATAATTTTTCTAAATTAGTTTTATGTATAGAAATGTTAGTACATATATAAGTTTGTTTATATATTTAAGCTATTTTTAAAGGAAGTTATTGTTTATTTTTTATTTTTACTTTAGGTACTATATAATTTGTTTTATTTAATAGTTTTTAAATTTCATAATTATTGCTATTTTTAAATAATTATATATTAGTAATTTATTTAATTTTATTAATTATACTATATTAAGTATTAGTTTATATTATTTTATATAATTTAAGCATTAGCTAAAAGTATTAACTGCTTTATTTTTAAATTCTTTTTAATAGAATATTTTAAAGTTATAAATAGCTAAAGCTTTTACTTAGTATATTTATTTTTTATTAATTTTTTTTTATTATTATAAAACTTATTAAATTTTTATAGTTTATAAAAACTACTACTTAATACTTAACTTTTTTGAAATAAACTTGCTATTTTTTAAATACTACTATAATTACTAATAACTTTTTATTATATATATTATAGGTTAGTTTATTTAATAAAAAGTTTATTTAATAAATAATTTATAAAGTAAAAACGTCTATTTTTATACTTTTAACTATAAACTACTTTAATAGTATAATTAAATGTATTTGTTTTAAAAACTATGAGTAATTTTAAGTTAAATATTTTTAATATAAATAGTTAAATAAACTTTTTTTTAAGTTTATTAAATACTTACTACTATTTCTACTTTTAGTAAAATTAAAAAAAAAATTATTACTTTTATAAGTAGTATTGTAGTTTTAGAGTTTTTTTAGTAAACTTTTAATAAAAGTTTATAAAACTAAAAACAATTATATGTTTTTAACTATTATTAGTGTTGGCTAGTTTCAAATTTCTATTAATTTTTTTAGATTTATTAAAACTTTTGCTCTTAATATAATGTAGCTTAGAAATTTTGTTTTTATAATATAAAATTTAAATTTTTTAGCTAAATTAAAAGCTTATATTTTTAAAGCTTTTTTAAAACTTTCTTAACATGTTTTTATACTTTTAAAGTATTTCTTTTATATATACTAGTATATTATTAAAATATGTAGTTATAAATATATTTAAGTATTTATATAATATATAATTAATAACTACTTAAAAAGTTGTTAATACGTTAGTTAATTTAAATAATATAATATAGTACTTAAATAGTATATATTTTGTTCTAAACACTATTAGCTATTTATAGTTTTTTTTTAATTTAAATTTAGTAATATTCTTTATAAATATTAAATAAACCAAATTAGTTTACTTTTAAAGTCTATTTATAAGTTTTTAAATTAGTAGTAATAAGTAAAAAAAAATGTATATTATTTAGTTATTTAAAGTCTACATATAATTATAGTTTTTTATTTTTTTAAGTATAAATAATATTAGTAAAGCTATTAAGCTTTTACTTAATTATATATATATATATTTTAAAAATTTATTTTAATATACATTTTTAGTTCTTTTTATAACTTTTATAATAAAAAAATAAATAAGTTTTGGTTTAATTTAGCTTTATTTTTAAGTAGTATTTTATAATTTTAAAGTTAATACTTTAATAGTATACTTTTTTTTAAATAAGTTTGTAAATTTATTATATTATTTAAGTATTTAAGTTTTAGTAACGTTTTTAACTTTTTATTTTTAAATTTATATAACTTTAATATTTCATAAATTTTTTTATTATAGTTATTATATTACTTTATATAAAAAAATTTTAATTTTAGAGTATTATTTTAATACTTTTAGTTTTTATATTTATATTACTTTTTTTACTAAATTACACTAATAAATAATTTTTTGTTACTAATTTATTATTAGATTATATAATAAGAGCTAGTTATATTTTAAAATTATGTTAAGCTTTTTTATATCTAAAATATTAATATAGTGTTTATTTTTATATTTTATTACTTTTAATTCTACTAATATAGTTTTTAAATTAGTTAAACTTTTTTTAAAAGCTACTATATTATTATTTACTTACTTTACTTTTTTTTTAAATATACTTTATTTTAGTATAACACTTTAATTTGTTTAATTTATTAATTTAAAACAAATATTTTATTTACTTTACTATTTACTAGTATTTTTAAAAGTTTTTTATGTATTTTTATATTAAAATAAAAATATAGTTTTTACTACATTTATTATAGTTTAAAAGTCTTAATAACTATATTACTACCTTAAGTTTACTAGTAGTTTACTAGTTTTTTAATAGTAATTTATATACTTAGTGTTTTTAATTTTAATTTTATTTTATAAAAGCTAACTTATTTCTTTTATATATAAAGTATTAATTAAAGTAGTATTTAGTATAAAACTTTTATTAATTCGTTTTTTTTTTTTTACTTTATTTTTATATACTAAGCATTTTTATTTTAGAAAATACTTTTTATAAAAAATATATTAATGCACGAATTTCTTCTATTTTATTTTATTACTTAATTTTTTATTTTTATAGTATTTATATTCTAGTATATATACTATTTAATATAGTTTCTAATACTAAAAACTTTACTAATTTTTTTATTTTTAAAAGTTTCTATTTTTTTGTTAAAATTAGAGTTAGTAGGTTTTTATTCTTTAACTACTTTTTACTTACTTTTTTTTTCTTTAAGTTTTTTGATATAAATTAAATAAATTCTTTATTTACAACCATTTTTTACATAATTTGTTAATTTGTAAATTTAATATTTAAAAAGTTTTACTTTATTAAATACTTTTTAGTTTTTAATTTATATAGTATATAAAAGCGTTTTTATTTTATTATGTTTGTTTTTACTATTTTCTAATATTTCTTTTTATTTTTGCTAAATTAAAATATAGTGTTTTTTTTAGTTTTATATAGTTTTTCTTACTAAACTTTTATTAAAAATTTTGCCATTTTTTATAAAACTATTGTATTATAGTATTACTACTTTTTTTAGTTATACTTTACTTTTATTAAATTGTTTTTAATACTATTTTCTAATATTTTAATTTGTAATTTTTTTTAATATAACTATTTACTTTATAAATTTAGTAACGTATTTCATGGGTGAGCTGTATAAACGGGCGAGCTATACACTTTACCAAGACCCCATCAAAGTACTATCATTCATAGTATTATTACTTAACGGTACCATCAGTTATAGTACCGTTCTCATTACTACTAAATTCTATAGTACTATCTTCATTAATTTTATATGTTCGAGCGTTATGCCCAGTCCCACCGCAGTTACCACAGCGCCTTTAAGTTAGTTCAGCCCCATCTGCCCTTACCTTTCTACAACCCTTCTTACTACTAGAACTCGCAGTAGTAGGGTCCTTAGTAGATTTATTCTGGCCAGTACTAAAGCTAAGTACTCCTCTTTTCTGGATACGCTTTCTTTTGTGCTGCTTTCGTTAAGATGCGGCCTTATTAGCTGCTTTAAGCTTAGCAACGCGATCACGTATAAGCACTATCTCTTAAGCTATTATAAGGGTGCCTTTAACAAGCTGCTGATACCCATCCTTTAAAGAAGAGGGTGAGCTACCCAGCTTATTAGTAATTAGCTTCATTTGCGACCCAAATTCATGATAGTTCTTAGGGGTTTTCAACTGCCAGGTGACCTCTTGGTTGGTGGGTAGTATAGGCGTGCGCAATTAAACATCAAGCTTTGATATCACCTCATCTAGGTCAAATAGAACTAGGCCAGCGCCTTGAAAGCTTTATTGGATATTACTCTCAGTAATCGACGCGTCAAACGCGTCGCGGAAGGCTGGTAAGAACTCTAGTTTAGTGATGTGGTTGAACCGGTTACGCATTAGCTTTTCGACTTAGCGCCCATAGGCCGTCTTTAAAGGCGAAAAGCAACCCACATCTAGTGGCTGTAGGATGTGTGATAAGTGTGCCGGTATACATAGAGTGATAATCTTATTCTCCTCACAGTATTCCGTAAATGCGAGAGAGTTGTGGCTCTTATGGCCGTCGATAATTAACAATCGGTACGCGCCAACACTACGCTCCTTTGTACACACATTAAAGTGCTTTAACCACGCGAGACCAAGCTCATTAGTTGTCCAGCCGTTATCAGAGACACCAAATTGCCATTAACGCGGTATACCGAGTTCCTGGTACCAGGCAGAGAGGTGATTCTTGCCCTTATAGATGACGAAGGGTGGAATCACGAACCCCAGCGCGTTAATAGCTAGGATTACTGTAACCCACTCACGATTGCCTGGCTGAAGGGCCTTTGGTTGACTCCGTCTCTCAGAGCCTGTAACAACCTTCTGCTGAGTTATTATGCCCATTTGGAAGCCAGATTCGTCAAAGTTGTACGTGTCTTTGTCCTGTATACCGTACTTAGCCTTCACGTTACGTACAAGGTCGAACCAGCCCTGTATAATAGCTGGTTCTTCCTGTTTATAACGCTCATAGTCTAGCTTCCGATTGTACTTTGTTTGAATCCCTGGTGTACGCTTGACGAAGGTGTGTGGCCAATTTATGCCTACTGGGTCTATCCCTCGCTCAGCTAGTAGCTTGTTGGCCATCTCTCGAACAGCATTCAGTGGAGGGGCAAATCCTCTTGAATCCAGCTCAAGAATGTACTTCTTTATCGCCTCCTCTTCAGAGACCGTGAGCTTCATCGAATTGGGCGTACAATCGCGTCGTAAGGTGGTTCCGTCGCGTCGTGTCTTTAGGCTCATAGAGGGTACGTTATAGATGCGTGCGGCATTTCAGAGGCCATGAATTTAGCCTATATCAAGAGCATGGATAGCAAGCTGTATTCTAGCTTCTCGAGAAATCGATTCTAGGTCGGTGGGTGGATGCATGGTACTGTGATTGATGGTGTTGTTGGGGTCTTGGCAAAGTGTACAGCTCGCCCGTTTGTACAGCTCACCCATGAAATACGTTATATATTTTTATTTAGTTTTTACTAAATAGTTATTATTGTAACTTTAAAAGCTTTATATACTAAAAATTTAAAGTCTAGTTTACTTTATTAAATAATTTTTTGTTTTATTATATTTTATTAATAAATAATTTTTTTATTTTAGTGTTTATTACTTTATACGATTTTTTTATAACTATTTATAAAGTTTTTTTTATACTTTTATTAGCTAACGTGATTTTTACTTTCTAATAGTATATATTATAGTTTTTTTTATAGTAACTACTATTTATATAAATTTAATATTTATTACTTTTAATTTCTTTGCTAATAGTTTTACTATTAAGTAATTTTTAGTTTTTATTACTTTTAACTAGTAACTTTTTATTTAATTATTATAATTTTCTTTTTACTAAAATAGTTTTTTATATAGTATTTAATGTTTTTATATTCTAAATATACTTTTAAGTTATAAACTATTCTTTTAGTTTTTTAATTTTAGGTTTTTTTTTTTTTTACTTAAACTCTATTAATATTAAATTTATAAAGTTATATACCTAATTTTATTATATTTAAGTTTTTTTTACTAATAATAATTAGGTTTTTTTTTATATTTAAGTTCTTTTTTATAATATTAATTATTAATTTTAACTATAGCTTTTATAAGTTTTTATAAACCTTTTAATTTATTTATTTTGTTAACTTATTTTTGACTTAATTTTTAAGTTTAGTATAATAAGCTACTATTAGTAGTACTTTATTTTAGTTAATTTTTAACTATAGTTATTAAAACTTAGTTATATTAATAAATACTAACTTATTTTATTTTAATTTTAAATTTTTTTTTTTCTGTTAATTTTTTTTTTCTTTTTTAAAACCTATAGTAATTTGGTTTTTAAAGTTTATATAACTTTTAAATATTACTTTAATTTTGTTTGTTATTTTTAATTTATTGTTTTTTTATATAACTTTAAACTAAAAGTTTAAACTAGTCTATAGCTTTTTTTTTAAAAAAATATTTATACTTACTATAAAAGTTTTATTTTAATTTTTAAAAAAAGTACTTTAATTAAACTAAGTATACATTTCTATTTTAGTAAGAAATTTTTTTAAAATATTTTTTATATTATTAAACTTTTTAAGTAGTTATACTCTAGTACTTAATATATATATATTTAAAAGTTATTTTTAATTTTTAATTTTTATATTATTTAAAAAGTTTTAAAATCTATACTTATTATTATTATATAATTTAAGCTATAAATAAATTTAATACTAAAATTATACTACTTAAACTTACTATTACTTATATAAGTTACGTAATTTATAAGTGCTTATAGTATTATAAAGTTAGTTAAATATATTAAAAAAATTTACTTATATTTTATATAGTAAAGTTATTGTTACGGACGGTAATAGAATAACTAATAATTTAGTTAAAAAGATAACTATACTTAAGAAGCTAAAGAAATTAGTGATAACAGCTAATAAAGCTTTAGAATAAAAATATATATTTAAGCTAGAAAGAAAGAATTGTAAGTAAATATAGGATATATTAGCACAAGCTAAAACACAAGCTAAAAAGTAAGAATAAAAATATAAAGCTATATAGGAGAATTTAGAGTATTCTGTTATATAATAAGGAATTACTTAATAGCTAGAAATATTAGAAGATACTAGAGACTCTAATAGCTCTAATATTTTCTAATAGTATTTAATATACTAAGCTGAGGTATATAATATACGTATGGAGGATTTACTATAAGTATAAGACATTAAACAGCTTATAGTTACTTTTAATTCTTTATAATTACTCTAAAATTAAGATTTATATTTTAAGTAATATAGTTTAATACTATCCTGTTGAATTTTAACTTAGTGTTTTATTTTTTCTTATCTTAACTAAGTTAAATTTTTTATCTACTAAGTCTAATAAGCTCTCTAATCTAAAAGTAAGAAAACTAATTAACATTATATAATTAATTAGACGACTAGTTACTAGTATAATATTATATTAGTAAGTAAGTAACTTATAATATTATAACTACCATCTCAAGAAAGTAAAAAAAGCTGTTAAATAGATTCTAATAACTAATTATTAAAAGTCTATAACAACCTACTATAAAGACGAATAAGAACTTTATTTATTAGAAAAAAGTAGTAGTAAAGAAGAAGTTATAGTAGGATCTTTATTTATAACTAGAAATATATCTAGAGAAACTAAAAGTGTATAATAAATTATCTAAGGATAAGAAATAAATATTATAAAGTTACATAACACATTAATAAACCTATAATAATAAGTTAGAGTAAATTAAGAAGGGAAGATAGTAAAAATACAACTTCTTAAAAAGTTTAATAGTAATTAAAATAAACTTAAGACCTTTATAGCAGCTATAAATCTATATTATTAGTTTAATTAGAAATTATTTCTAACTAATTAGAATTAGATTCTAGTAGTTGGTATAAATATAATAGGAAGAGCTATATAATAGTTTAAACTACTAATAAAAAACTATCTAGTTAATAGAGACTTTAACTAGGGAGTAATAGAATTAGCTAATTATAATAATAATATATAACAAGCCTTTAGAAGTTACGAATACTTTAAATAGGAAATAATTATTATCTTTAGAGAAATTAATAAAGAAATAGAGGTAATTTAAAAGCTTTAATAGTTTAAGCAACAAACATTAGTAGCTAATTATATAATAGAGTTTAAATAAATCTAATTACAACTTAATTAGGCAGACTAACTATTGGTTATGATATACTATAAAGGCCTAAAAAATAGAATTAAAGATAAAATCTCTAAAGGAAAATAGCTAAGTATTTTGCTAAAAATCATTAAATAAGCAGTAACTATTAATAATTACTAGTATTAATAAAAGTAAGAGAAAAAAGTATGCGGAAGATTAATAATCTATATATCTAAAAAGAATAAGAAAAATAACTAAACCTATAATAAAATAAATATTAACGTTAAGTAAATACTTATTAGAAAGAAATAAGAAAAGTAAGTTAAAAAATAAATAAAACACTACGCACGTAAAGTCTACTTAAAATATAGAAAACAAAAACACTTTATTAAGGATTATAGATAATAATAATTAGATATTAAAAAGGCTTATATTTAGACTAAAGCGCTTAAAAAGATTAAGGTTACTATAATTTAAATAAAATAAACCAAAAATACAGTAATAAAAGAAATAATTATAAAAAGAATTTAGAAAGAATAGTATTAAATATATAGAAGCCATATACATCTCAGATAAGAATATAAAGTTCTGTATTAATAAGTTAAGAATTATCTAGTAAAATAACCTAGTAATATAATTACTATAATATAAGAAGTAATAATTCAATAATATAACACAGAAACTAAGAAAGAGATGTAAAGATTTTATAAGATTATAAAACAAAGAGATAGACCATTCCATAAGGAAGATTAGAAATTTAAATAAAAAAAATAAAAGATAATAAAGAGTAAAAAGTTAATATTTATAATAATTATATAATATATATACTAAAAATACTATTAGATATGCGGATTAGAGTACTATTAAGGAGAATACTATATTACCAAATACTAGAAAGTTACCTTAAAAGATAAGATATATAAATACTAATAAGTATTATAGTTAGTAGGAAATAAGTAATATAAAAAACTAAGTAAACAGAAACTAGCTATATAGATAAATAAAATCTATTAATAAATATTTATACTAGTTATAAATAATATAATATACTATCACCCCGTTAGACATCTAGAATTAGGATGGGATTAAAATAAAAAGAATAAAAAAACTCCTTTACTAATATTATAAATACAGAATAATAATACCGCGAATAGAATAATAAGAAAAAAATACTAGATATATATAGTCTCTAATTATATAGAAAAAGACTATAAATAGGATAAACACGCCATACGTGTTAAAAAACTAAAGATAAGAAAAATATTATAATAACTAGTAAATAAAAAGGAATTTAATCTATAATAAGAACTAGTTTATATAGACTTAGAAAATAAACTACAGAATCCAAACTCAGACTAATATAAATAACTATTATGGGATAAGTGCTAGATAGGATGTTAAGTATACTAAACTAAATACTATTTAAAAAAATAGTTAGTTACAGATTCACATAAGAAACTTACATATCAAGAATATTTTTTAGAATAGAAATATTAGGATTATAGAGAATAAGCTAAGAATATATATAAGATACTTAATAAGAAAGCATGCTAACTCTAGAGATATTTAATCTATAAACTTAAAGAAAAAACACTAAAGAAATAACTGCTATTTAGGAGTTAGCTATAGATAAAAAACTAAGAAACTAATAGACTATAACTAAGCCACTAGAGAATTAAAAACTAAAGATTAGAAATAATATATTAATTATGTACATATAACTAAACTAAAGGAAATATAAAAATAAGTTATATGTAAATATATATATTAATAGTAATTAAATACTAGTACTTATAAATAGTAAGGCTAGTAAGACACTTATATTAAATAAGTAGATATAAAGATATTAAATACTAACTAGAGTTTTAAATAAACCTATGTAAGTAAGACGCATAAATAATAGTCTAGTAATATTTAAAAAAGGTCTAATTAATCTTAAAATATGAAATATAACTATTTAGGTAGCAGGTTACAGAGATAACTGTTATATTAAAATTATAAATCTAAATAGTAAAAATTTTATCTTAGGATAGGACTAGCTAGCATAATAGAACCTAACTATTAATTAAAAAAAAAACTATAGAAATTAGAAATAACTACTATAGATAGTAATAAGCTATAATATAAAAAAAAAAAAATACTTCATGATACCACGTTTATTATGCCTAAAGAATATTAAAAAGAATTTAAAGAATAGTTCTTTAAAGAAGTTAAAGACTAATTACCGGAATATTAAAACTAGAACCATAAAATTACGCTTAAGAAAGAAATGGATTTAAAACTAGAACTATTATATCAGGTACCCATTCATCAACAAAAAGAGTTACGAAGATTTTTATAGGAAAACTAATAAAAGGGATATATATAAACTAGCTAAAGTAAAATAGCTTTACTAATACTCTTTATACTAAAAAAAAATAGTAAATTATAGTTATATATTAACTACAGACATTTTAATAAAGCTATGGTAAAAAATTATTATCTAATATTACTAATATTAGAACTTATAAATAAACTTAGAGAAGCTAAATAGTTTAGTCTTTTTAATATTAAGAATAGATATTACTAAATATAAATAGCCGAAGGACACGAATGGATGACAGTATTTAAAATAAAATATAAATTATTTAAATATCTAATTATGCTAATAGGTTTTATAAACGTACTAATAATATTCTAGATAATTATTAATCATGTGTTAAGAGAATATCTAAATGTATTTATAATAGTATATTTTAATAATATGCTTGTATACACAAATAGAACGCTAAAAGAATATATTAAGTATATTAAAAAGATATTATAAAAGCTTAAGGAACACAAACTATATATTTAAATAAAAAAATATGTGTTCTATAAGATAGAAGTTAAGTTCTTAGAATACTTAGTATCCTAAAATAGAATAGCAGTTAACTTAAATAAAGCTAAAGATATTCTATCTTAGCTAATATTAATAAATACAAAAGAAATTTATTCTTTTCTTAGATTTATAGAGTTCTGTAGATAATTTATTAAGAATTACTTAAAAATCACATCACCCTTAACAGAATTACTTAAAAAAGATTAATAATTTAAGTGGGAATAATGCGAAGAGAATGCTTTTAGAATACTAAAAGAAATATTCTAATAACCACTAATATTAAAGATATTTAATTTGTAATTTTAAATAGAGATATATATAAATATATCAGACAGAGCTACTAGAGCCATTCTATTATAAATATAAAATAATAAATAAAAACTCTTAATAGACTTTTTATCTTATAAGCTTATAACTACTAAGTTAAACTATAACATTTATAATAAGAAACTATTAGTAATAGTTTAAGTATTTAAAAAATAGAAATACTACTTAGAAGGAGCTAAGCACTAGATTATTATATATTTAAATCACAAAAATCTAACAGCATTTACAATAACTAAGAAGTTAAATTAATAATAAGTTAGGTAATAGAAATTAGTTTTAACTTTTAACTTTTAAATACTTTATAAATTAGGAAAAGAAAATACAGTGGCTAACGCACTTAGTTAATAAATAGACTATATAAGAAATATACTAGAAATCTATAATATAATACTTAAATAACGTGAGAATGGATCTCTAGGAAGCTTATAAATAAATATTAAGTCAGTAGTTATTATCAAAAACACCTGAGAAAAATAAATAAAGAATTTTAATAATAAATAACTATAATAAAATCTAGACTAAGAAATGATTTATGTGTTAGATGTATTATAAACTAAGCTTATTAAAAACTAACACTCAGCTAAAATACACGGATATTAAGGAATTAAAAAAATAATAGAACGAATTAACAGACACTTTTAGATTCCTAGAATATAAAAAAAGATTAGGGCTATTCTTTCAGAATGTATTAAATACTAAAAGAATAAGGTATTAAGATATAAGGAATATGGATTTATGTAACTAATCCCTTCACTAAACCTACTATAGAAGTTAGTTATAATAGACTTTATTATAAGAATACTAATAATAACCACCTTTTAAGGCTAATAGTATGATATGATATTAGTTATAGTAAATTAACTTATAAAATATACACACTTTAAACTAACGTATATAGAGATTAAAGTAGATAAATTAGTAACTATACTCATTAGACTACTAATAGCATAATACGGATTACTATAAGAATTTATTACAAACAGAGATAAATTATTCATATTAATATTTTAAAAGATGTTTATAGGAAAGCTAGGGGCTAAATATCGCCTCTTAATAGTATTTTACCTATAAATAAATAGATAAACAGAATAGACAAACCAAACACTAGAATAATACCTATAAATATATGTTAATGAATAGTAAGATAATTGGATTAACTTACTACTAATAGCTAAGTTTATATAGAACTTTGTAAAGTCATTAACAACAGGAAAATCACTATTCTTTACAAACTATAGTTATAAGCCGACGGCTTATCGAGAACCACGAAAATTAAACAAAATATCAAAATTAGTAAGAATAAAAGTTAAGAAGTTATAGTAACTTTACTAGGAAATAGTAAAAAAATCACCTGGAAAGGAATCCTCAGTAAATAACAGAAAGATAAATTTAAAGTTAAGGGACTAATTTTTAAGGGAGGAGATAAGATTTTCCTACTATAAAAAATTTTTGAAATAAAATAACCATTAAGAAAACTAGATCACATCAAATTAGGACCATTTAAGGTTAAATGATGAATAGGACCTATAAATTACGAACTATAACTACCTAAGAATATAAAAGTTTACCTAGTTTTCTATATTTTAAGATTAGAACCAGCACTATAAAATGCTAAACTATAGACAAGACTCAAACTTAAGGAAGACACTACCGAGTATGAAGTCTAATAAATCTTAGACTACTAACAGTTTAAGCGTTAGTAGAAGTATCTAATTAGATAAAAGGATTATAGACCTGAAGATAATACGTGGGAACTAATTAGGAACTTAAAGAACAGTTTAGAGCTAATTAACTAGTACTATTAGATGAGCTAGGAAGGACTTACTCTAAGGTTACATCCTAGGGATAAGGCAACTACAAGGCATTCTAATTGAAACCAAAAGATAAGGAAGGTGAAGTGATAGGCTAGGAAGAAGTTTAAACTACAGATTACAGTGTGTGAATTTCTTGACCCTGAGAATGAGCCTCTTCCTCTTCAAGGGCTTAGACCTTACGGATTGAGGTCATCTCCTAATCAAACATTTCTTTCTCTTTTGAATCAACTTTCGTAAGCTTATGACGAAGCCGGAGGGCATAGGAACAGGCTTCCAGGGCATCCTCCTCAGCTTTTTCAAGCTGACGACGAAGTTTTGTCTTGTCGTGATCAAGACAATCTCACTCTAGTTGCAAAATAATCAGATTACATTTTATATTGCGATTGTTACAGGCTGAGTAATGACTAGAACTTAGGTTCACGAGGCAGTCATCGCCTCGGCGGGAACAGTTTGAGCAAGGTGTTAGCATGTAACGGGGTTCGTTACGGATCCGAGAAGCTAGGCGGTGAGCACGTATTAGAGACGACTCAGGACGTGTCATCGTTAGGAAGCTGGGCAGGAAAGAAAGGAAGTCAAGGGTCTTATAGCCTAGAACACAGAGCGGAAGACCTGCTGCCTTTATACTGCTTATGAAAGAGAGAAACTATCTTCCAAGATAAAGACTTAAAAGGAGGGGATAATGTTACGGACGGTAACAGAATGACTAATGATTTAGTCAAGAAGGTAACTATACTTAAGGAGCTGAAGGAATTAGCAATAACAGCCAATAAAGCTCTAGAATAGAAACGTATGTTTAAGTTGGAAAGAAAGAATTATAAGTAAGCGCGGGATGTATTGGCACAGGCTAAGGCACAGGCCAAGAAGCGAGAACAAAAATACGGAGCTATATAAAAGGATTTAGAGCATTCTGTCATGCAGTGAGGAATTACTTAGTAGCTAGAGATATTAGAAGATACCAGAAACTCTAACAGCTCTAACACTTTCTAGTAGTATCTAATATACTAAACCGAGGTATACAATATACGCATGGAGGATTTACTATAAGTATAAGGCATTAGACGGCTTACGGTTACTTTTAATTCTTTATAGTTACTCTAAAATTAAGATTTATACCTTAAGTGATATAGTTTAATACTATTTTATTAAATCTTAACTTACTATTTTACTTCTTTCTATCTTAACTGAGTTAAATTTCTTATCTACTAAGTCTAACAAGCTCTCTAATCTAGAAGTAAGGGAACTAATTAACGTTATATAATTAGTTAAACAACTAGTTGCTAGTATAACATTATGTTAGTAAGTAAGTAACTTATAACAGTTATATAAACTTAACTATATACTATAAAAATAAAGTATAAGGTTTTTTTAAAAAGTAGTATATTATACTAATATTATATTATATTAAAAGCTTTAGTAATTACATGTACTATATAATTATACTAATATAAATTATTTTAATAATATAAAAATATAATAAGTAATAGTTTAACTAATTTATTACATAACTTATTTTTAAAGGTATTAGAAATAAAAAGAAAATAAGTATAAAAAATTAACTATTTAAAACTAAAAGAAACGCTTTTTTATATAGTAAATTCTTTTACTTATAATTTAGTTTTATTTAATTATAATATAGTTACTTAGTTTCAAAAAAAAAGAAAGAAAGAAAAAATTTATAGTAGATTTTTTTTATTTAAATTTTAAATTAATAAGTTTTAATAAGTTTAATAAGTTTTTATTACTATAAAGAGTATAGCTAAATATATAATAAAAATATAATAATTTTTTAGTAACTTTATTAAAATTACCTGTTATTAGCAAATAGCTATAAACTTAATTAAATAAGTATAAATAAAGTTAAATTTTATACTAAAATTATATATAAAAGTTATTATTATTTTAATATTTAATACAAAGCTTTATAAGATATTTAAAATAATTAAAATAAAGGTATTTAGCTATATATTTAGCTATTTTAGAATTAGATTACTAAACCAACTATATTTACTTTTTTATAACTTTTTTTATAAACTTTAAAAAGCCTGTTATAGTATACTTATTAATAAAAACTTTTAGCTTTTTAAAGTTTATAAAAAAAGTTATAAAAAAGTAAATATAGTTGGTTTAGTAATCTAATTCTAAAATAGCTAAATATATAGCTAAATATCTTTATTTTAATTATTTTAAATATCTTATAAAGCTTTGTATTAAATATTAAAATAATAATAACTTTTATATAAAATTTTAGTATAAAATTTAACTTTATTTATACTTATTTAATTAAGTTTATAGCTATTTGCTAATAACAGATAATTTTAATAAAGTTACTAAAAAATTATTAAATATAATAAAGTTACTTAAATTAATGTTATAACTTAAAGTATATAAACTTTTTATTTATTACTTTAAAAGTTGTAACTATTAAATAACTTAAAGGTTATATTATAGTAAATAAAAATAAGCTTTAAAAACCTAATATTATACTTCTTAAATAGCTAGTATAAATAAATAACTTAGTTTTCTTTATTCTTTTTATTTAAAGTAGTTTTTTTAACTGTACTTTACATACAATTATATAATAATACTTAAAATTCTATTTTTTTTAGCAACTTTTTTAATAGTTATTTTATATATATTAATACTAACTTCTTTAAAAACTAGTTAAATAGCTACTATTATTTTAACCTTTCTTTTATTAATTATTACTTTTTACATTTATTTAAAAGCCTTATTACTATTTTTTACTTTTAGTTTCGTATTAAAGTACTTAAATTTAAAGAATATAAAAGTTAATATAGTATTAAAGTTATTAGTATTAATACGTTTTTAGTTTTATAATAAATATTATTTATATACTTAATAAAAATATTTAAAATATTAGTTATATCTTTAAATTTATACACGTAGATTTTTCTAAAAGTAATAATAATTATTTACTTTTTTAAAATAATATTTTTGGTACTTATAGTATAATAGTTAGTGTGTTATATAAACATGTTATAAAGTTATTTAAAAAATTTAAAATAAAGCTAAAGTTTATAAAGTACTAAAATACTTAAAAAAAAAAGCTTTTAATTAGTTAAAACTTTAATTTCTTAAAAAAAGTACTAAAGCTTATATTTTTTATATTTTTATTATATATTTAGCTATACTCTTTATATTTATTACACTTATTTTTCTTATAACTATACACGTAAGATATTACGTTTTTTTTAATTATTAGCTATATTAAGTTTTTTAATAATATTAGTTAATAACTTTATTTTGCTTTTTACTTAGTATTTTACTTTTTAGTATACTTTTTAGCTAGTAGCTAGTAATTATTTTTTAAGTTATTTACTATATTTTAGTTATTATTATTAGTAATAGCTTTTTACTTATTACTACTTATAATACTTTAGTAACTTAATTAAAGTTAGCTATTAAGTTTTTATAGTTATGTTTTTAACTTTTTATTAAATTTACTTATTTTTACTTAATTACTATTATTAACTTTATTTTTACAAATTTATTATAAAGTTATTAGTATATTAATTTCTTATACTTGATACTATTAGAAAGTAGAATTAAATAAAATAAAATAGAAAATAGAAAAATAACTTTAATACTTTAAGTATTACATAAAATACTTATTTAGTTACTTTTTTTATATAAACTTGTGCTTTCTTTATTAAGTTTATTATAGTATTTTTCTCTAGCTTTTCTCTACAAATTCTATTAGCGACTTAGGTGTCTATTTATTGTGTGTACTATTTCTATTGCCTATTATTATACCATGGCGCATAGTACTTAGCTACTATCTTAACTTACTACAACTACTTCAAAAGATGCTATAAAGTGCTATTAACAAATATGAACAGGAAATATATAACTAAATCACAGAGCTGTAGACATGAACGGAAAGGAACATGGCAATAGATTGGGAAATAAAGCCGAAGTTCCACATATATTAGACCTCTTCTCTAAGATAAAGGCCGATAGCAAAGACGATAATAACAGTGTCAACTTCACAGGTGCTAGCATGTTATATTGTAAGCTCTTGCCTGTTATGTTATTTTAGCTAGCTAACTGGGAAGTGCACTGGGGTATGACCTCCCACCCCCCTTCTCTTTTTTTTCTTACCTGCTTCCTCCACCCCAGCTGCGTCTTACACGATTGGACGTCTAATTGTGTAGAAGAAACGAGAGGCAGTAGAAAGAGAAGAAGGACCTGCTACTGTAGAAATTAGAAGAAGCATCTAATTGCGTGCAAAATCCGGTGTTGATAGATGAATACAGCTTATTTCTTTGGGGGGGAAAAAAAAGAATTAATTTCGTGAATTTAATTAATTAATTAATATCTTATAAATATTTTATCTTAAATTAGGGTGATCTATACCTTTAATCCTATACAGGTTTTGATCCTAAATTAGGAAGAAAGGCTATACCCCTATATTAGGAGGATAAGCTACCGTAGTGCTTCCCATGCTCTCACACACCTGCTGTTCCGCGAACTACCTTCTCATAGAGTAGGTATTATTGACTAACTTATTGCATAAAGCCATACATACTCAGATACACACCTTTTCGGTCTCGATTTAGGAGCCTGTCACGATATGATAAGGTACGGGATTCAAGGATCTTGTTGTGATGACCTTGCCATGAAGCACACTAGACGCACATATCAGACGTTTCCAGCACTGACTTTCTGGCTATCGTCCTTGCGTACGTGCCGACCCGTAATCGTTGTCCTCGATCATGGTCTCCAAATCATCATTGTGGTCATCCTTCGCCTCGCTTTCATTCTTCTAGTCGATACAGTACTACACCCAAAGTCTTGCACCACTGGCCTATGCACGATATTTTTAAGAACTTCGAGTTTTTCGAATATATAGAAAAAAACCTATATACATCAAAGCTAAGGTATTTTCTGGCTTCTCTAGGTCAATATTTCGTCTACCAGCATCTTGCCTTCCGCACAGCCTCGAGTCTCCGTGGCATAGACTCGATGAGGCGCCGAATGAGGCTGTTTGGTAGCTTTTCCCATGCCTCCTTTAAAGCCTTGAAAAGCTTCTGCCGACCGTCTTCTAATTTGCCTATCGTGGCCAGCTCTGGGTGTAGTTTATGCACCATCTTCTTTGGAGCCTACTAGAGGTGCTCGATTGAGTTAAAGTCGGGTGAGTAGGGAGGCCATTCCATGGTCCAAATACCATGAGCTTCTAGGTGGCTCTTTGTATAATTGGCATTGTGTATAGGTGCATTATCTCGCATAAAAATCTGGCCTGGGCAATATCGAGGAAGCAGGCCACGTGTGAGAGTCTCTATGTATGAGCTGGCAAAGTATCCATTCCTTACAGGGTCGGGATCTCTCTCCATGATAACCAATGAGCTCCTTCCTACCCTATCATTTGGAGTGAGCCAGATTGCACCCAAACCATCTGCGAGAGGCCCTTTGACTTATCCTTCTCCGTAATGATCTCTTTATCCCACCTCTGCTCTGGAGTACGAAAGCACCATTCTTGTGCTTGCCCTGCCCTTGCACCACAGGGCACTCATTAGAGAACTTAATCGTACATCTCCTCTAGTTAAAATGGCGGTATTCTCTACTAAACTTAAGCCTCAGGGCAGTGTGGCCTGCATTTCATTTTGGCCTCCTCCTACAACAGTAGCTCGTAAGATTATATGCTTTAAGAAATCGGTATACAGTGTTGCGATGCACGTGGTTCACAGCCGCCTCTTTAAGCAGCTTCTGGTATTCGATTTTGGGTGCCTTTCGTGCAAGGCGAAGAAGGGCTCGTCTTTCTCCTCGATTGAGCTGCTTTGGCCTGCCAGAGCGAGGCAAAGAAACCATAGTTTTGCGATTCTTCCAGCGTTGAATTGTGCGTGTAATTGTACTGCGATCACACCCAAATTCAGCCACCAGCTCCTTCATCGATACCCCAGCTGTTGGTAAAACTAGAATGGGCAACCTTGCCACTTTGCCACTTTGCCACCACTTTGCCACCACGGCAACGTGAGTCACCAAAGATTCGTACTATCGTTACTGCCTATTTGACTATTATGTATTTAATCAGTCATTACCTTCAGTATTGTAGGAATCAATGCAATCATTCCTTTGAAGACAATATTTATGAGAACTTCATGCTGCCAAGACCTCCATGACCAGCGTCATGCTTGGCTATAATAGCCGTGCGCGTAATTTATGATAGCTCTTGAACTTGGCCACGATTTCCACTAATTTCCTGGCGAAAAGGTTGCATGGTTGTGTGGTGTTGGTGGTGATAGAAAGGTAGGTGGTTGAAGACGCGACGCGTATCTTGGTTGCCGTACGGACATAGTGGTGCAAGACTTTTGGTATGTGGTTGTATCATTGAGGTTGAAATTCACCATCCGCTCTCTGTCCAAATCGTATGAAATCATGTCATCCTCAGAATTATGGTTATCGCCATCTTCGATGAGCTCTTTATCCTGATTCTGAAGGCCAGAAAACTTCTCCTGAAGACCAGAAACCTCTCTTGAAGAATCTTCTCCTGAGCTATCCCATCACCACCAGACTTCACCTATCCCTCCCATCCCCAGACAGCTTCTCATATCCTTCAAATCCCGTTCTTAAATAGAATCTCTTCCAACCTCGAGTTCATAATATTATGTGGATCCCGCAAATGTGCCTCGATTACGTCCACTCCGCTCCCCATTGAACCAATACTGCGGCTTGCGGGTAACTAACAGCCCACCCTTCCGTATATAGCATTCAATGCACATCCAACAATCTCGATTGTTCTTAGCGCCAGGATCCCCGTGGTCCCTTTTTTTGGGTGCCGATGCGGCTATCCCAGAGCTAAGGAATGTTGAGCGCACTCAAGTTCTGCGCGTTTGTGCCTGTCTCTGAAGGATAATGGTGATGGAGGAGGCGATAGCGTTTGTTATCCCCGTCGGGACTTGAGTTTTCGGCACCGGGAGCGGCACGCCAGGGAGGTATTCAGTCAAGCGCTAAATCCGATTGCAACTCTACAGGTGCTATGCCCGGATTTGCTTTGCCGGGATTTTTGGGCGATAATATGTTGAGGTCGGATAGCTTTAAGTCTTGAGAGATTTTCGTGGGTGAAAATTCCGTTTTTGGGCCCCTATACTGCCTGTGGCGCTGATTTATGGATGAGCTTCAGCTTGCCAGCCTGCCCGGCTTCTCTATGTTACTGCTAACCTTCGCTTTTGTGGTGTCCTCTTCGGGATCTGTGTTAGCGGTGTTGACTTCACAACATGACTTGGGCCAAGTGCCAGTGAGGTGAACGTAAATAAATGGGAAAGGAAGAAGTGGAGTAAGGAGGATTCATGATAGCCGATGTGAATTATGGCTAGTTAAGCGTCGATGGTACAAGAGTATAACGAAGAGTAATGTTGTTTGAGTAATTTTTGTCACCAAGTAGTGCTCTCGTCATCTATCACATGTGACCCTCACGGCGTCAGCAGCTTGCGTACCCACATTCGTAAACTCTATGTATATAAGCCCTAGATAGTTCATCAATAGATCAGGAGGTTGGCCATGACTTTCACTCCATTGCATTAGGTTACAATTTTGGGGGGTAATTTAAGTTCTCACGGTTCAAGCTCAGCATCCCATCTTTACGGCCGTAAGCTACATACCCAATCACAGAATTGTAGAAAGAGGTTTTTGAGCAAGGCTTACATGCACTCGGAGGAAATCCTCGTACTTTCTGACCGCCCGTTCAACTAAAGGATTTGGGCGGTGCAACTTTCATGTTAACGCTTTCCTGCCGTGGTTTGAATCCGCGAGTATATACGTCACGTGCACAATTTACGTCCGTAAGACTCCTCAAGGTATGCCTTATTCAGAGCAGAGGATTTTGAATGGGTTTCCAACCTTAGTTAGACTCCCATCCATTTCGAACGATGCAGCGAATGAGAGAGATTTGATACGAGGACGGAAATGCTTGGCCTTGGGTTTGTGTCGATAGGGGTGGAGATGCAGCTGAATTCCGCTCCGCTAGTGCCTTTTTGGAAAATGGAAGGGATTGTGATGTCGCCGATGATGAAGGTTGGGATTCGAGCGTTATGGGGCTGTGAGGACGGATTGCTTGCCAGATAATTTCCTGAGGAGAGGCGGCGATATAAAGCTGAGGTTCCGTGGTGCTGGAAGGTCCATTATTACCAATTTTAGCAATACTCACCAACACTTCCCTACAGCCTGTTCTTCCTATTCCTCCAACCCTATATCTATATACCTCCAATACGGACACAAACCAACCAACCAACAAACCAACCAACCAACAAACCAACCAACCAACAAACCAACCATCGCCGCCGCCGTCGCCGCAGCTACAACGACTATATCATCACAATGAGGCTCTCATACATCTCAACGCTGCTCCTCCCCGCGGCCCTAGCATGCAACCACGCCAACATGGAGCGTCAAGCCGACACCAACGACACGCTGCCTTTCAAGCTCACTGTGGGCAATGACCCACCTGCCAACCCAGCTACCCAGGGCTACTTCATCAACCACATCTGCCTCCTGGCATCCAACCTGACCGCCTCGCGACAATGGTACTCCGAAGTCTTAGGTATGCGCCACATCTTTACATTCGATGTCTCGCCCAACTATGCCATCATGTACATGGGGCATGCGCAAGGCGGAAGAAACGGGACCGGTTTCCAGACAGGCGCTGAGATGGTGCGCGACAAGAACAACATGGCCGGCCTTCTCGAACTCCAGTCGTACAAGGCACGCCTCTCCTATTCTCTTATCCCTCATCCTTGATTCAAAAGTCCATTTTCGCAGCTTCTGACTTTGTTTTCAGAAATCCACCAACCATTCATATACGCCCGATTCCCGGATGACGTTCTCGCACATCGGCCTCATAGTTGACGATCTGGGCCAAGCTCAGGCGCGGTTCGATGCCATGGGTGTGAACATCATCAAGCGCCGCGGCGAACTCGATTGGTCACCCGAGACCGGCAACCGTCTCTTCACTGGCGCCTGGGGCTTCTCGGACCTCGACGATGAGGAAGTGCAGAAAGACATAGAGGCTGCCATGCCCGGTATTGAGGTCATAGGATTCAAAGAACTTATCATAATTGCGGACCCGGATAACAATTTGATCGAGGTTCAAGCCTTGAACCCGACGAGTATTTAGAAGGGAGTCGTGACTGGAATTTGGAGTTGAGAAGTGGAAATTATGATGTACGAAGTGTGATAATTATAAGTAGAGGAAGAAAGATTGCATGGGTTCGATAAAAGACATATAGTTATTTCAGCTGTCGAGCTATGAAATAGACTTAATAATTCTTGCTTCGACTTAACGCCCCTATTGATTGGTGGCGCCCCAGAGGACAGCTCGCTGGTGCAACTTATGTAACTTCCTATGAAGGCTATGGCTTAGACGTTCGCCTCTACCTGGAATGTGTATATGAATTGACTGGCTCCCAGGTCGAACGTGGGCTTTCCCTCAACGCTATATCTTGTCCGCTAAGCTACGAAGAACTTCAAACCTGATCAAGGCTGATATCGGCAAACTGGTAGGACGGGAAGCTGCAAGTGGAGACGGGAATCGACTTTGGCATGTTATAGAAGACAAGCATTTACGTATCACATGCCGCAGCCCTATTGCTCTGTTGTTATGATTGGCTCCAGCATCGACATGGGTGGTGCTGTACATATGAGTCACGTTAAGTCAGCTGCGGTAAAATCCGCGGGTGCCAAATGTGCTTGGAATCACAGCAAGCTGTAGCTAGGGTTGTTCTTGGTGTCGAGAGAAAAATGCGTCTAAAAGCGGCGGAAAACCCCTCCCGATTCGGTAGCGAATTTCCCGTCAATGTGCATTGGGGTGTACAGTCGCTTTCGAAATTGGCTTCTACCTGAACACACTCTCTAAATGTTACCCCGCGCCATTCTTGGCGGCCGCCTTACCAAAATAAGCTAAGCGTTAAACAAGGGTAGTACTTGTGGCTTTATCAAGTAGCGACACCCCCATGTCAAAATTCGTTACCAGATAACTAAGCTTCCTCACCACTATAGAAAATTGTATAGAGATAAAGGAAAATAGGCTATTTTTCTTAATATAATCTTATAATATTAAATTTAAACAACTTATAACTACTTCTATTGTCTAATTAAAATAAATTATATAAGTCTAAAGAGATTTAAAACTTTTATTCATAATTACTAAAGCTTTAATTTATATAAAAGTCTACTAGTTTTTATTATCTTTTTATAATACTAAAGTATTTTCTTAATTTAAGCCTATATTTCACACTAAGAAATCTTATCTTATTTATGTTATAGTATTTTTTTAAAGCTTTCTTTTAAGTTATCCTATTTCTTTTCTAGTAAATCTCTATTATTTAATTATAAGTTTCTATAAAGTAGTTACTATTTAATATACAAAAAAAAAATATTCTATAGTTCTTTAATAGAATTAAAATCTAGTAACTAAGCTAAGTAGATAATTTTTAAAATCTAGTTCTTATTTTTAGTTCTATATATAATATTATATATAGTTTTTATATTATGTAATAAGTTATTATCTTTTTAGAAATAATAGTTTTTATTTTTATTTCTTATTTAGGTATTATAGAGAGCTTTAATATATATTAAAAAAAACTTTATTATATAGTAATTTTATGTTATATAAATACTAGTAATTTATAGCTTAACTTTAAGTAATTAATTATTCTCTTACTTAATAAGATAATAGATATACGTTTTATTACTCTTATTTTTCTTTTTTTTATAGCTTTTTAGATACCTTTAGTGTTAATAAAAGGTTATTTTTAGAATTCTTTTATTATAGAAATTAAAAAGACTTTTTTTATAGTAATTAATTTAAGAATATATGTAAAGAGCTAACTTTTTTAACTACTTATGTTTTTTAGCTTAATTTTTTAGATTCTTATACTCTTCTTCCTCTCTAAGTACTCTAAGTACTTAATAGTATTTTATAACATTATAATAAGCCTTATTAGTAAAGTATACTTAATTTTAGTAACTAAAAAAAAACTTTTTTTAGTTATTCCTCTTATATATTACTCTCTTAATTTTGTTTGCTTTTTTTATATGTTTCTAATAGCTTATTACATACATTTTAACTCTTTTCTTATGTATTTTAAGGCTTTATTATAATGTATATATACTTATAAATATCTCTTAGTAATAGTTTTATATCTTAAGTAGTTTTTATTATATAGAATTCATAGACTTATATATTTTATCTAGAGTTTTCTAAGGTATCTTAAGAGGTCTTTTAAGCTTATAGTCTTAATCTTCTATTTTAAACTTTCTTATATAGTATATAGTAATTAGTAAGCTATATTAATATTACTTAGCTATCTAGTTTCTATCTATATACTTACTAATACTATTTTAAGTAGTAATAGTTTTTATAGTCTCGTTATTATAGTTTACATTATAATTATAGAAGAATTGTGTATAATAATAAGTTTCTAAAGGAGCAGGACGAGGAGCGCGCTGAGAAGTTAATAGAACTACTTTTAAGCTTTCATCTAGCATTTTTTTCATACAATTTAGCTACAAATTAATAGATCTATTAATGGTTAAAGTTGATGATTATCTGGTGTTGAGATAACGCAGATGCTGCGCTTAGTCATCTGGCAACGAATTTTGACATAGGGGTGGCGATCTCATGAGCTGCGCCATATGTACCTCTACTCTCCCGTAACCTATGCAATCGAAACATCCACAACCCTACGGCCGGAGCGGACCGGCCGCCCTCCCTGCTTGTGGTGGCAAATTTTCACTACCAACAGCTTTCATTACTGTCACATATCACACGTAAGCACGCTTGAATTCATCCTCGTCAGCATTCACTAGCTTGCATTCTGCATGGCGAAGTAGTATTCAGGTCCATCTCCAAGTCTTTGTATCACCACTTAATTAGAGATTCAAGCGATAATTTTTCGCTAGGATTGAGACCAGCCTCTGTTGCTAAAAGCACTCTGCTATCAGTGGTATAGCATCTTCGTACTGGTATTTGGATAACTTCATGCGTCCTGAGTTGGCCATGCCGATGAGCGAGTTCTGGATGTACTATCCTACATAGACTAGTGTACATCCTTATCCAATAGGAGCTTCATAATTTGCTCGTGGCCCCCAACTGAAGCCGCATGGAGTGTGTTGCCGTACCCTCAACCCCGAGCGTTGACGTCGGCGCCCTTTTCCAGCAGCAGCTTCACAATCGGCTCATGGCCCCCAACTGAAGCTGCCTGGAGTGCGTTGCCGTACCGTCCACCCTGGGCGTTGACAGCGGCGCCCTTGTCCAGCAGCAGCTTCACAATCTGCTCGAGGCCTCTTGCTGAAGCTGCATAGAGTGCGTTGCCGTACTGTCCACCCTGCGCGTTGATGTCGGCGCCCTTGTCCAGCAGCAACTTCACAATCTGCTCGTGGCCTCTTTCTGAAGCCGCCTGGAGTGCGTTGCCGTAATATCCACCCTGCGCGTTGACGTCGGCGCCCTTGTCCAGCAGCAGCTTCACAATCGGCTCGTGGCCTCCAACTGAAGCCGCACGGAGTGCGTTGCCGTACTGTCCACCCTGCGCGTTGACGTCGGCACCCTTGTCCAGCAGTAGCTTCACAATCTGCTCGCTCGTGGCCTCTTTCTGAAGCCGCCTGGAGTGCGTTGCCGTATCGTCCACCCTGCCCGTTGACGTCGGCTCCCTTGTCCAGCAGCAGCTTCACAATCGGCTCATAGCCTCTTTCCGAAGCCGTATGGAGTGCGTTGCCGTACTGTCTACTCTGCGCGTTGACGTCAGCGCCCTTGTCCAGCAGCAGCTTCACAATCGGCTCATGGCCCCCAACTGAAGCTGCCTGGAGTGCGTTGCCGTACCGTCCACCCTGGGCGTTGACAGCGGCGCCCTTGTCCAGCAGCAGCTTCACAATCTGCTCGAGGCCTCTTGCTGAAGCTGCATAGAGTGCGTTGCCGTACTGTCCACCCTGCGCGTTGATGTCGGCGCCCTTGTCCAGCAGCAACTTCACAATCTGCTCGTGGCCTCTTTCTGAAGCCGCCTGGAGTGCGTTGCCGTAATATCCACCCTGCGCGTTGACGTCGGCGCCCTTGTCCAGCAGCAGCTTCACAATCGGCTCGTGGCCTCCAACTGAAGCCGCACGGAGTGCGTTGCCGTACTGTCCACCCTGCGCGTTGACGTCGGCACCCTTGTCCAGCAGTAGCTTCACAATCTGCTCGTGGCCTCCAACTGAAGCTGCCTGGAGTGCGTTGCCGTACTGTCCACCACGCGCTCCCTTGTCCAGCAGCAGCTTCATAATCTGCTCGTGGCCTCTTTCTGAAGCCGCCTGGAGTGCGTTGAACCGTCCACCCTGAGCGTTGACGTCGGCGCCCTTGTCGAGCAGCAGCTTCACTATCCCTTTATGCCCCTTCTTGGCCGCCTCGCAGAGCGGTGCCCAGTAGTAGTCACTCGTGGCTTGGTCATCGGCTCTCTCTCCTAGCAACTTTTGAGCCGTTGCCTCTTGGCCATGTTGGGCAGCCCACAATAACGCAGAGCTTCCTGACTGTCGTATGTTGTAACGGTAGAGATAGGTAATTAGTAGACGGTAAAGGCGACGGTTGGCTTGGGCAAAGGCGTTGATATCTCTCTCTAATTCTAGGTTTTCCGATATGCGACAAAGTAATTCATTCGCTAGATGAAGAAGCGGCATTGCTAAAGTAGCATTTAGCTGGTGGGTGTTATGAACACTTTAGACAAGCGAGTTGAGTGGCTGGGTTGCAGCGGTTCAATATCACGTGGTCAAGTAAGCGCGATTAGAGCGGAATCGACAAGCACTGAAGACCTTGACTCTTGATGCCGCCACTAGTAGCAGGGAGAGTGGCCGACCCACTCCGGCCATAGGGTTGTGGATGTTTCGACTGCATAGATTATGGGAGAGTAGAGGTACATGTGGCGCAGCTCATGAGATCGTGTCAGACCTACAGACCCTTTTGGGATAGTTTGGTGGCATGGAGCTATTGTGAATAAATTGATTAGGGTTACAGATCACCGATACAGCATCAAAGGTGGTATATATAAATCTTAATTCTTCTTTTCTTCCGCTATCTCGATGCCCTTTTATGCCTCCTGGGCAGATTGGGTTCTACATCGTTCTTGACCAACCAATACTTTGGGGCAAGTAGTGGCTTCTTAGCATTCTACGGAGTCAACTCCCTTGGCTGTCCGTTTCTTTCATGTGAAGTGTTTCTTTCATGTGAAGTGGGGTCTTTGTTGGTGCTGCACAGCCACACCTATTCCTAACAGATCGCCACCCTATGTCAAAATTCGTTGCCGGATGACTAAGCGCAGCATCTGCGTCATCTCAACACCAGATAATCATCAACTTTAACTATTAATAGATCTATCAATTCATAGCCAAATTGTATGAAAAAAATGCTAGATGAAAGTTTAAAAGTAGCTTTATTAACTTCTTAGCGCGTTTCTTGTCTTACTCTTTTAAAAACTCATTATCATACACAGTTCTTCTATAACTATAATATAAACTATAATAATAAGACTATAGAGACTATTACTACTTAGAACGGTATTAGTAAGTATATAAGTAGAAACTAGATAACTAAGTAATATTAATATAGCTTACTAATTACCATACACTATATAAGAAAGTTTAAAGTAAAAGATTAAAACTATAAGCTTAAGAGACCTCTTAAAATATCTTAAAAAACTTTAAATAAAATATATAAGTCTACAAATCCTATATAATAGAAACTACTTAAAATATAGAAATATTACTAGAAGATATCTATAAGTATATATATTATAATAAAGTCTTAAAATATATAAGAAAAGAGCTAAAATGTACGTAGCAAGCTGTTAAAAATATATAAAGAAAGTAAATAAAGTTAAAAAAGTAATATATAGAAGAAATAACTAAAAAAAGCTTTTTTTTAGTTACTAAAATTAAGTATACTTTACTAATAAGGCCTATTATAATATTATAGAATACTATTAAGTATTTAAAGTATTTAGAGAGGAAGAAGAGTATAAGAATCTAGAAAATTAAGCTAAAAAGTATAAGTAGTTAAAAGAGTTAGTTCTTTATATATATTCTTAAATTAATTACTATAAAAAAAGTTCTTATAACGGTGCTGCTTGCTCTGCTTATTATAAACTATATAATATTATAACTAGTTATACTAGCTATAATTTAGTATAGAGCTTAGAGTATAGTTAGTTTATACTTAGATTATATACTACTTTATTTAAAAATAAGCTCTTTTTATATCTCTTCTCTTCTTATTTTAGTGTAGCTAAAATAGAGTTAACTTATTTTATTAACCTGTATTTATACTACGATGTATAAAGACTAAGTCTATTATTATATTATATTAAAATTACTCTTATTTAGCTGGATGATAGCGGTATAATATTAAGATTAACTTATATAATTAATTTAAGCATTTAATTTATTAATAACTGCTTTTAAAGAATTAATTATATGATTATGCTAAGTTATTAGTTTATTAAGCATATAATCTTTACCAGAAAGCCTTATAGTAATAGGTAATTAAAATTTTAAGTAATAGTCTATATAAGTTCTATAATAGTAGGCCTTAAGAGTAACTTAATAAGTAACTAAAAAACCTATAATAATAAGTAATATATTTATTAGATTAAAAGAGAGTTATAAGAGCTCTAGTAAATATCTTTTTTAACTTTTTTTTTTTTTACTAGAGATATTAACTTCTATGAGCACTACTAGCTTATTTTTTTTATATTAAAAAATTAGCTAATTACTTCACCCTATTAGAGGCTAGAAGTGCTATATATATATAAAAATAAATAAATTAAAACCATAGGAAAGCTCTCCACGCTAGAGATAAGAGTTAATTTTAAAATAATAGTTACTAATAATAACTATATACTTATCTCTAAGTCACTTAAGTGTACTATTATACACTATTCTAATAATATAATTAGAGAAAACTATATTATTAAGAAGCTTTATATTTAGGTATAATATAATAAGAAATTTTTTATAGCTACTACTAAAAGCACTATCTAAGAAACTAATATTATAAATTTTAGAAAATAGAGATTATACTTTCTACTCTAATGATTTTTAATTAAGTAATAATTACTAGTAAGTTAGAACATAGCTATTTTAAAATACTTATATATTATAATTATATTAATATACTAGGAAAAGCGCTTAATATAGCTAAAACTAAGCTTAATAAAACTAAAAATAAGCTTATTAAGCTTTATTAGCTACTAAATAACACGCTTAAACACATAACGGATTAAGAAAATAAAATTAAAATACTAAGAATATAAATAAAAAAATTTATATATAATATATACTTCTTCCTCTCTGTAAAGACTAGCCTTATGTTATTATTAATATTAATAAAAAAAACACGCTTTATAGCTCTACTATAGACTTCTTAGAATTAGACTAGCTATATTACTATAGGACCTAATAATAGTTCTAATATAAAAAATCTTAGTAATTAAACTTTTTAAGTATTATTTTATCTACCCGCTATTTTACTAGCTACGCTTACTATAAATAGCTATTAAAATAATAGCTACTTAATATAATTTCCTAATTTATTAATACTTAAGGATAGTAAGGATATTACCTTTAATTAATAAAGGAATATCCTAGAGAATAAGGTATATATTAATTAAGACTAGTTTACTAGAGCTAGTAAGTAAGTTACTTAAAAGAATATTATTTTTTATATACATACGCATATAGAGAGTCCTGTTAACTAATATCTCTTAATACTTATATATATAATAAGAGAGAGTAAGTAGTTAGTTAGTTACTAGTATATAATAAATTACTTAAAAAGAATATATAGTAATTTATATAAAAGACTTAATACTTACTATAATTTCTAGAAGCTCTACTTTAAAGACCTTACTAATTTTATTATATTCTAAAGTAATTTCTTTTACTTAGCTTAAGAATATAGCTTATTTATAAACTAATAGGTAAAAGAATTTTATAAGAAGCTTCTAAATACTCTATATACGCAGATAGGTATCTATTAATAGTAGTACTATAACTAGTATAATAAGTATATAAACTTAGCTTAAGATTTTACTAGAGAGTTAGCTCTCAGCACTAGGAAAACTACTAAATAGATTAATAAAAAAATTAAAAAAACTTAACTACTATTAAGTTAGTAGTCTTATCTAAAAGCTAAGTGCCTAATTTATATAACAATTACTATTATTCTACTAATACTTATTTTTAAGCTAGTTAGTTACTATAATTACGGGAAACTTAATTACTTTATAAAAAACTATTATTTACTTAAGCTATAGCTAAAGTAATTAAGCTTATAGACACTAATAAAAAACTCTATATACCTTAAAATACTAGTAATAATAAGAAGTTTTAGCTTATTATAGAGAAACTATTAGGAAAAAACTTATTTTAAAGGAAGTCTCTTTTCTAGAGTTACTCTCTAAAGCTATTAACTAGTTTAATTCTTATTAATTATTATTTAGTAGACTAGCTCTTATGCTGTTTTATTATATCTCTACTAGTAAACTAGCTATTAAGCTAAATAGCTTTTTTAATACTAGAGCTAGTAATTTTATTTTAGTATACCTAAAATACATACACGCTATTAAGAAAGAGCTTAAGATAAAAACTTATTAAATAAAATTTATCCCCCTAGCTAGCTATAATAGTAGACTAAATAAATAAGTAAATAAATACTTTTAGGCTAATCTAGTACTAGATAACTACTATCTATTAATTTATTTTATTTTTTATAATATTAGCTGTCACGATCTTATAATTAGTTATAAGCTATTTAAAAATATAGGTGCTTTAATTAATTATAAGAAATAAGCACTTAAATAGCCAGATAATAAGCTAATTAACTATAAGCATAATATTATTATTTTAATATAAAGTTTATTAATTAAAATTAATCTCTTATACTAAGCTAATGCTAACTGATGTAATGAGCTAATAAATATAGTAATTTTATAATATATTTATAAGCTACTTCAGCGCCCACTTTAGCATGTAGTATAGTAAAAGAATTTTAAAAAAATAGAAAAATAGCTTTACTTATAATAGTAGCTAGAGTTAAGTAAGTAAACTTTTTATTTTTAATCTATCTTATATAAAGACCTCTCTAAAATAGGTCTTAAGATTAATACTATAAAAGCTATTACCTTTATAATATATATATAATAAAAGGAAACTATACTAAAGTATACTAATATCTATAAAATAGATAAGCTTATTTAGAACTATAGAGATAAGCTTAGTCTATTAGATCTAGAATTCTTCTCTTAAAGCCTTAAAAGTCTTTTAAAAAAGGCTTTACCAGAAGGGCCCTATCACTTAAATAAAAATCTTATAGAAAAAAAAAACTTTAGTAGCTTATTAAATAAAAGCTATTTTACTCTAGCTATATTAATATAACTTAGGCTTATTTCTTAAAAAAGAACTTAAACATACTACCCCTACATTATAAAGATATTAACTATAATATTAAACTAATAACTAAAAATATACTAATATTAAGTTTATTATATAGTATATCTCTTAAGTAGCTATAGCTTATTAAGACTTATCTAAATAACTATCTTTAATAAAGTGTTATTACTTATAGTAATGCTTTATGTATTTTTCTAGTATTATTTACTAAAAAGCTATTACGGACGGTAACAGTAAGGTAACTGTATTTAAAGAGCTAAAGAAACTGGCAATAACAGCTAATAAAGCTCTAGAATAGAAACATATGTTTAAGTTAAAAAGAAAGAACTGTAAGCAGGCACGGGATGCTTTAGCACAGGCTAAAGTATAAGCTAAGAAGTAAGAATAGAAATATAGAACTATGCTAGTAGATTAGGAGCAGTCACGTATGTAACTAGGATAAAGTCTTAATAGATAAAATAGATAAGATAGATAAGGGACTTATTACTCTTATCTTTTTTAACAGTATTTAATATACTATATAGAGATATACAATATACGCACGGAGGATTTTCTATAAATATAAGGCGTAAACTAGCTCTAAGATATTTTAGATTCTTTATAGTTACTCTAAAATCGAGATCTTCTCTCTAAGTTAAGACTTGAACTTAAGTGAAATAGTTTAATACTATTTTATTAAATTTATTATATACTCTCTCCTTACCTTATGATAAAGTATAAATTCTATTTTATTAAACTTAGAGTTATCTACTCCAGATACGGAAAGAGCTAAAAACTTATTAAGTAATTAGTTAGAGTATAGTTACTAATACTAAACGTACTAATAAGTTAAGGCAACTTATAATATTGTAATTACCCTTTCAAAGTATAGAAGAGAACATTAGATTAATTCTAATAACGAATTTCTAGTTACGGTTTATAATGACTTATTATAAGGATAAATAAGAACTTTACTTATTAAGCAATAGTAGTAGTAAAGAGAAAGTTATAGTAGGATTTTTATTTACTACTAAAAGTACATTAGGAGGAACTAAGAGCGCATAATAGATTATCTAGAAATAAAAAACAGCTATTATAGAGTTACGTAATGCTATAATTAGTATATAATAACAAGTTAAAGAAAAAAGGAATAAAAGAGGAGGGACCGTGAAAATCCAACTATTCTCTAAATTCAACAGAAATTAGGACGAGCTTAAGACGTTTATGGCTGTAATAAACCTATACTATTAGTTTAATTAAGCTTTATTTATAACTAACTAAGATTAAATCCTGGCAGCTGGTATGAATATAATAGGAAGGGCTATGAAATAGTTTAAACTACTTATAAAGAACTATTTAGCTAAAGAAGACTCTAACCTGGGATTAACAGAACTTATAAACTATAATAATAATATTAAAAGAACTTTTAAGAACTATAAAACGTTTAAGAAAGAGTTGATTGTAGTCTTCAGTAAAATTAACAAAGAAATAGAGGTAATTTAAAAGCTTTAAAGACTTAAGTAATAAATATTAGCAGCTAATTATATAGTAGAGTTTAAGTAAATCTAATCACAACTAGATTAGACAGACTAACTATTAGTAATAATATATTATGCAGGACTAAAGGATAGGATTAAGAATAAAATTTTATAAAGAAAATAACTTAGTATACTTTTAAGAATTATTAAATAAGTAGTGACTATTAATAACTATTAGTACTAGAGAGAGTAAGAAAAGAAGAATAATGCTAGGCCAGTAATCCATACACTATAATAGAATAAAAAAGATACTTGAATTTATAATGTAATGGAGATCAATTATGTATTAATTAAGAATATATAAATTAATAAAAGAAAACAAAACAAACATACTATAAGGGTTGAAGGACTAAAGATAAAATAAGTATTAAAATAGATAACATAAAAGCAGAAGCTTAACACAAAACAAGAGTTAATCTATATAGATTCTAAAAAAAAACTTTAAGACCTAAAGACAGAGAAATACAAATAGTTGGACTAGAATAAGTGCTAACTAGGATGCTGATATTACTAAGCTAAATACTACTAAGATAGATAAATAGCCACAGAATTATATGCTAAGTTAATAATAAAGGAATGTTTCTTAAGATAAAAGTACTAAGATCACGGAGAAGAAGCTAGAAGGAAATACGAATTATTATAAAAAGAAGAATACTAACTCCAATGATGCCCTGTTCATGAACCTAAAAAAGAAATACTAAAGAAGTAATTAACAGCTAGAATTATACTATAGACAAAAAACTAAAAGGCTAGTGAGTAATAATTATACTGCTGGAGGGCTAATTTAAGGTTAAAACATAAAAGTTAGCACTTAACTATACACGACTTAAATGAAAACACGAAAATAAGTTATATATAGACGTATGTATTAACAGCTTTTGAACGCAAGCACTTATAAACAGTAGAGCTAGTAAAACACTTATATTAAATAAGTAGATATAAAGATATTATATCTTAACTAGAGTTTTAAATAAACCTGTAAAAATAGTACGCATAGACGATAGTCTAGTAATATTTAGAGAAAGTCTAATTAATCTCGAAACGGAAAATGTAACTATTAAGGTAGCAAGTTACACAGATAACTATTATATTAAAATTATAGATTTAGGTAGTGAGGATTTTATACTAGGGTGGGACTAGCTAGCATAATAGAATCTATTAATTAACTAGAGAATAAAGTCTGTAGGACCTAAGAAAAACTACCACAGATAAATGAAAGCTATAATATAGATAAAGAAAGTAACTTTTTATAATACTACGTTTATTATGCCGAACGAATACCAGGAGGAATTCGGAAAATAGTTTATAAAAGAACAAGAGAACTAGATACCAGAACATAAGAATTAGAACTATAAGATTATATTTAAGGAAGAAAAAAAACTAAAACCAGCACTATTATATTAAATATCTATTAAATAATAAGAAGAGTTACGACAATATCTAAACACTAATATTAAGAAAGAATATTTATAAGAAAGTAAAAGCGAAGTTACATTACTAGTATTATTTATACTAAAGAAGAACAGGAAATTACGACTCTATATAGACTATTAATAATTAAATAAAGTAATAGTCAAGAACTGCTATCTAATACTCTTAATATTAGAACTCATGTATAAACTCAGAGGGGCTAAATAGTTTAGTTTGTTTAATATTAAGAATAGATATTATTAAATATAAATAGCTGAAGGGCATGAATGGCTAATAGCTTTTAAAATAAGCTATAGGCTATATGAATATATAGTTATGCCTATAGGACTTACCAACGCACTAGTAACGTTCCAAGCTATTATTAATTATGTTCTAAGGAAATATCTAGACGTTTTTATACTAGCATATTTTGATAATATTTTAGTATATATAAACGGGACGCTAGACGAATATAGTAAGCATATTAAAAAGGTATTATAGAAGCTTAAGGAGCACAACTTATATATTTAGACAGGAAAATATATATTCTATAGAAAAGAAGTTAAGTTTCTAAGATATATTATATTTAGAGATGGAATAGCAGTTGACCTGGATAAAGCTAAGGATGTTTTATTATAGCTAATACTAATAAACATAAAAGAAGTTTATTCTTTTCTTAAATTCATAGAATTCTGTAGGTAATTTATTAAGGGTTATTTAAAAATTACAGCACCCTTAACGGAATTGCTTAAGAAAAATCAATAATTTAAGTAAACAGAAAAAGAAGATAAAGCCTTTAAAAAGTTAAAAAGGAAATTCAAGGAACCACTAATATTAAAAATGTTTAATTTAGGACTTTAAATAGAAATACATGCAGACGCATTAGACGGAGCTATGGGAGCTATTCTCTTATAAACATAAGATAATAAATAGAAACACCTAATAGACTTCTTATCTCATAAACTTACAACTGCTGAGTTAAACTATGATATTCATAATAAGAAATTATTGGCAATAGTTTAAGTATTCGAGAAATGGAAACATTACTTGGAAGGAGTTAAGTAACAGATTATTGTATATTCAAATCATAAGAATCTAACGGCATTTATAATAACGAAGAAGTTAAATCAACGACAAGTTAGATAGTAGGAGATATTATTAACTTTCGATTTCTAAATACTTTATAAATTAGGAAAAGAAAATACTACGGCTAACGCACTTAGTTAATAAGTAGACTATATAAAGAATATACTAAAAATACATAACATAATACTCAAGCAAAGACAAGACGGATCCCTAGAAAGCTTATAAATAGATATTAAATTAGTAATCATTATCGAAAACACCTAGAAAAGACGAATAAAGAAATTCAATAAGGGACGGCTACTTTGGAATCTGGACCAAGGAATAATCTATATACTAGATAAATTATAAACAGAGCTAATTAAAAACCAACACTTAGCTAAAATATACGAATATTAGGGAATTAAGAAGACTATAGAACGGATTAACAGACACTTCTAGATTCCAGGAATTTAGAGTAAGGTTAGGAATATTCTTTTAGAATACATCAAATGTAAAAAGAATAAAGCATTAAGGTATAAGGAGTACAGACTCATGTAACTAATATCTTTACCAAACAGACTATAGGAATCAGTTATAATGGACTTTATTACGGGAATACCGATAATTACTATCTTAACAGGTTAATGGTATGACATGATACTGGTTATTATTAACAGGCTAACAAAGTACGCTTACTTTAAACCAATCTATACGGAAATGAAAGCAGATAAACTAGCGTTATTACTAATCAAAATACTAATTACATGATACAGAATGCCATGAGAATTTATCACAGACTAAGACAAGTTATTCACGTTAATATTCTGGAAAACGTTTATAGGACGGCTAGGGGCTGAGCACCGCCTTTTAACAGCATTTCACCCATAAACAGATAAACAAACAGAACGGACGAATCAAACATTAAAATAATACCTACGAATGTATGTTAATGAATTATAGGATAATTGGATTGACCTACTACTAATGGCTGAGTTTATATACAATTCTGTAAAGTCATTAATAACAGGAAAATCATTATTTTATACGAACTATGGATATGAGCCTACAGCTTATCAAGAACCATGAACATTAGATAAAGTATTAGAATTGGTAAGAAAAAAAGTTGAAGACTTACAGATGCTGTATAAAGAAATCATATAGAAAATTACTCATAAAGGTAATCTTAGCAAGTAAGTTAAAAACAAATCTAAAGTTAAGGGACTAACCTTTAAGGAGGGGGATAAGGTTTTCTTAAAAAAGGAAAATTTAGAAATAAAGTGACTATTACGAAAATTGGATCACGTTAAATTAGGACCATTTAAGGTTAAATAATAAATAGAACCTATGAATTACGAACTACAATTACCTAAGGACATGAGAATTCATCTAGTTTTTTATGTCTCTAAACTAGAACTAGCACCACGGGATGCTAGGCTATAAATAAGACTTAAACTCAAGGAAGACACTACTGAGTATGAGGTTCAGTAAGTTTTGGACTACCAACAGTTTAGGCGTCAGTAGAAGTATTTGGTTAGATAGAAAGAATACGGACCTGAAGATGACACTTGGGAACTAATTAGGAACTTAAAGAATAGTTTAGAGCTGATTGACTAGTATTACTAGAGAGAGCAGCAAAAGCTTACTCTAAGGCTGAGTCTAAAGTATAAGGGGAGTATAGGACGTTTTACTTAAAACCTAAGAAAGAAGGTAAGGCGACACCAGACGCTGTGGGTAGCAGTATGCTAGATTAACTCTAATGGTTTTGCTCTTCCTTCTCTATTGCGTGAACTTCGTTAATTAAGGTAAACTCACGCTAGAACATTTCTTTCTTCTGAGAATCTATTTGGGCTAGCTGCTGATGAAGGCGTAACTTGCAGGAACGAGTAGCTACTATCTCCTTCTGGGCATGGTGAAGTTGCTTCTGTAATTTCTTCTTATCGTGATTGAGGTGATTCTACTTAGGTTGAGTTATGATAAGATCACACTTTACGTTGTGATCAACGCATTCGGAACAACGGCCGGAAGCCGGATTTACTAGACATTAAAGAGCGTTGTCACGACAGCGAGAACACGGTGACGGTATGTGATGGGGTTTGTTATAGATTCGAGAAGCTAAATAGTGAGCACGTATTAGAGATGACTTAGGACGTGTCATCGTTTGGACACTAGGCAGGATGAAAAGGAAGTTGAGGATCTTATAGTTTAGAGCACAGGCCGGAGGACCTGTTGCCTTTATACTATTTATGAAAGAGAGAAACTATCTTCCGAGATGAAGACTTAGAAGAGGGGGATAGTGTTATGGACAGTAATAGTAAGGTAACTGTACCTGAAGAGCTGAGGGAACTGGCGACGACAGCTAATGAAGCTCTAGAATAGAAACGTATATTTGAGTTGGAAAGAAAGAACTGTAAGCGGGCACGGGACGCTTTGGCACAGGCTAAAGTACGAGCCAAGAAGTGAGGACAGAAATATGGAACTATGCTAGTAGATTAGGAGCAGTTACGTACGTGACTAGGATAGGGTCTTGGCAGATGAGGCAGATAAAGTAGATGAGGGACTTATCACTCTTATTTTCTCTAGCAGTATCTAATATACTACACAGAGGTATACAATATACGCACGGAGGATTTTCTATAAATATGAGGCGTAAACTGGCTCCGAGATATTTTGGATTCTTTATAGTTACTCTAAAATCGAGATCTTCTCTCTAAGTTGAGACTTGAACTTGAGTGAAATAGTTTGATATTATCTTATTGAATCTATTGTATACTCTCTCCCTACCTTGCGATAAAGCACAAACTCTATTCTGTTAAACCTAAGGCTATCTACTCTAGATACAGAAAGGGCTAAAAACTTATTAAGTAATTAGTTAGGGTACAGTTGCTAACGCTAAACGTACTAATAAGTTAAAATAACTTATAACAAAAGCCTAAAGGAGGATGGCGCTTTTGTGTTAACTATTATAAACTTAATATTATTACTAAAAAAAACGCTTATTTAATTCTGCTAATTTAGAAAACTCTTATCTAACTAGCGCATATAAAAGTATTTACTAAGCTTAATATATAATAAGTTTTTTATTATATATATCTAAATAAAGATATAAAGGACCTGATTATGTTTTATACTTAATATAGAAACTATAAGTACTATGTGTTATTATTTAGTCTCTATAATAGCCTTACTATATTTTAGTACTATATTAATAAGGTGCTTTAGAGTTTACTTAATAACTTCTATATTATTTATTTTAATAATATCTTAATTTACTCTGAAGATTTACTGTAGTATGAGGAGTATATTACTTAAGTACTAAAACATCTCTAAAATACAAGCCTTTAGATAAATATTAAGAAGAGTGAGTTTACTATTATTAGAATAAAGTTCCTAGGCCTTATTATTAGCATAAAAGGGATTTAAAAGGATTCTGAGAAAATTACTACTATATAGAAATAGCTAGTACCTATATTAGTTAAAAGCCTATAATCCTTTCTAAAATTCTATAATTTCTATAAAGCCTTTTTAAAAAACTATAAATATATTATCTAATTGCTTACTAAGTTACTTAAAAAGGGTATATAGTATACCTTTAGTAAATATAAGCTAGTAATCTTCTAGTAAGCTAAAAATTTAATACTATTAAATAATATCTTAGCTTACTACTTATCTTATTATTAGACATATATAGAGATAGATGTAAGTAATAGAGTTATTATAGAAATACTATTATAGCTCTAAAAGAATAGTCTTTAGTAATTTATAGTTTTCTACTCTAAGACTATAAATAAGCCTTAGATAAACTATAATATATATAATAAAAAAATATTAGCTATAATTTATAGTCTCTAAGAATAGCGCTCGCAGCTTATAGGTTTGTAGACTATAGAATTATTTAGTACTCTAATTAACTATCATGTGTTAAAATACTTCTCTATAAAGTAAAAGCTTATTTCCTACTAGATATACTAAGTAATAAGTATAGTAAACTATTACCTAATACTTATTTATTACTTTAATATAATTAATATAATAGCTAATATACTCTTATATAAGTAAAAGGAACTAAAGACCTAAAAAAATAAGAATAAAGTAATCTAAACACGTGTCTTTCTCTTAGCAGAGTAAATTAATATTAGCTTTATTAAAGCTATAAGTAATAACTTAGCTATACTATTAGTAAGAGGCATGCTAGTTATTAATATAATTAAAATAACTACTATTAATACTTTTATAATCTTACTATTCCTAAATAACTCTTACTTACTAATTAATTATATTATTAAGGTGAATTATAGCTATAAGAGTTTATAGCTATTCTAAGAGCGCGCTCTCTCTAGTAAATACTTAGTATAAAAACTTAGCTAAAACTTTTTTATATACTATAGTAAGCTAGTAGTCTCTATTATACACTTCTTAAAAATCTATCTTATTTAAGCTATTCATGCTACTTAGGTGACTACTTACTTAAATAAGAGAAAAATAGATAAGCTTCTTCATAACTACTACTACTAAAGCCGTATAAATAAAGATATAGATAATTATATAGCTATATATAAAGCTTATAAATAGAGCTATATATTTTATAATAAAACTTTAGGCTTACTTAAATCACTATTAATTCTTAAGCGAGTATAGTAAAATGTCTCTATAGACTTTAAGTCTTTTTCTCTAGATAAAAAAGAATATAACTATATTTTTATTATTATAGACTAGCTAAGTAAGTACTACTTTTTATTATTTTACTATAAAATAACTATAGCTACTTAAGTAGCTAATAAGTACTATTATTATATTTAGTAAGTATTTAGCCTGCCTAAATTAATAGTCTCTAATTATAGTCTCTAGTTTATTTTAGTATTTATAAATGAGCTATGTTAACTAACAGGAATTAAACAAAAACTCTTAATACTATATTATTCTTAAACTAATAGAAATACTAAAGTTCTAAACTAGTATATTAACCAGCGCTTATGCCTATTTATGAATTACTATTAAGATAACTAGTTAGACCTACTGCCTTATATGGACTAGGTTTAAGTAATTCTGCTATATAAAACTATAGACTTATTACTCTATTAAATTAAGTTTAGCCACTAGCTAATCTATCACTGGAACTAGGAGAAATATACGAAGGCATTTACTATAGTTTATAAATAGATATCTCGTAAGGAAGCGCAGAGCTACGCTAAAGCTTAATATGATATAGTAAAGCTAGCTATAGAGATAGCTTAATAAGGGATTGCTTAAGCATAAGAGTGATAGGCTTAACAGGCTAATAAGAAGCGCCACAAGCCAGACTTCTCTACAGGAGACAAGGTATACGTTACACCTAAGGGCTTTACTACTAGCTGACCTAGCCAGAAGCTCAACCAGCAGATGTACGGACCCTATCCTATTATAGGCATAAAAGGATACTTCTATCACCTTAAGCTGCCGCTGCACATGCGCATGTTTAACGTCTTCCACGCAGACCGCCTACAGAAGGCTTCTACTCGCCTACTGCCTGGCCAAATCGAACCTGAGGAACCGCCTATCGAGGTTAACGGGCATCCCGAGTAGCCAGTGCAGGAAATCCTTAATAGCCGCCTATTCCATGGCCGACTACAGTACAAAGCATCCTGGCTAGCTCATGACCCAGATCCTGCCTGGTACAACGCCCGAGGCTTTATAGGCGCCCCACAAAAGGTAAGAGACTATCACGAGGCCTATCCAAAGAAAGCAGGACTGCCGGCACGACTAGATGCCTGGTTGAAAGCGTACGAAGCAGAGGAGGACCTGAAAGTAACAGAAGAGAACGACAAGGCGGCTTCAAAGACAAGAGTGGTACAGAGACCAGCAAGGAGGAGACTGTAACCTAGAGACTCGGGGACGAGCCTCCCTTAGAGGGGGGTAATGTGACGGTGCTACTCGCTCTGCTCGCTGCAGGCTACATGATATCGCAACTGGCTACGCCAGCCACGACCTAGCGCAGAGCTCAGAGCATGGCTAGCTCACGCTTAGGCCATACACCGCCCTATTTAGGGGCGAGCCCCCTTTGTACCTCTTCTCTCCCCATCTTAGTGTAGCTGAAATAGAGCCAACTTATCCCGTCAACCTGCATCTATGCTACGATGCGTGAAGACCGAGCCCGTTATCACAGTCCTTTTAATTTCTATAATAAAAAGAATTCTGAAAATAATCTTTTACTAATACTAAAGGTATCTAGAAAGTTATAAAAGAAGAAAAATAAAAGTAATAAAACATACACCTATTATTTTATTAAGTAGGAAAATAATTAACTATTTAAAGTTAAGCTATAAATTACTAGCACTTATATAACATAAAATTACTATATAATTAAGTTTCTTTTAATATATATTAAAGCTTTTTATAATACTTAAGTAAGAAATAAAAATAGAAGCTACTATCTTTAAGAAAATAATAACCTATTATATAGTATAAAGACTATATATAATATTATATATAAAACTAAGAATAAAAACTAAATCTTAAGAATTATTTACTTAGCTTAGTTACTAGATTTTAATTTTATTAAAAAACTATAGAACATTCTTTTTTAGCATGTTAAATAGTAACTACTTTATAAAAACTTATAATTAAATAATAAAGATTTACTAGAAGAAAAGTAAAATAGCTTAAAGAAAAGCCTTAAAAGAATATTATAATATAAATAGAATAAAATTTCTTACTATGAAATATAGGCTTAAATCAAGAAAATACTCTAGTATTATAAAGAAATAATAAGAACTAGTAGACTTCTATATAAATTAAAGCTTTAGTAATTATAGATAGAGATTTTAGTATTATAAGTTACTAACTTACTAACGTAATATTATACTAGTAATTAGTTATCTAACTAATTATATAACGTTAATTAGTTCCCTTACTTCTAGATTAGATAACTTATTAGACTTAGTAAATAAAAGGTTTAGCTTAATAGAGATAGGGAAAGGTAATATAATAAGTTTAAAATTTAATAAAATAGTATTAAAATATTTCACTTAAGGTGTAAATCTTAATTTTAGAGTAACTATAAAGAATTAAAAGTAACTATAAATTATTTAATACCTTATACTTATAGTAGACCCTTTATGTGTATATTATATATTAATTAAAAGTATATTAAATACTACTAGAGGCTATTAGAGCTATTAGAGCTTCTAGTTTCTTCTAATATTTTTAGTTACTAAGCTTTTTTATTATGTAACAGAATGCTCTAAATCTCTCTATATAGTTTTATATCTCTATTCTCATTTTTTGGCTTGTATTTTAGCTTATACTAGTATATTCTATACTTACTTATAATTCTTTCTCTTAAGCTTAAATATATATTTTTATTCTAGAGCTTTATTAGCTATTACTGCTAGTTCTCTTAGCTCTTTAAGTATAGTTATTTTTCTAACTAAATTATTAATTATCTTATTACTATTTATAACACTATCCCCTTCTTTTAAGTCTTTATTTTAGAAGATAGTTTTTTTTTTCTATAAGTAGTATAAAGGTAGTAGGTCTTTTACCTTATATTCTAGATTATAAGATTCTTAACTTTCTTTCTTCTCTATCTAGCTTTTTAATAATAATACGTCTTGAGTTATCTCTAATACGTGCTTATTATTTAGTTTCTTAAATCTATAGTAAACCTTATTACATACTAATATCTTACTTAAACTATTTTTATTAAGGTGATAATTACCTTATAAACTTAAGCTCTAATTATTACTCAACCTATAACAATTATAACGTGAAGTATAATCTAATTATTTTATAACTAAAATAAGATTATCTTAATCATGATAAAGTAAAACTCTATTATTAACTTAAAAAAGCTAAGAAGAATGCTTTTAAGGCTTATTTTTATGCCCTCCAACTCCGTCATAAACTCACAAAGGTTAATTTAAAAGAGAAAAAAATATTTAATTAGGAGATAACTTTAATTTATAAAGTCTAAGCTCTTAAAGAGAAAAAGGCTTATTCTTAGGGTTAAAAAACTTATATATTATAATCTATAGTTTAAGCTTTTTCTTAGCTTATTACTTTGTTTTTTTTATCTTTTAGCTTTAATTAGAATGCTCTATAGTTACCTTATTTTTAGAATATAACCTTAAAGTAAGCTTTTCCTAGTTTATCTAATAGTACTAGTTAATTAGCTTTAAATTATTTCTTAGGTTTTTAATTAGTTTCTATGTATTATCTTTAGGTCTATAATTTTTCTATTTAACTAAATACTTCCACTAACACCTAAACTACTAGTAGTTTAGAATTTATTAAACTTTATACTTAGTAGTATTCTCTTTAAGTTTAAGTTTTATCTATAGTTTGGCATTTTATAGTGCTGGTTCTAGTAATAAAATATAAAAAACTAAGTAAATTTTTATATTCTTAGATAGTTATAGTTTATAATTTATAGGTTCTATTTATTATCTAACCTTAAATAGTCCTAATTTAATATAATCTAGTTTTCTTAATAGTTGTTTAGTTTTTAAATTTTTTTATAATAAGAAAATTTTATCCCTCTCTTTAAAGATTAGTCTTTTAATTTTAGACTTATCTTTTTATTACTTGCTAAGGTCTTCTTTTTAGGTAATTTTTTTTATTATTTTTTAATAAAGTTATTATAACCTCTCTACTTTTATTCTTACTAATTTTAATATTTTATTTAGTTTTTGTGGTTCTTGATAAGCCGTAGGCTTATATCTATAATTTATAAAGAATAGTAATTTTCTAGTAATTAATAACTTTATAGAGTTATATGTAAACTTAGCTATCAGTAGTAATTTAATCTAATTATCTTATTATTTATTAATATATATTTATAGATATTATTCTAGTATCTGATTTATCTATTTTATTTATTTATTTATTTATAGGTAAAATACTGTTAAGAGGTAATATTCAGCCCCTAGCTTTTCTATAAACGTTTTTTAAAATATTAACGTGAATAATTTGTCTCTATTTGTGATAAATTCTTATAGTAATCCATATCATATAATTAATAATCTAATAAGTATAGTTACTAATTTATCTATTTTAATCTCTATATATGTTAGTTTAAAGTATGTGTATTTTATAAGTTAGTTTACTATAACTAATATCATGTTATACTATTAGCCTTAAAAGGTAGTTATTATTAGTATTTCTGTAATAAAGTTTATTATAACTAATTCCTATAGTAAGTCTAGTAAAGGAATTAGTTATATAAGTCTATATTTTTTATATCTTAATATCTTATTTTTTTGTACTTAATACACTCTAAAAGAATAGCTCTGACCTTTTTTTATATTCCAAGAATCTAAAAATACCTGTTAATTCAATTTATAGTTTTTTTAATTCCTTAATGTTTGTGCATTTCGGCTGAGTATTAATCTTTAATAAGTTTAGTTTATAATATATCTAATATATAGATTATTTTTTAGTCTAGATTTTATTATAGTTACCTATTATTAAAATCTCTTATTTATTTTTCTTAGGTGTTTTCGATAATGACTATAGTCTTAATATTTATTTATAAGCTTTCTAAGGATCTGTCTAGTTTTTATTTAAGTATTATATTATAAATTTTAGGTATATCCCTTATGTGGTCTGCTTATTAGCTAAGTATATTAATCACTATATTTTCTTTTCCTAATTTATAAAGTATTTAAAAATTAAATGTTGAAACTAGTTTCTATTATTTAACTTATTACTGGTTTAACTTCTTAGTTATTGTAAATACTATTAGATTCTTATAATCTGAATATATAATAATTTAGTGCTTAGCTTCTTCTAAGTAATATCTCTATTTTTTTTAAATACTTAAACTATTACTAATAGTTTTTTATTATAAATATCATAATTTAACTTAGCAGTTGTTAGTTTATAAGATAGGAAATTTACTAGATATTTATATTTATTATCTTATATTTGTAATAGGATAGCTTCTATAGCTCTGTCTAATATATCTATATATATCTCTATTTAAAGTCATAAGTTAAACATTTTTAATATTAGTAGTTACTAGATTATTTTTTTTAATGTCTTAAAAGTATTTTCTTTGTGTTATTTTTACTTGAATTGTTAATCTTTCTTAAGTAATTCTGTTAAAGGTAATGTGATTTTTAAGTAGTCCTTAATAAATTATCAGCAGAAACCTGTAATTCTAAAGAAAGAATAAACTTCTTTTATATTTATTAGTATTAGCTAAGATAGAATATCTTTAGCTTTATCTAAGTCAACTACTATTCCATTTTAGAATACTAAGTATTTTAAGAACTTAATTTCTATTCTGTGGAATACGTATTTTTCTGTTTAAATATATAGCTTATATTCCTTAAGCTTCTTTAGTACTTTCTTAGTGTACTTAATATATTCTTTTAGCATTCCATTTATATATACAAGCATGTTATTAAAATATGCTATTATAAATACATCTAGGTATTCTCTTAGTATATAGTTTATAATTATTTAGAATATTACTAGTGTATTGATAAGTCTAAATAGTATAACCAGATATTTAAATAGTTTATATCTTATTTTAAATGCTATTATCCACTCGTGTTTCTTAGTTATTTATATATAATAGTATTTATTTTTAATATTAAAAAGGCTAAATTATTTAGCTCCTCTAAGTTTATCTATAAGTTCTAATATTAGTAGTATAAGGTAATAATTTTTTACTATAACTTTATTAAAGTGCCTATAATTAACATATAATTATAGCTTACTATTTTTTTTTAGTATAAAAAGTATTAGTAATGCTATTTTGCTTTTACTTATTTAAATATATCTCTTTTTTAAATTATTATTTAGATACTATTATAACTCCTCTTGTTAATTAATAGATAGTTGGTATAATAGTTCTAGTTTTAAATTCATTCCTTCCTTAAGCGTAATTTTATAGTCTTAGTCTTAGTATTCTAGTAACTAGTCTTTAGTTTTTTTAAAGAACTATTCTTTAAATTCCTCTTAGTATTCTTTTAATATAATGAATTTAGTATTATAAAGTATCGTTTTCTTTATCCATATTATTACTTATTATTATTATTTATAGTAGTTATTTCTAATTCCTACGGTTTTCCTTTTCTAATTAATAGTTAGGTTCTATTATACTAGCTAGTCTTATCCTAAGATAAAATTCTTATTATCTAGATTTATAATTTTAATATAATAGTTATTTATGTAACCTACTGCCTAAATAGTTATATTTCGTGTTTTAAAATTAATTAGATCTTTTCTAAATATTACTAGACTATTATCTATGTATCTTATTTATACAGGTTTATCTAAAACTCTAGTTAGTATTTAATATCTTTATATTTATTTATTTAATATAAGTATTTTACTAGCCCTACTATCTATAATCGCTAGTATCTAATTACTATTAATATATATATCTATATATAGCTTATTTTCGTATCTTTTTTAGTTTAGTTATATATACATAAGCGTTATATTCCTTCTAATTTTTAGTTCTTAGTTTTCTAATAGCTTAGTTATAGTCTACTAGCTTTTTAGTTTTTTATCTATAGTTAACTCCTAAGTGGCAGTTACTTCTTTAGTATTTCTTTTTTAGATCTGTAAATTAGGTATCTCTAGAGTTAATATACTTTCTTATTAAGTATCTTATATATATCTTTAGCCTATTCTCTATAGTCCTGGTATTTCTATTTTAAAAAATATTCTTAATATATAAGTTTCTTATGCGATTCTGTAGCTAACTATTTCTCTTAATAGTATTTAGCTTAATGTAATTAATATTCTATTTAGTATTTATCCTATAACAACTGCTTATATCAGTCTGAGTTTAGATCTTATAATTTATTTTCTAAATTTATATAAACCAATTCTTGTTATAAGCTAAGTTCTTTTTTATTTACTAGTTATTATAGTATTTTTCTTATCTTTAGTCCCTTAATACATATAGTGTGTTTATTTTATTTATAATCTATTCTTATATAATTAGATACTATATATATTTAGTATTCTTTTCTTATTATTCTGTTTACGGTATTATTATCTTGTATCTATAGTATTAGTAAAGAAGTTTTTTTATTCTTTTTATTCTAATCCTATTCTAATTCCAGGTGTTTAATGGGGTGGTAATAGGTTATATTATTTATAACTAGCATAGATATTTATTAGTAGATTTTATTTATCTATATAGCTAGTTTTTATCTACTTAACCTTTTATATTACTTATTTCCTATTAACTGTAGTATTTATTAGTATTTATATATTCCATTCTTTAAAATAATTTCTTAGTATTTAGTAATATAATATTCTTTTTAGTAGTATTTTAATTTATATATCTAACAGTGTCCCTAGTGTACTTATTATATATTTATTATAAATATAAGTTCTTTTCCTTCTTCTATTTCATGATTTTTTTTTTATTTAAACTTTTAGTTTTTTCTCTAAAAGGGTCCGTCTTCCTGCTTTATGATCTTATAAAATTATTATATTTTCTTTTTAGTTTTAGTATTATATTATTAAACTGCTGTTTCTTATATTATAATAATTATATTATTAAGTTATTCTACTAAATAATCTTTAATTTATTAATATAGTATTTTATATTTTTATTTTAAATATATATAACTCCCACAGATCCAGCATTACTCCTTCTAGATTTATTATATAATAGTTTTTTATATTATTATGTTTTATGCTTATTCTATTTAGACTATAGTTATTCTAATTTTTTTTAATACTTTAGTCTAGATATAAGCCTTCTTAATATCTAATTATTATTATTTATAATTTTTAAAAAAGTGTTTTTATTTTCTATATTCTAAGCAGGCTTTACGTATATAGCGTTTTATTTATTTTTTAATCCACTTTCTTTATCTATTTCTAATAAATATTTGTTTAATATTAATATCTATTTTATTATAAATTTAGTTATCTTTTCTATTTCTCTTAAGTATATAGATTACTAATCTTTCTTATATTTTTTTTTCTTACTCTTATTAGTACTAGTAATTGTTAATAGTTACTATTTATTTAATAATTTCTAGTAAAATACTTAGTCACTTTCCTCTAGAGATTTTATTCTTAATTCTATTTTTTAATTCTTTATAGTATATTATAACTAATAGTTAGTCTATCTAATTAAGTTATAATTAAATTTATTTAAACTCTATTATATAGTTAGCTGCTAATGTTTATTACTTAAGCTATTAAAGCCTTTAAATTACTTTAGTCTCTTTATTAATTTCTCTAAAGATAATAATTATTTCTTATTTAAAATATTTATAATTTTTAAAAGCTTATTATATATTATTATTATAGTTTACTAATTCTACTACTTCTAGGTTAGGGTTTCTGTTAGCTAGGTAATTTCTTACTAATAGTTTAAATTATTATATAGCTTTATTTATTATATTTATACCAGCCGCTAAGATCCAGTCTTAATTAATTAGAAATAATTTTTAATTAAAATAATAGTATAGGTCTATTATTACCATGAAGGTCTTAAGTTTATTTTAATTACTATTAAATTTTTTAAAAGGTTATATCTTTACTGTCTTTTTTCTTTAATTTATTCTAATTTATTATTATAGGTTTATTAAAGTGTCGCGTAACTTTATAATAACTATTTTTTATTTTTAAATAATTTATTATATACTCTTAGTTCCTCTAGATATACTTCTAGTTATAGATAAAAATTTTATTATAACTTTCTTTTTACTATTACTTTTTTTTAACAAATAAAGTTCCTGTTTGTTCTTATAGTGGGTTATTATAAACTCTTAATAATTAGTTATTAAAATCTATCTAACTACTTTTTTTATTTTTTTAAGATAGTAGTTATAATATTATAAGTTACTAACTTACTAATATAATATTATACTAGTAACTAGTCGTTTAATTAATTATATAATATTAATTAGTTTCCTTACTTCTAGATTAGATAGCTTATTAGACTTAGTAGATAAAAGATTTAACTTAATAAAAATAAGAAAAAGTAATATAGTAAGTTTAAAATTTAACAGGATAATATTAAACTATTTTACTTAAAATATAAATCTTAATTTTAGAGTAACTATAAAGAATTAAAAGTAACTATAAGCTGTTTAATATTTTATACTTATAGTAGACTCTTTATACGTATATTATATATTAATTAGAAGTATATTAAATACTACTAGAAATTATTAGAGCTATTAGAGTTTCTAGTTTCTTTTAATATCTCTAGCTACTAAGCTTTTTTATTATGTAATAGAATACTCTAAATCTCTTTATATAGTTTTATATTTTTATTTTTATTTTTTAGTTTGTATTTTAGTCTATGCTAGTGTATCCTATATTTACTTATAATTCTTTTTTTTAAGCTTAAATATATATTTCTATTCTAAAGCTTTATTAGCTATTACTGCTAGTTCTCTTAGCTCTTTAAGTATAGTTATTTTTCTAACTAAATTATTAGTTATCTTATTACCGTCCGTAATATTTAGATCTCTTTAGACTTATATAATTTATTTTAATTAAACAATAAAAGTAGTTATAAGTTGTTTAAGCTTAATACTATAAGATTATATTAAGAAAAATAGCCTATTTTCCTTTATCTCTATATAATTTTCTATAGTGGTGAGGAAGCTTAGTCGTCTGGCAACGAATTTTGACATAGAGATGTCGCCACTTGATAAAGCCACAAGTACTACCCTTGTTTAACGCTTAGCTTATTTTGGTAAGGCGGCCGCCAAGAATGGCGCGGGGTAACATTTAGAGAGTGTGTTTGGGTAGAAGCCGAATTCGAAAACGGCTGTAAACATCGGACCACTATAATAGCTATCATCTGATGAAGATGTACACCTACATGCAGGAAGGGGTAACGCCGCCAAAGGATATCTTCCACAAACGTAACCAGCATAATGGCCGCGACACCTTGCGGCGAGGCTCCAAAATTGGGTGTACAGCACGGGATCATATGTAACCGAGTGCAGGGAATCAATGTAGCAACCCATAATCAATTGAATGAGTGGAAGACTCGATCTATATACACAATCGAGGTGGATTGTACGTAAAAGCGTACGTAGAAGAGTACGCAATCTGCTGACGCCATAAAGGTTAGAGGTGAGAGATGGCGAGAGCACTACTTGATGACAGAGTGTTACTCGGTGACATCATACAGCTTCACTCAGAGAGTAGGATTGGCGGTACTTTTGATATCTATTTTGTACTCTTAGGTGCGTCTATTATGCGAACTCACTTCTCTCACCTGTTGAGAAGCTCTTGACTTTCTTGATATCGCTTGATGGTGCAACTTGCCTCGCCGTTCTTGGTAGCTCTTGCACATCGGAAGTGGGTCCGCATCAAATTGGTTAACCATCCCCATCCTCAAAGCTTGTGATGAAATCTAGTCGATTTAGGGTGATAGATGAGTTCATTCCAGCTAGCTAGGAACCTTCGCGTCTAGCATACGGTATGAAAGAATTCGTGGCATCTGCCATGGAGTAGTCGGCATTCGCACTTGAGGTAGAATGTACAGGAATCTGGTATGATACCAATGCACCGTGCGCAGGTTTGACCCATAAATTCAGTATATATGGAGGATGTCTGGTTATCTTCGGAGTAGGCATCTTGTTAGATTGAAATGCTGTGCTAAGTGGCGCGTCGAGGAAATGAACGCGTGTGAAGCGTAACGTCTCGTAAAGATTCGAAGATACAGAGTGGTATAGTCGGTTGGAGATGCTGTTCTCGCAGGATGTTTGTACTCTGGAATTGAGGAAGATGGTTGATGAAGAGATTCAGCTTGGGTTCCAGTCTTCACGCCGTGGACCAGGGGCACGCTAGTCCGTCTTTGAATTACAAAAGGTGCCATGATTGAGTTGACAGTGGCCAGTGCACCGAAGTGTATCGTATCTCCGGGAACCTAGTACAAAACGGTATATATCTTGTAAATTTCCTCAGCCTTTGATGACTCCCTATGTAAATCAATCAGGGCTAGGGCTTGTGTAGCTGCCTATGGCTGCCTACGTTGTCAAGGCAGAAGCAGATAACTATATAGTCAGTCCTTACCCTCAGTCTTGAATAACTAGCGAAGTCAATTCAATCTACTCTTAATACCAGTCTTTCTATGCCCATTCCGCTGTCAAATGACCTGTTAAATAAATATGGTCGCCCCAAAGACGTCTCATCGTCGGCTCACTCACTCAGAACGAGCTCGAATTTACACCTTGTCCTACCAAGGTCATTGGAGTAAATCTAAGATATCTCAAGAGTTTCAACTTCTACGTGGAACAGCTATTCATTGTCTTCAACACCCCATAACGCCCACGAAGCCCCGGGCCGGCCTCCAGTGTTAAATACACCTCTTCGTCAACGTCTTGTGCAGCATGCAAATCCTAATCGTGTGCAAAGAAAGATACCTTTTACACAGATAGCACACGAACCCGGAATTCAAGCTTGTGAACGGACTCTCGTAAAAGCGTTTAATAAAGAAGAATACCATCGAAGGGAGGCCACAGAGAAGCCTATTCTTAGTCTAAAACACATAAACGATCGATTCTTTTGGGCTCAGCTCCATCTAAATCCCAATTTGGTTTGGTACCGTGTTATATAGACGGATGAAGCTTCCTTTCGTTGTGGAGGTCAAGTATAGGTCACAAGAAGTGCTAAAGAGAAGTACCCCATAAGTGTTGTGTGCCCAAGTTTAAAGGATACTCGTGTATTATAGTTTAGGTGTGTATCACCCAAAAGAGAAAAGACCCCTTAATTATATAGGATAGAGAAGAGGGAGGCAACTTCAACTCAGAGTCGTATATCTAACGGATCATTCCAAAGATCAATGAATTCAAAGGGGAACACAAGCTCGTTAGGGTTGTATTGGGCAGTACAATCCTTATGGAATATGGAGCTTCAACCCACACAGCTAAGGCTACAAGAGCTTCTCATGCTAGGGCTGATACACAGCTTATGTGGTGACCAACCAATTCACCAGATCTAAACTCCATAGAGCATATGAAGAGGCTCTTGAAATACTAGGTTGGATTAAGGTTTCCTCCGACCAAGGAGGATCTTATTGTGGCTATTCGGGAGGAATGGACCAAATATTACGTTAGAGGACATACAAAAATATACTGAAACGATGAAGGAGAGGTGTGAAGCTGTAACTGCTTCGGGGATTTGACATACACCACACTAGGGTAGAGGCTAATAGGTTGTAACGTACGCGGATGAGAAATTGCACACAAAATTAGTCAGTTCTGTTAACGATTCTCTGGCCTTCGATGCACGGATCATTGCACTGAGCACTGTCAGCCCACTCATCGGGATCCCTTGTAAGATGAATTCTTCAGCACGACTTGCACTTCGATTAAACCGTACCCCCATTATTAACCCATTTCGAAGGCTGAAGAAACATGAAATCGTCATCTTTGAAGGATTTTGGAAATGCACGGTTATCCAATCTTAAATTCTCCATGCAGTGGAATACCACTCCTACGGGCGTCCTTTACAAGGATCAAGCCCTGCCGGCAGGATCAGGACTATATGATCTTGACAACAGTATACTCTTCGATCAGATCCGAACCAAACCAGCGCTCAATTGGTGGTTCCAAGCCCTCTTGATACTTCAATAAGCCAATGCGTTCGTAGACGTGCTCTCCATCTATTTCCACCTGCTTCAGCACTAAACAAAACAAGTACTGACGTTTCCATTCAAGAAGTCGAAGTGATACGAGTTTCAAGCACCAGACGGTTGATTCCATGTCAACCTGATATTTCCCTTCGCCAGTAAGGTTGTAGTCCGCGAAAAATCGGCCTGGGAACTGCAAATTTCGCTGCCCATGGACGTTGACATAAAACGAGTCGATCGAAAGATTTTCTTCTCCTACATGAACCGTTGCTTCTAGCAGTGAACCGGAAAGGGTGATGTACCCGGAAGCGACTCTACCCATTGCATCTTGTTCTTCGGCGAGCACGCAGCTAGAATAAAGCAATTTCGCAGATGGAGTCATCTGTTCATTTTGCGGGAGGTCCTCACTTTCTCCAAGCACAGTGACGAATATATCTGCCATGCGGTATTCGACCCCATATTTTGCAACAACGGATGCCCAGGAGAATGTTGGTGCTCGCCATTCAGCTGGTCTATAGGACTCCATAGGATAATTAGTCGTCCACAAGCAGTCTTCAATGAAGCACCGTTCCCACATCCCCGCAAGATATTTCGACTGCAAACCCTTCAACTTCATCGCCTCAGCCATGACCTTTGCGGCGCCAGAAATAGCTGGCAGCATGTCTTCCGGGCAGGTGAGTTTCAACTTAGTATAGTCTTTTACCACACTTCGCCAAGAGTCACCACATTCACGACTCGGCAGAGCAGCCAAAACATAAGGATGAAACCGAGTTTTAGCATCCAACCCATCCAAGCCCCGAGTATGTATGCCGCAGCATTCACATGTTGTGTCTTCTATACACTCCCAGATCAACTCTCCAGGCCCGAAATGGAGAATGCGTGGCGAAAGTAAGCGTTCTTGAAAGACCCAGCCTCTGCCAAGAAGTGGGTGATGGCTTTTGGCATGATAGATGGGCTTCCGGACATATATACCTCGACAGTCAGTCCGTTTATTAAAACGTGATAACTCTCGATGGACATGTTCCTCCTTTGCTGGAAAGAACAACCCGTCATGCGGTCCATTAGATGCCGATGCAGATATAGTGATTAATGCGTTGCGATAGATGTCCGCCATCAACGACGATTGCAGGTTCCAGTCATCCATATCATTCTGAATAATGCATAACGAGTCAATCCAGAGATATCGGATAGTTAGGCGCCGAACAAAGGTAATAACTTCCTGAAAAGTCTTCGGTAGATTGGTCCACTCAATGCCTCGCATATGATCTGAGATATTTTCTCGAGTCGTAGTCAGTGGTCGAACATTACCCCAGCGGTGGCTTAGGCAGGCATATTTCCCAGCCTGGTTATGCGTGTCTCGCAAAACGATATTATTTCCAGATCCAGTTTCAAGGTCGAGTACTCTATGCGGGAGAAAACGCTCTGAGGAAGACATAGTGGCGCACAAATCTCTGTGGTTGTTCAAGCATTTAAGAAACCATTCAACAGCTCTCATGAAGCCAGCCTCCGATCCAGTGTGATCAGAGATTATGTTGCACCGAGGTATTGCATTGACACCAACATCTGGAGTCTCAATATTAGCATTATCAAGAAATGATACCTCTCCATTCCCGTTAGTTCATGGGAAAGACGGTATGCATAATTTCAGGAGTATAACGCGAAACAGACCTACCTTTCAAGCTGAATATCTCCACATCCTGTCTACCGCTAAAATAATGGACACGGAGGCCGGAGTTCATAAGCGATATATCCAACACTGTATCCTTCGTGGGTTCTTTTCCATCGGTCACGAACGGTTTGGAAGCATCCCGAAGAATGCAGCAAAGCTCACAACCCGCCGCCGCAGACTTTATGATCTCGCCATAACGGAATTGATTAACCAACGTACCAGGTTTTCGCAAGCGCGACAGGTCCTGACATAGGGGTACGTCGGGAGGACGATATCGCGGGCGCCGAAACGGGGAAGTCATCACAAGGACCACAAATGATATGTGTATATCGACATTAGGGTGGTAAGTCTCTCCAGGGCTGCGATTTTGCAGCACACAGCATGACGATGCGAGGCGTTGCGTGTTGCATCACTATCCTGGAGGCGCCTTCGCTTCCGTGTGGCGCAGGGGTTGGGTGTGTGTACGATTGGTTCACATCCGAGTGCGAGAAGCGTTGCCAAGGATGGGGGCCAGACCCCACCCCTTAAGTGACAGAGATCTAATACGATATTAAGCTTTTTGCTGGAATAGCACTGTAGCTGCGTAAGGTAGTGTTATAAAAGACAATTTCAGTGATGACCACCGGAGGAACCTTGGGAATAATCGCTGAGAGTTCGGCATGAGAATTGGATTGAAATTAAGGCAAAATAACGAAATAGGTGCTTAAAGTAAGGGGCATGGTATCTTTGCGATCAGAGGAAACGAGAAGGTGATAATAGCACAAGTGACAGTCAAGAGAAACAAGAGCGATAGACGGAAGAAAGGAATGAAATGATTAGACTGGCATGGATAGCCTTGAAATGCTTCCAATGGCCGTAATTTGTGCTGTGCACACATTATTTAGTGAGAGTAGCCGCAATTTTCATATATTGACCTCGTCTCCCATTCCCGACATGGAGATCCGACTAAGACGTGATCAGCGCTGTTATACGTACACAGAAGACAAGGAATATTGGAGTAAGGTGTTGGTAAAACTAGAATGGGCAACCTTGCCACTTTGCCACCACTTTGCCACCACGGCAACGTGAGTCACCAAAGATTCGTACTATCGTTACTGCCTATTTGACTATTATGTATTTAATCAGTCATTACCTTCAGTATTGTAGTAATCAATGCAATCATTCCTTTGAAGACAATATTTATGAGAACTTCATGCTGCCAAGACCTCCATGATAAGGTTTGATAGAGGTGTTCCTGAAGAAAAGTTGTTGAATAGGCTTGGAGGTACACTTTCTTGAGTAGTGGAGAAGGGGTCGGATGAAAGTAGGCACCTGAAACGGATGAAGGATTGGTAAACTAACGAGAAGATGTGACAGAGGTTGATTGATTCATAGAGTCTGAAAATTTCGTAGAGTGGCTTAGCGTGAGAAATAAGAAAATCGAGCACCTTCAAGCTGGCAGCGACTTGTCTACCTTAAAGGGAGATCGGCGTTTCAGAGTCATTGTGGCGCCGTCGCTGCGCTGTCAAAGGGTCTTTGGCACTATTATCGAGTGGGGCCAACTAGACTAAAGTCATATTAAGGTTAAGACCGTTGTTGGTGCTATTTACATAATATGGAGGAATTTGGTTGAGACAGGCCAGTAAAAGATGTTGTTCTCAAATAACTGAGGCCTCGTAACCTGATCTGATGGCAAAGTCTTTTGGACTGCTCATATGAAATCTCAACTTCCACCTACGGATAAGGAGAGACAACGGCGGCCAGAGCAAGCACTTTCCAAGAATACCGCTCTCACGGTTTCCAGGAATTGGGCGTCTTGGATCCGATTAGCAAAGTGGGGTAACCGTATTCTGGCTTACCATAGGAGCCTCAAATATCCCATTCGCCACAAACAGTATATCCTTAGATAGGTCACCGGTCAGCACTTGCACTCGTCTTAAACTCCGATAAGCGGAGTGTGTAGCTGGTTTTGTCAACCGGAAGAAAACAGCTCTCGAAGCCTGGATGAAGCAAACCAGATCGATCCTATTCGCGGATATGCATCCGGTGTCTACAACATCGTCCATGTACGGGCATAAATCCATTTGGGGTATCTACCAATCATGAAGCTCATGAAAGCCATTCGTGACTCCAAATCTTCATCTTCTGTTTATCCCACCACTTTCTCGATAACCCAACCCTTCCCAGCACCCTCCTTTTTCTGAATAACCTTTCTAATTCCCAAACCCCAGTCTTGACTTCCCTTCTCGCCAACCAGGCTAACCCAGACCTCGCACTCTCTTCTTTCTGCACCGGTCGTGTCTCTTTCCAAGTCCAAAATTTTGCCTTTTGGCTTCGACGCTCCAAGCAACGGAGTCCCGAGAGCAATGTTTATAAGTTGAGGACGTGTAACTGGCGTGAGAGGATGCATGCGAGTCTTGGGCGTTTTGCCCCCGGCGATAGTGGAAGGCGTTGCTCGCTGAAGATAGGAATAAATAACGAATCCCGGCAAACTTTTCACAGAAGTGTGAGCCAGTAGGGAGGAGGGGTGGATGTATACAAATTGTTCTAAAGGATCGTCCGTATTTCGTCGTCCAGTGTGCGATGAGAACAAGGTAACGTAAGGAACGTCGATTGCTGTCTTCGGCTTTCGAGGAAGTTCTGGAGGTACAGGCGCTAGGTCAGCGCGCATTGCGACTTGATCGATGAAGCCTGCTGCACATATCTGCTTCAAGAGATTCACAGCGCTCTCACTTGGAGCGGGTAGCTTTGGCTGATACGTTCCGATCACGGCTGGCCGATGCGTTCGAACTATCATTGTTAGTTGCCTGCGGAGTTGGCTCGCCTCGTGCATAGCTTTCGAGTTCAGGAACATCTTATCGCAGAATGTCTCTGGATCCGCTTCGTGGGCATAGGCGCACACAGCGTTGTTGAACCTGATGCAATCGCTCTGTTTCGCATTGGCAGAGAGCTTGACTTGCGCAGCATTGTATGCTTTGCGAAGCCTTGACCGCTCGGCTGCTTCGACATTGTCCCGCTCAATGCGAATGGCCGATAAATTCGCCGGCGGGTCGCGTAACCCAAGCTTATTCTCTGGGATGATCAATTCAGGGAGCGAAAGTGAGGCTACCAGCGCAATTGTCTCGGCTGTCAGTTTTTGAGCAATGCCCGTCACTAACATGCGAGCAAACCGGGGGTTTAGAGGGTAGAGTGAGAGCTCGTGGCCCAACTTCGTCACCTTGCCATCAGAAGATATCGCTCCGAGATATGAGAGCAGCTTCTCGGCTTTCTGAAGACTGTCACGATCCGGGGGACTTGGGAATGGGAAGTTGATAACCGGAGCTCCCATGCTCTTGAGTTGTAGGACAACACCCTCGAGTGGGGTTCGTTGGATTTCAGGAGGCGCATATTCTTCGAAGTCTCGCTCAAACACAGCCGACGAATACAACCGATAGCAGTGGCCTGGGCCAGTTCGACCAGCACGACCAGCCCTTTGGTTGGCACTGGCCTTGCTGATCCATCCAACTTCGAAGCTTTGGACGCCTGTGATGGGGTCGTACTTCTTTTCTTTCGCTCTTCCGCAATCGAATACATATCGTATGCCGGGGATCGTCAAACTAGTTTCAGCAACATTTGTGGCGAGAACGACGAGTCGCGAGTCCCCTGGTGGTGGTTCAAAAACTCTCAACTGTTCGTTCGTAGGCAGTTGCGAATAAAGTGGGAGGACATGAACCTTCATAACGGACTGCTCTATTGCCTCTTCTCCAATGTCGAACTCACCGTCATCATCGTTGTCCAAACCGGTAAGGACCGACTCCTCTGAGTCAGAGTCATCGTTATCCAGAGCATCCTTGGATTTTCCTCCGAGATCGATGTCCTCTGTCTCCAAAGGAGCCTCGGCTGGGGATATATATACCTGACCAGCTTTTGCTTCGTGTCCTTGTGTCGACGCAAACGCTTGCTTTAGTCTCTTCGCAAGATGTGCAATCTCGTTTTGCCCGGTCAGAAATACCAGTATACCTCCACGAGGTAGCTTTCGGTGACCCCTGCACACTTTACGAAAAGCCTCTTCGATATAATCCCTCTGCGTCCGGCGAGAAAAATGGTTCGTGACAGGATATTGCCGGCCCTCTGCCTTCATCAGAGGAGGAGGGCCATGTCGGAAGAGTCTATTATTCTCTGTGAAGTCCGATATTCTGAGGGTGGCCGACATGATGACGAGTTTTAGAGGTTTGTTCTTGGGATCTTCTCGCGCCTTTTCGGTACGCAAATCGACAATCCTACTTAGCATGCCAATGAGAATATCAGTATTGACACTTCGCTCATGGGCTTCATCGATGATAATGGCCGAGTATTTCGTAAGCATGAAGTCTTGCGATATCTCACGAAGTAATACTCCGTCCGTCATGAACTTAATGGCCGTCTTCGCGCTCGTAGATGTGTCGAATCGGATCTGATATGCCACTTTGGAGCCAGCATCTCCCAGTTCATCACCAACACGCTTCGACATACTGACTGCTGCCACCCTCCTTGGCTGTGTCACTCCAATCATGCCAGGTGTTGGACCATCTGGGGCTCCATAGCCAGCTTCGTAGAGAAATTGAGGCACCTGAGTTGTTTTGCCACTACCAGTAGCACCCCATACCACCACTACGTCGTTGTTATGTATGGCTTCCATGATCTTCTGCTCTTCTGCAACAATCGGTAATTGCAACCTCGACGCTTGGATCTCCGACGATCTTTCAACGGCAACACTGAAAGCCTTTCTTGTTGCATCAGTTGCGGTCTTCGTCTGCAGTTCTGGTGGAAGCGGATCTAGTTCCGGTGCTCGGGGTTCGAAGTTCGCAAGCTTAGTAGGAATAGCATATGTGATGTTAGTCGAAGGAGTAAACCCGATTACTTCGTTTTTTTGCTGCGTAGCCCATGCTTTGAAAGCCGACACCCGTTCCTTTCTCAATGCTTTAGAATCCTCGTCTACGCTGGTATCGCTTTCTTCTTCGTATTCCGAGTCTATCTCGGAAGCGTCTGAAGCCGAATCTTGTTCCTCTTCGTCCTTTCTAGAGGCCACATCTTCATCAGAGTCAGTAGCACTGGAGCTAGCAGAACGTTCAGAGCTCTCATGGATTTCTGCACTTGAAATCTCCCCCTCCTCAGAGCTAAACCCTTCCCATTCCATCTCCTCCTCAACGTGTATTGCCTTGCCTTTAGCCTTCAGCCGCTTCCTCGTCTTAATGATCGGTTTCCCCCCCTCATCCAGCTCTAGCCGCCTCTTCAATCCACTTCCGAAGCCAGGTTGAATGTTTACTGTAGGCGCCGATATGGGGCCTTCCTCGTTATTATCCTTCTCTGGCTCTAAGGGTGATAGGTCTCGATTCTGCGGCGCCGAATGTATATCTACTGTCCCATTCTTCTGTTCCATCGGGACAAATATGCTTGGCTTCTCATTCTCCGTAATCGCCTCCTCATCCTCTCCCTCACTCATCTCTGCCACAGTACTCTTCTCCATCAACAGCCCCTCATTCCTCTCAACATCAACCCCCGCCCTCCTCTCTAACATCGCCCGCTTCAACCTCTCCTTCTTGGTGTCCTCCCCACTCCCCAACCTCTTCGAGCTCTGGAACAACGATGTGTCCACTTTCTGTGCCGCCAGTTTCTTGAGTAGGACGAGGTTCTCTTCTTTCTTTAATTTCGTATCCTAAATTCCCAATCCACAAATTAGCACTCGTACAGAGCAAAACTACAATTGCACAGGAATTCACTTACAATATACTTGTCCAACCTCTTCTTCTTTTTCCCACTCATTTTACCTTGACTCTCCCTTAGCAACTCCTCCTTCAACGCCCTCTTCCTCTCCTCCCGCTCTTTCTTCTCAGCCGGAAGAATCTCCGCAGCATTCACGTCTGCTCCGCCCTCTCGCTTTCCTCCATTTCGTTGCTGGCGTGCGAGGACTTTGTGTTTCCGTTGTCTCGGTACGAATTTCGGCATTTCGAAGTCGAAATACCTTATAATTGTTCAGTGTGGGGAAAATAGCCGTCCTGAAATTGTTAGGATAACGATGAAATTTTGGCGGGCATCAAGGATTCTGCCGGAAATTTTCCGAAGGCGGTGGCAGAATTTGGATCGATCTTCAAATGCGCCACAACCACCAAAGCTGGGAGCTCCAAAGCGCTCCCCTTCTTTCTGTGAGTTTGGGTGCGCGGGAACAATGGCAACCTCGGAAAGCGACTACACAGTGACATCCTCCCGCTTCCCGGCCCTCACAAAAACTTTAACAGCGCACATAAAAGACATACAAACAACAGCAACCCGCATCTTTTTCGCTGACAAAATCCTAATCACAATCACGCAGAATGGACGATTAGCACACTGGGTACACAGGATCTCCACTTACTTCTCTCACATTGTCCCCAACATCTTTCATGCAGCACTAATTAAATTCCAGGTACACGTCCCCCTCGATATCTCCGCAACCGACAACCCCCTGTCTTCACCCCCAAGCCTCGATCAAGATGGAGACCTTCCTCCGTCTAATCATCTCCCTATGCACCACCTCACCGCGATCACCGTCCTCGGAGGCACCATTCCGGAGCGAGATATTTATGGTCAGACATTGGCTACGCAAATAGCTAGCGAGATCCTGAAGAAGAGCTCGAGGGAGGGGAGGATGGTAGTTGTGGGGATGGGACTCAAGAAGAGAGTGAGTGAGGGTGGAGAACACAATGATATTATAGATTTGGTGTGCAAGGTTCTTTGATATGCGCTGGCGGAGTGAGGAAATTCCACCTACCCGAGATATGCATGAAGTCACGTGGACGAGAGGAATTGCATTGGCGGCGTTTTGGCGTTTAGATTGTGGCAATGTTATCAGAATACCAGTACACCAGCTATTTTATTTTCACGAGTAAAGTCCGAATTAGATCGCATGATGACCACAGAATGACGCTTCATCCAAACGAAAGATTCAAATAAGAAAATCAGCCAATTGTAGGGGATGTGGAAGTGTCCAGGTTCTAAGCTACAATCTTAAGACCCTTAGTTGCACCTCCACACGTGAGCCCAAGCACCTCCATAACTTGAACCGCCCAACTTTTGGCACGCTTTGCCATTTTGTGAACAATCGTCATTTGAATACCCCGGGCATAACAGAGCTCCAACAAAATGATACCTCCGCTACAAGGCTCGCCTTGATTATGTCTAGAACCACACGCAGGAATACGCTGAAAAGAGAAATTGTCAGTGGGAGAGCGAACTCGAAACCGGCGAGGTCGAAGTACCTTAGAAACACTTGCGGTGGACGATGGAAGGACCACTCTCGTCGTATTCCTGCTTGGAGATCCACATCTGTTGGAAGGTGGAGAGGGAAGCCAAGATGGAACCACCGATCCAGACGGAGTACTTTCGCTCTGGGGGAGCGATAATCTTGACCTTCATGGATGATGGGGCGAGGGCGGTGATTTCCTTCTGCATACGGTCGGAGATACCTGGGTACATGGTAGTACCACCAGACTAGCTCATTGTCAGCTAAAATCGCATATTAGACATATCGCTAAACACACCATGACAATGTTGCCATAGAGATCCTTCCTGACATCGACATCGCACTTCATGATAGAGTTGAAAGTGGTAACGTGGATACCGCCGCTTTCGAGACCCAGGACAGACGGCTGAAAGAGGGCTTCTGGAGCACGGAAGCGCTCGTTTCCAATGGTGATGACCTGACCGTCGGGAAGTTCGTAGGACTTCTCCAAGGTGGCGCTCTGGCTAGCGGTCTGGATCTCCTGCTCGAAATCCAAAGCAACGTAGCAGAGCTTCTCTTTGATGTCACGAACAATTTCTCGCTCGGCAGTGGTGGAGAAAGTGTAACCGCGCTCAGCAAGAATTTTCATGAGGTAATCGGTCAAATCACGACCAGCCATGTCGACACGGGAGATGGCGTGGGGAAGAGCGAAACCCTCATAGATGGGAACAACATGGGTGACACCATCACCAGAGTCAAGCACGATACCGGTAGTACGACCGGAGGCGTACAGTGAGAGCACGGCCTGAATGGAGACGTAGAAAGCAGGGGCGTTGAAGGTCTCGAAGACGATCTGCGTCATCTTCTCACGGTTGGATTTCGGGTTGATGGGAGCCTCGGTGAGCAGAACCGGGTGCTCCTCAGGGGCCACACGCAGTTCGTTGTAGAATGTGTGGTGCCAAATCTTCTCCATGTCGTCCCAGTTCGTGACAACACCGTGCTCAATGGGATATCGCAGCGTCAAGATACCACGCTTTGACTGTGCCTCATCACCGACATAAGAGTCTTTCTGGCCCATACCAATCATGATACTGTGCTATTCGTCAGCTCGCCGATTGAGGTGGGGACTTCAGGAGAGGAGAATTTCGTACCCATGATGACGAGGCCGACCGACAATGGATGCTACAAAGATTGTTAGCAATAGTCTTCCAATCGAGCGAATCCCGCGACCATCAGATGTAGGTAGCTGAGGCTGGGAATTTGGATCATCTCGGCGGGGCAATGGGAACTCACGGAAAACAGCTCTGGGCGCATCGTCACCGGCGAAACCGGCCTTGCACATACCCGAACTGGCAACAGTCAGCTCGAGTCCATTTGATCAACCTACCGCGACCGCTGTTGTGTACTGGTTGTCTCGCTGGTTGAGGGTATGCGGCCTAGGCCACTACAGATAACCCCACAGCAGGGATGCGGGTTTTGAAATTTGGGGATTCTCACCCATTGTCGATGACGAGGGCAGCGACTTCCTCTGCATTTGAGAAGCGAGACGTTAGCAGAGATCATTAAGGTAGAAAGCGCATTGGCTGGCACAGTGGCCGGATTGCAAAATGATGTTGCGGGCGGTTGGGCTTCAGCTGCTTACCTTCCATGTTGACTGATTAGGTGCGAGAGATAGGAGTTGGTGTGGAGGGGGCGGGCGGAATGGGCGATTCGGTATCGCTGTAGGAATTGAGTATTAGTTGAATAAAAAATCAGATGGCTCTGCTGCAGGCCTCTACAGGAGAAGGTCGAGTGAATGGGGAGGAGGCTTACAGTTGCGGGCGATAGGGTTAAGGTTCTGTGTGAGAGGCAAAGTCGGTGGGTGCTGCTAAATAAGCGGCCAACGATTCTTGCCCAGTTTAGCGGGGCGGCAGTAAGTGCGAGGTTGGGTGAAGGAGACGACGAACGACAACAAGAGCACTCGGAATCCTCGTTGCGGACGCGGAATTTCATTCTATTCACTGCAGAGCCGCCATGCATCTTATACTTCGCAACAAATTCCTCTTAGGCTGCACTATTTCTATTTTTTCCCTGTCCACGCAAGCTCTCCGCCACAGCATGGAGATTCGTCTTCCGCCGTCATGGAGAGAGACACAGAATCAGGCAGCGCCAAAACGCCCTTGGCAGCCTTTGGGCGGGCAAAAACAAATTGGTTATCACAGCATGATACGTGTTAGGCGCTCTACTCGACCACTGCTCATGCCAGCTCCTGGTGTTGCTCCCAGCCATCCGCAGCTCACCGCCAACTCACCATGTCCGTCGATCCCAGCGAATGGGGAGTCATTCCGCTGCACATCACGTGGAATGAGGGGTAGCAAGCTGCCAGGTGCGGAGCTCCGCAGCGGACATTCAACAAGAATTTTTCGTGATGCACACCGCCCATGGCAATTTAGTTTTGCGATCTGCGCTGTGTTTAGGTGAACAAACAGCAGTGAATACCCCCGAGACAAGCTTGCAACGGCGTTGTGGTGACAGACTATCATGGAAACCCGTCGAACATCATGGTGCCTTCCCGAGGGGTCGGCCAAACTCGACCTGCGTCATCTCATCGCCCGCCGAAATTTCTAAAGTATGCCTAAATAAAAACGCCGCACGAGCTGCCTCACCCACCTTTCATCCTAAACCTCGATCCCGCTCGAAACTTTGACGTTCTGTGAGAGATCAACAGATTCCATAAAATGGACAACCGAGCCCTCAACGTCCTAAAATGGGGCATCGAGAACTCCGACGTATCACGAAACGACCCTACCGCGCAGAAGCATCCGGGCATGGGGCTAGACCCCAAGGGGTTGCAGGAAGTTTTGGGGATATATGCGGCAAAATCAGACGCCGAGCTAATGGAAGATGCAATGAAGACCATCACAGACCCAAACACCTCGCTCGACGCAAAGATCGCGGCCTTCAAAGATTTCGAGCTGTTGGTCGAGGGCATCGACAATGCGAACAACTTGGAGAACGGGCAGCTGTGGAGAAGACTGGTGGATCAACTTGAGCACGAGGAGGATGAATTGAGGCGCTACGCAGCATGGTGCGTTGGAATAGCAGTTCAAAACAACCGTCGAGGGCAAGAGAGGGTAAGTTGCTCCCTAACTCGTCGTATTGGAACGAAAAATTGCTGACTGTTCTGAGTTGCTGGCTATCGGGACTATACCAACTCTTGTCAATCTCGCGACCGAAGATCTGAACGAGCAGGTACGAAGGAAAGCAGTGTTTGCCCTATCATGCGCCTCCCGAAACTTCCAGCCAGGCCTCGATACTGTCGTTGAGAAAGTGCCTCCCCGCTTCAAACCAAAGGAGAAGCTGGATGCTGCAGACATGTCCTCGGTGGACAGTTTGATTGATCAGTTAAAGGAGGATGCAGCGCGTGCTCGTTGATTTCCTCAGGAATACTTGATTGCATGCATAGGCGTTTGGGACTTGGGAATGGCTTACGGGGCATCCATCTATGTACAAGTGAATTTCATTGTGCTCGCATTTCGTGTTTCTAGAACGTCACGAGAACCAATGAACAAAGCGGCATCATCTGCACGCGCACCGATTCATGGATATGAGAAGAAGATGAAAATCAGTCTGGGTGAGAATGGCGCCGAAAATTGGTGTCGGATTATAATTCATGAATCTTATGCCGGGCTGCCTAATGCGGTAAAGCGGATCTCCACATGGTCCTTACCTGACCGATTAGATGGCCTAAATAAAAACCCTAGCACGCCTAGGTTGTTGCTGAACTTCAACATAAGCATAAAACCCATCGCCATTTCCCAGCAACTGGAAATTTGGCAACTCACCGGCGCTCACTATTCGCTGTGAAGAATGATTGCCTCTGGTTGAAAGACGTTTTTATGTCACCGCTGAATCGGCGTTGCTTGAAAAGAAAAAAAATTCTTAGTCAAAGCTTAGCATACAATTACCACCGCTGCCTTCTACATTCTGCCCGTCGTATAGGATACCCATACTTGGAGACAATGGTTTTCTCGTCCTCCTCATTCTTATCTGACAGCGATGGTGAGTCCACCATCAGGGCTGTTGATGAACGAACTCCTCTTCTTGTCACAGCAACCGCCGAACCAGTAGCAGAGCCGATTGAGGAAGTTCCTAAAATCAATGGAAACACGGAGCGGGATGGAGAAGACGAGGATGCTCCCTTACCGTTTATTCAGATCTTCTTCTTGTGTTACACGAGACTGGTCGAACCAATTGCCTTCTTCTCCATCTTCCCGTACATCAATAAAATGATTTACGACACAGGAGGTATCGAGAAGTCCGATGTCGGTTTCTATTCTGGGCTCATCGAGAGCTTATTTTCTGCCACGCAGATGTGTGTCATGATAGCTTGGGGTCGGGTAAGGTGCTCACGAAACAAGACTTGAACTGCTGCTAATTGCCATTCTCTAGGCTGCGGACCGCTTCGGAAGGAAGCCAGTATTGGTATTCTCGTTGTGCGGAGTCACAGTTGCGACTGCACTATTCGGCATGAGCAAGACGGTATGGCAGATGATTCTGTTCCGATGTCTTGCGGGGGTATTCGCAGGTACCATAGTGTGAGTATCCGAAACCCCGAATGTATGATATCGAGCTCACATCATCAGGACTGTTCGAGCCATGATTACAGAAAATAGTACGAAGAAGACACAAGCAAGGGCATTCAGCTACTTCGCCTTCGCGGGAAACCTGGGTATATTCGCAGGACCCTTCATTGGCAGGTAGCTCCTTACTATCTCGTGGACCGCATTAACATTGGTGCAGGCGGCGCCCTCGAGAGCCCAGCTGATAAGTTCGAATCTACTCTTGGTCGGATTCGGTTCTTCAGGGAGTATCCATATGCTTTGCCTGGATTCATTTCGGCCTCTATAGGTGCATCTGCTGCAATACTGTCAGCATTGTTCATCAGAGAGGTTGGTCACCGCTTGATATGGGGGGAACTGGATCGCGCTAACATCGTATGCTAGACATTGTATCTCCACCGCAGCAAGAAGAAGTCGAACGAGACACCTATGTCCACTTGGGAACTGCTTAATTACCCAGGGGTCAGACAAGTAATCTTGATCTACAACCACGTCTTGCTCTTGGCTTTTGCATTTACAGCAGTGTTGCCCGTTTATCTCTTCACGCCAATAGAGCTCGGAGGAACGGGCTTCTCTCCTTTTTATATCTCCGTAACCATGGGAATTGCCGGTCTTTCTCAGGCGTTATGGCTTCTTTTAATTTTCCCATCTCTCCAACACCGTATTGGGACTGGAGGAGTTCTTCGATTGTGCGCTGCAGCGTGGCCATTCTTCTTTGCCGCCCTACCGATATGCAACGTGCTTTTACGGCATAATTTAAGGATAGCATTTTGGATTCTAGGACCGGTTAATGCCGTCGTCGGAAGCGGGGTCGCTATGGCTTTCAGTAAGTGTCGGTCTAAGTACTTTTCTCAGAGTTTCGCCGACATATACTAGCTGCAAATCAACTCGCCGTCAACGATATTGCCCCTTCTCAAGAGACGCTCGGTACTCTGAACGCTATGGTGCTAGCACTCTCTAGCGGCCTCCGAGCATTCGTACCTGCACTCTCTACGAGCCTCTGGGCTACGGGTGTCAGGTTACAGATATTTGAGGGAGAACTGTTTTGGGTGGTCGTCATTGGGTTTGCACTAGCATTGAGTGTGATGCTCAAATATATACCAGAGAAGGCGGAAGGGAAGCCTCAAAGGAGGGTGAATGGCGAAGTATGAAAGGAACACTGTCGAAAGTGGCATACCAGAGTGCGCCTCAACTGACTCCCTTTCCCAGGCCTTGCAAGCTGCATAATGCTTCAACAGGATGGTTTAGCGGCTTGGTTAGAAGTATACGGCCTATGGATTTCCTCACTCAATGGAAGGTATCAGGGATAGCAAAAGATGAATGCTTGGATGGTACTTTTGGTGTCCCATTTTCTTTCTCTTTTTGTTGTTCCTCTTTAACATCAGTCTAGAAAAATGACATAGAATAGATTAGAGGTGAGATCGTACTCAACTGAAAGAGCCCATGACGCTGACCAGATGCAGGAGAATGGAATTCACCTCTCAAAGGAAATTATCCGCATGTGAACAGTCTTTCCAAGTCAATGCTGCATAGAAGAGTCGGCACCCCGAAACGTACATCTATGGTAGCAATATTGCTACCGTTCCGTTTGCACCCTACACCCTAGGTTGACAGCAACATTGAGGGTTGTGGAGCTAGAAACTGGGTACGAGCACGAGGGATGGTGAATGCGAGGTGAAAGGTAAGACCAAGACAATCGTCATAACCAAGGTGTTCTTGTCGGTGCGCCACTTTTTTCAGCCTGGAGGTGATTGTGAATGCACATGCCACCTTACTGAATACAGTTCCCCTAGCATTGACAATTCTTATCGTACATATAAACAACGGCACGCTGCCAAAACTTCACGACAAGCTTTATATCCTCCAACACGCCAACCGACAAAGATGGTCCCCAGCAATCAAGTTCAAACCGCTCTCAGAGGGATCGATACGCAGGAGCTCTCGAGAGACATCCATGTTTCGAAGGAGCTTGTTGATCGCATCCTGGAAGCCGCAGTCAACGATAAGGGTCATTCGATGTAATTTTGAAATTACCGCTAACCAGACGTTCAAGTCGTCGACGACCCTCAGTCGGGCTCGCTCCCTGGAGATATTGAATGGCTTTCCTCAATTTCCGGTCACTCCCGCACTCTGCAGGACGCGTTCAGAAACGTCTGGGACAGGAGCGAGTACCCGGACTATTCGGGAAGGGCAATTGTCCCGCTCAAAGATATGCAAATGTTGAGAGACGGTACGGAAGGTCTCCACCGTAAGATCGTCAAAATCTCCACGAACTTGTTAGCACAGCTTGCGCCAGAAGTGAGAACACAATATGAGCTAGAGGGTTGGATGTTGGACACGGGCGAACTGGGACCGGCGAACGCTTCGCCGCCTGCTCCCAAGGGGACTGCCACTGGCCGACCGCGTGCCCGCGAAGGTTCGGAGGCGTTAACCCTGTCTGGATGGCAGGATCCTGCTAATAGGTCTACAGTTGCAAAGACATACCAGAGTCCTTATCCCATGATAAATTCTGTGTCTACCAAAGGCGGCCTCATCGACCGTGGCACGGATGTAAGCGTCCAGAATGGGATATTAACCGATCAAGTAGGTTCAAGTGTAGGCTTTTCGCCAAACAGTATCCCAACTTTGTTGTCACGGATTTTTCCTTCTTTGCCTTTTGGGTTGGCAGAACACCAGGTCTCAAGTCCGAAGAGAAAAGGTTTTGAGGCTGATACAGCTCCACTCTCACCTAATAAACTGAAGAAATCTGTCAACGGCTTCATAGTGTGGGGGATGCCTCTTCGGAAGAAGATGTTCGAAGAGAACCCGGGCTTGACACTTGGTAAGTTGTTACACATCGAGCCTCACTTTTGACATGTACCTTGCCCTCCACCGAGCATCGCCTACTGAATGTACAACTCCTGTCTCGGCGTCTAGATCTGGGTCTACATTGTAGTCACAATACATGGCGCGTAAAGCTAGGGTAAGGTTGTTGTGGGTGATGTGATTTGTGAAGTCAAAAGTCCCACCGGAGGTCGCATGAGGCGTTACGGACTCCAATTCCATGGACTGGAGCTAATTTCGTTCCCATCTAGGCGAGGCGAGCAGAAGACTCTGTGAAATATGGAAGGGAATGAGTGACGCGGAGAAGGGAACCCGGATGGTTCTGGCAGAGCAGGAGAGGGAACGATACAGGAAACCGGATCGAATTCTTAAGGCTGGAGGTGAGATTAAGGCCAAAACCAAAGCCAACGATCTGTCAGCCTAAGGGAGGAAGCCGAAGACCTCACCCGACGCTTGCCGCGGCAATCGTTTATGACGGCTCCCACTCAGTTACCGGCGACAACAACTCCTTCTCAACAGCCGGCTACGATGGCTCCTTCTCAACAACCGGTGGTGACGGCTCTTCCGGTTCCCACAACCTCCTCTCGAGCATCTAGTGCGGATATTCTGCTCCAGAAGATCAAAGATGATCTAGCCAACGCACCATCGATTCCAGAATTCCCCCATCTGCCTCCGCCACCAACTGCGTTCTTTCAATATCGTGAGCAGGTGAGTTATCCTGCCGGCCCATACATGCTCCCACAGCTTTGGCAGTCTCATGAACCCCGGGAATTTTCACCAGTTCCAGTTCCACACGCGCTGCGCTATCGGGCCCAGAGGGTCAAGGGCAAGGCGAAGAGCAAGACTAAAGCCCGTGCTCCGGCGAATCCTGACAGCAAAGGATCTTGCGTCGACAACGCGATCAATTTGACCAGCGACTAAATTCAGGCCTTATATTAGCTACCGGATCATAGCTTGCATCAGCCGTAACTTTGGGCGTGTTGTTTTCTTATTGGCCAGTGTTTGGCAGGTGGCGTTTAGGATTGTCTCTTGGGCGCTTTGCTTTCGCGGCACATGTATGTAGCTACCGTAATAGGACAACTGCGATGCTAATTCGCCCACCTCATACTCCATCCACAGTGCCTACTGGAATTGGAATCCTATGTTTAGACACCTAGATCTAGCTCTGTAAAGGCTTCTTGTGGCCATAATTACACCCCACCAAAAACTGGAGCAAGGGAATGCAATGTGGTTTGTATTGGACGTTCTGCCATCATACTTTTCCTCTGCTCTCCATGTCCGCCTTTGATATCTTCATTTCACCCTTAATTTTCCTCATTCATCTTGTTGCCTCAATGTTTCAAGTCCAGCTGTGCCGCATTTGTTCCTCGGATATAGACCAATCACACCCCCAGTGGGTCCATTGTGGAATGCCGCAGGCGCTTACAGCCTCGCTACTTGACAGAACAACAGCCTACATAGGCGTCCTCCTGTTTTATCCGCTATGCCTTTCACTTATTTCTTTGCAATTATTCCCAAATTACATAGGACTGAATGGATTCTCCTTCGAGGCCGTTTTGTGGGGACGTTCGCTCTCTTCTATTGAACGATAAAGCGGATTCCCAAATTCAGAGAAGGGCAGAAGCTAGTCTGAAAAGCTCAGCACAATGTGGCTGTAAAATATGTCACTTATTTTCTACCATAGTACTTTCGGATCCTGGATGGAGGGGAGACGCGGTACATGTACAATCTCACACCTCAGGGTTGGGAATCGCAGGGCTAGAAATCTATCTGGATTTGGATAAGTCGAAGGACATATCCACATTAACGGGTGAATTCTGATTTCTTTCCTGACGCGGCTCACCTTTGGCGTTGCTGATGGGTACTTAGATCACGGTATCGACATTATACCGAAGTCCAGAAGTATATCAGGTTATACGGGGTCAGAAACGAGTTCCCACCTGGCCATAGAGTGGATAAAGAATTGTATGGACACACACCACACCCTGTGTCCTGGTCGTTCCTCAGAGCATAACCCTCTTCCAACTCGGGTTCTTGACTTGGAACCTTCCTCGGACGCAGACATCTGCTTATACGAATCTCAAGGAGAAAAGGCACCATATGCATGCCTAAGCCATTGCTGGGGTGGATTCCAGCCACTAAAGACGACTCTAGACCCCAATACCCTCTCGAAGTTTCAGCGTGAGATTTGCTGGACGGACTTGCCGAAAACCTTTCAAGACGCTGTCGCTTTCGCTCGGAGATTATCAATTCGGTACCTTTGGATAGACTCATTGTGTATTATTCAAGATAATGATGATGATTGGAAGACACAGTCGGCTCTTATGGCCGAGATATATCAAAACTCTTTGGTTACCTTAGCCGCCTCTGCTTCCAGGGGACCCAATGATGGTTTGTTCCACAATGCAAAGCCAACCTACATTTCCCGCGAGCTTTCTAGCATCACTCAACAACCGAATCACTACTTTATATATGCCCGTTCAAGGCTTCTGCACCAAAAAGTCTTATTACCCTTGATGGGTCGAGGTTGGGTGTTCCAGGAGCGATTATTAAGCCCCCGCTTCCTACATTTCGGCCGTGATGAGTTGATCTGGGAATGTATGGAATGCATCACCTGCGAATGCAAGGCCATGGAAGGTATCACAGAGAGACGTATGTGGCTGGCTTCAAAAAATCGATTTCTCAAGCGCGAACTTGAAACGCTCTCCCCACGTGACGTTGGCTATTCATGGAGGAGGGTGATCCATGATTACTCGGAAATGGGTTTGTCCAAAGAGAAAGATGTTTTTCCGGCCATTTCTGGAGTTGCCAAGAATATGCCCCCGAATATGGGTTTAAGGTACTTCGCTGGGCTGTGGGAAAAGTGGTTTGTGGGAGATCTGTTTTGGACTACGCGAAATCCCAATGCAGCCTCTCGTCCGTCAGTATGGCGTGCGCCCACATTCTCTTGGGCGTCTGTAGTTTTTGGTGAAGTAGGAGCTGGAGTTGATTGGGAATTTGATGGCTTGTTTGCGAAGGGCGAGTCCAAACAAACATATACGACGCTAAAAGAAGCCAACTGTACGTTGGCGGGAGTGGACGCAATGGGTCAAGTGGCAAAAGGGTACTGCCTTTTATCCGGACCCTTACTGCCGGCTCTGCTGGCAGGGAGAGGAAGTAAACTTTGCGTGATCCCTATATCACGCGAAACTGATATTCAAGGGCAATATAAAGGGGGATACGCATCCCAGCACATTGTCTTCTACCCAGACTACTTACTAACAGCCAGCGGGAATTACCGTGTTACACTCGGGTCAGAAGTATGGTGCCTCAAACTGACATCTCTATTTGAGAAAGATGTGGAAGCACAATATTTATTCTGCTTGGTTTTGAGAAATATAGGGGAGGAGGAAGGATGTATGGGTGTGTTTGAGAGAATTGGGTTGCTTAAGTTTAGGCGCCCCAATTTCAGCCGTTATTTTGCCGAAGTGTTTGATGGGAATCCAGTCATAGAAGATACTATGGTTAAGGTTGTGTAGGTTCTTGGATCTGTCGGGGCTAATAGCTCGTATCGTGATGCTAAAATCACGTTCAAACCAACGTTCAAACCATTTTTCAACCGTTTTCTGTCGAAAGCAATTTTCATCCCCAAACCATGTTCGCGAAAATTCATGTGGAAAGCAAAACAGTTTTCCACTGAAATTGTCTTCAGTTCCACACTGTATTCAATCATTTTTCTGCTACTTCCCCAAGTAGGTAATTTCGACACTGAGTGCGTAACTTTGCTGGCTATCTTTTATGAGCACATATACACCTGATACAGGCCAGTAGCGTGTTTTGCTCAAAACGAAATGAGCCTTGCATAGCCAGTCATCTCTTTTGAAGGCGCACCTTTTTTAATACCATACGGCGCTAAGCAGGTTCGGGGGCATAATCACAAAAGTTTGCTATGAGGATTTCGGTTCAAAGGTACGTTACGTAATTTATGTCGAGTTCTCCATCGTACATATAGTAAGCGTAGATAAAGGTATATGTTAGCATCTAACCCACGTTAAGATGGAAACGATGTTGAGCGAAATTTGATGATGTGAAGATTTCGGAAAGGGCACAAAACCAAAAAAAAAAAAAAAAAAAGGGCAAAAATAAGCGCTCTAAAAACTGTACTCAAACTCCTACTATTTCAATCCCTTTCCCTACGTGTCCAGGTATTATGTTACTTCTACAGGCATGATTATCAGAGCAACTTATAGACACAACATGCGCGGCCTGCTTACACCTAGAAAAGACTAGCGTCTGATCTCGATCCTTCACCAATCTCCCATTTCCGAATGACCTCACTTCACCATCTCATGCTCCATCGAATATATTATCGTTTGGGTAGCTCCGATATTCCCTTCAAATCAGGTGCTGTCAGAAACCCTGATTTCGGCTGTGCTTCTTTAGCCTTAACTAAGTCTACCCCTACTACGGTCTTCCACCTGCAATGATGGTTGACAGCGGTTTCTTTCAACCAGGAATTCACCAACCGCTATATAATAAGCGAAAACCTTAATGCAACCTCCCATCAAAAGTTATGCCTAGGATTAAAAACTTGCCCCTCCTCTCCATACAGTTCTTAATTTCCTTTTTCGGACCCGGTTAATCTCCTTATGTAGAAGGTGTCATTTCAAAACTAGGCTGTGCAGGGTTATGACGCAGTAATACGGGATGCAAATTCATTGGCCGAAACAAGCGTCGTTCAAGTCCTTCACATGTGCCTGTCGATCTAGAAACGGGCCCGCAATGTTTGAGGGTTTAAATGGACATCAGGCCGTCTTCTAATATTCCGAAGGTTCCGGTTGTTCTTCCGATTTATTGCCATACAGGCTAGAAACAGCATATTCAAAATGCTGGCCTTCGTTTTGTCAACTCTCCTGCTCTGCACGACTCTCGCCTCCGCCCAACTCCAACCCCTTCACACTTCCTCACGATGGATCATGGACTCCAACAACAAGCGCTTCAAAATGCGGTGCATAAACTGGGCCGGACACATGGAAGCCAACGTCCCGGAAGGCCTCCAACACAACTCCGTCGACAACATTGCAAAACTGATTGCGGACTCTGGCTTCAACTGCGTGCGCCTAACATTCAGCATCGACATGGCCTTGAACCAGAACCAAAAGGTCAGCGACAGTTTCAGTACACTGACCGAACGTGCCGGCGCGGATAAAGCGGCCGTAGACGGACTTTGGAAGAACGTCCTTGAGAAGAATAAGTGGATCGAGAACGTTAGTGTCGGGGATGCCTTCGCAAAAGTCATCGATACCCTCGGTTCCAGGAACCTGCGCGTTATACTAGACAACCACGTCAGCAAAGCATCATGGTGCTGCAATCTCGAGGACGGTAACGGCTGGTGGGATACTGCGCCCGTGTACATCGCCGCCAACAGCCGCTACTTCAATACGCAGAACTGGCTCAAAGGGCTGGAAAATATCGCCAAATTCGCGGCCTCGCACCCTGCCGTCGCCGGGATCGGACTTAGGAACGAGTTACGCGCTGTACCGGTGCTGCAAGATGGAAATGGTCATAGTGATTGGTACAATCTGGTCTCCCAAGGCGCATCAATGGTCCACAACGCGAACAAAGATCTCCTGATCATGATCGGCGGCGTAATGTCCAGCACCGACTCTTCCTTCCTACGTTCAAAGCCACTAGACCGGTCTCCCTTTGGCGACAAAGTAGTCTGGGAATGGCACCAATACACATTCTCTCCCCCCTGGATCATTTCCTTCAAAAACTGTGCGGTATGGAAAACCGCAATTGGCGGCTTCACCGGATTTCTTCTTGAGCAAAACAAAGATTATACCGGACCGCTCTGGCTGAGTGAGTTTGGGTTCGGTATGACGGGCGGGCCACCGGAGAGAAGCGGAATCGGGACCGAGGATGATTATAATTATTTGAAGTGTATAGTTGAGTATGTTACGGGGAATGATGGGGATTGGGCGCTGTGGGCTTTGCAGGGGAATTATTATGTTAGGGATGGGGAGGTGAATAGGGATGAGGGGTGGGGGTTGGTGAACTCGGATTGGACGACTTGGAGGAATCCGGCGGTTAAAGAGGTGCTGGGGAAGATGTGGGATGTTACGCAGGGTCCGTAGAGAGGAATTGATATTATCTTTTGCGGTTTGGATGGTGGCTGCCATGTGCTTGGGTAATCGTGATATCTGTTAATGGTACCCGTTCAAGTCTTCTCTCAGCGCTGGGCTTCTTGCTCCATTCTCTTCAACTTTTCTTCAACCTTGTCACCGCTTTCGTTCGCCACTTCCTTCCTGGTATTTTCCTTCGTCGTACTTCCACTCCACCATAATATCTCTTTCGTGTCTTTTCTTCTCACACACCTTCTATGCCTCTCTCGCTCGAACTGAAGAAGCCAGGCCTGCCCTTGTGATATTCGAACCATTCGCCAACATTACCGAATGTATGTCCAGTTCTCCAACGTTCATCGCATTCTCCTGCTCCAGAGAACTTACGGAGCTACTCTGAGCAAAACAGACCTCGCTCTCTAGATCCGACGGAACGAAGGACGAATTAGACCTCGGGCTTCAGTTCGAGTCTTCTAGCACATGCCACACCTCATCATCTGCTCTCAGTTGGGGAAGGTGACTCGCGATGGAGCTACGATGGCTCGGAGACGGATATGGGCCGGCATTTTGCTCGATCGGAGAATTCGGGTATGCAATTTTCCTTTCTTTCGAGAATATTGAGGCAGTATTTAAGTGCAAGCACAAACTTATTATAATTATGAAACCAGCGAATACAATACCCTAGAGGATGTAAGCCTACATGCCTTCTACTTTTATGCTCTGATATTGTTTGAGGGGTGACTCGGCCGCCGAGGGCGATGGAAATATTGAAATGGTCGCAGACATTATGAATGGAGAGAAGAGTGCAGCCTTGTCTCACAAGGCTGGGTTTTGTGACATACCTTTAAATGGAATAGTCTGTTCACTTTGCTGGGTCAGCTCTTCGGGGCTAAATCGACGCGTTTATAAGTCGATTTGCTAATGCATGTAGGAAGGCGATGCAAGCCATGTGTGGCGAAATCCACCACACACGGGATGGGAACCATTCGGTGATGAGAAATATAGTTCGGGGCGAGAAGGCATAGCATCCAACGTTGTATGCACGTATGCCGGGCCGAACGGATAAGGCTGAAGCACCATCGCAAGCCGTACCTTGTCTGCTTGTCCTATAGTGCAAAGTTATCACGTTGCAGATCCCTGCCAAACTTCAATTGTCGCTACTTGGTAGTGTTGAAAAACGTTGTGTATTCGTAACTTCGTGCGATCATATCTTCGTAAAGCGAATTCACATCCCCATACCTAACCCAAATATCACACCCGCAAGCCCCACCATCACGCCTATAGTTGCGACCGGACGATCCGCCGCACCCGTGCCTGACGCAACTGCGACGCCTATCTGATCTGCATTACCTGCGGAGACAAGAGTCGGATTCGTTCTTAAAGTCGATGCAGCTTGACGAAAATATGGGGGAGAGTTGGATTGTGTCTGTTGGAGATGCGCTTGGGGTGGTTGCTGAGTGGGTTGGTAGGTTTACTTGGAGGGAAGGGAAGGGGAAGATGTGCGACTAACGCGTCGAGGATGAAAGTCCATTAGAGCTAGTGTTGAAGCCACAAGGGCGAAAAGGATAATGTTGATGATGGCCCGTAGATGCATGGTGTCGAGGTAGAATGAGGATGTACTTCAGGCAGTGCGAAATTGAGATTTGATTCAACAAGCAACAGTCGGAGGTCAAGGGAAGTAATAAAAGGTTGTATTCAAGCGGTCGGATATGGGCGGATATGTGAGACATTCATCGCTGTGAAATCATCCGCATATCTCGGATAGCATTTTGTATGATGAAATGCATGGGAACTAAGCCTCAGCTTGATACGACGGCAGATGACCGCATGCAGGGACTGTCGGACCAATCGGGGGATAGACCTGAATGCTCCACATGACTACACCGCTGATGAAAATGGGTTAAAAGCAAAAACAAAATAGACGAAAAGGGTTGGGTATCTTAACGAACAATCGAGAAACTGCCTTAAAACTTGTACGTTGCAAAGAAGGCGTTGCGAATGGGACTTCTGTCGGAAGTGATATGCTTCGCGCCGCCTTTCCCAAGCCATTTGGAACCACGACCTCTCCAACAGAGAACAGATCGACCATTGCCTTGCCCTGTTACTTTGAACTCACAGTGCGGACTCGGATCGTCTTCGTCGTTTTGATCAGGCTGATCTCTCCATATTTCAATACCATCGAAGATTTTGATGTCACGAGCCATACGTGCAACCCTGAGAGCCTGATCCAGATCTGCAACTTCAAACAATACAATCTCAGCTTCAACATCGTAAGCAATTTCGAGTAAGCGCGGGTAAAAGGTATCGCCCTGCTCCGTGCCTGGCTTCTCTTCCCGAGCAGGAGGAACGAGGGCGAGCTTTGGCTCGAAGCCGCGGACAGAGCGGGTTGTTGTTTTCCAATAAGCAGAGGGAGATATGTACGGCGGGTTCGAGATTAGGATGTTCCAGAATTGCGGCTTCCGCAGGAAATCCATGACGGCCTTGAAGGAAGGTGGGTCAAAAGTTTGGTCACCACAAGGATCGATCAGGACATCTCCCATCATGAACTCTATTACTGCCTTGCTGTCCCTATATCCGTGCTCCTGGAATACACATTTGAGATTATGATGAGCTAGTCGAACAGCCTTCTCAGAGACATCAACTCCGAGCAAGCGCAATCGGACATCCTCGCGCCGTGCTTTCTCGAACTGGTGTCGGAAGAGCAGAGGAATGCAGCCCGTTCCAGTGCAGAGGTCTAGGACACGAAGTTCGGATGGAAGGCCTTCAGCTCGGCGAAGCAGATGCACAAGATGTGTGACAGAGGCAGCCGTATCTTGTCTATTGACTTTCGAATCAGCAATTGTCCTTCAAGACGCCAAATGCAAATATGCCAAACCTTGGAATCAAAACACCGGGCCGACATTGAATCTCCAAATCACCAAAGTATTCTGTGCCTAGGATATACTGCAGAGGTTTCCCAGAAGCCCTCTCGCACACAAATCGCCTCAAAAGTGACCCATGGCTCTTATTCAGGCTGGTTTGCGTCAACTTGACGTGTTCGCGAAGCCATCGCAATTCGTTCTGGGCGGAAGTGAGATCGCGGCAGGAGCGGAGAAGCGGTGCAAGGAGGGGGTTAATTGTGTATGCATGGCGAAGTAGTCCATTGGAAAGTCGGGGCATGTCATCGTAGAGGATTCATGGAGATGCAACTGGATGGTGTTGAGGATGGGTATGGTAACGCGTTTCGGAGCTAGATGTCAGTCCGTGCGGGGCGAACACCAAAACCTATATCACCTCCAACGACATCCCTCGAATTTGGTATAGTGGGGTTTCGCGACCCCAACAATTTTGAGGTTTTCATTTTAGGTGCCGATACAGGGTAATTTGGCTTCAACAAGCTTTGTAGGTATCAATTTAGGTGCTTATACATAGAGATGTTGACTTCAATAGGGTGATGCACAGTCAGAAGGCAAGGTCACAGCGGTGGGCTAGCTTTCGGTACATGTCACCGCAGCTACTGTCTCGACTCTGATTTTCTAAATTTTCACTGAACACCTATCCTATGGGCCTATACAACCATGAACTCGGCAATCTGCTTGCTGTAGATCTATTTTAAACTACGTATCCTGATTGTACCTGCCTTGCTCCGTTCTGGGCTACACCTTCTAATCCTTGTTGCCATGAACTACATTTGTCTTCTGAAGAACCTTGCGTGGGCCAGCTAGGTCGGATTGATCAACGTCTGTAACCTTCTGCTCTTCGTTGAGCTGCGGCCTGAGGTGCTTCGTCCGTTCAACCTCAGCCTGGTTGACGAGGTACTGTTTGAAGTCCTTCTGCTGAATCTCGGCCTGGAAGTTGGCCCAGCCGCGGCCGAGGGCATTGGCTTGCGGTGCTCGGGCAGGGCGAGCAACGGGCGCGGACTGAATCCTAGCATGCTGTTTACCACGGTTCTTGTTTTTGTTGTCGTTACGACCATGTCCGCAGTTGTTTCCTTGAACGTTGTTTCTGTTCCAGTGCTGCGTAGAACCTGGGTTAGCAGGACGGGCATCGCGGGATTGAACAACGGGCTGCGGTCTGTCGTTGGCGACTGGGAAAACACTGGCGAGAGGACTCTGGCGAGCCTTGAGTTCCTCGACTTTGAGCTTCGAGATGGCGATGACGAGCTTCTTGGTCAACCAATTGCCACGAACGCTGGTTCCAAAGAGATTGTCGCCGGGCAATTTCGCGGTGATAGACTGGAGTAGCCGAGCGAAGAGGTTACATTCCCAGTACTTGATGGAAAAGAATGCCAGTAGGATCATGACAACCAAGCCGGCGCAAACGGGTGGATAGAGCGCATGACCGACCATAGGCTCGAAGAGTTCCAAGGCGAGGTACGTAGAAATGGCGACGCAAGCTGCCATGATAGACAGCAACGAGGCGAGTGCAATCGGTTTGAGAGTGGCGACCATGAGATTCTTCGCGGGCTCGAGGATCTCGGCGTAGACAGAGTCCTCAAACTGAGGGAAGGGCTCCTCTGGGATACTCTTACTGAGGAACTTGCATAGCGGCTCCCAAGTGGAGATCCTGTTGACTTCGAGGAGACGCCTAGCAGGAACCTGCTGGCGAATCTTCTCGTAGTGGTCCATGTAGGCCTGGCGGGTAGTAATGCCGTCGACCTTGCCGCCGTAGAAGGGAACCATAGCTGTGTTGACGAAACCGGAGATCTTGCCGAAGAAGATCGGATCAAGACGAGCAAGCAACTTCAACGGGCTGAAGGTTGACAGGCCGAGCCAGAAGGAGGTGTGATTCATAGAGGCCATCCACTCATCTGGATCACGGTAGGTAATGATGATCTTGGCATCCGGGTATGCCTTGAGCAGTTCGTCGGTGAAGTAGACAGCTGGTCCATCGACCAAGGCCTGGTGAATGAGGTCAGCTAGCTTTCGTCTGATCAGAAGGATATGATATTTCTTACGTCATAGCGACCCATGAGCTTGTCGAACTCGTTGCGACCGAACGGCAAGCCAGCAGCCTTGCTTTCGGCACATTCCATCCAGAGGCCGAAGTCGCGTTCATGACTTTTGACGACTTCTTTAGTATCATAGACAATACAACCAAGCTTCTTGAGGGCCTCGCTCATAGCTTTGTTAGTCAGCAGGCTGTTTAAAAGGCGTGGCGGTGAGAATACTTACAAGCTACGCCGGTTCCTGGAAGACCGAGGACGATTGCTTGCTTGAGCTTGATGAATTTGTTCTGGTCTTTGTCGACCAGGCGGCTGCCTTGAGCAGCAATGGCGGTAGACATTGTGTTCGTGCGTATGAAGGTGCTTGTGTGTTATAGCGGTCAAGAAGGCGTGTAAGAAAAGTTGGTGTGAGGTGTATGTGGAAGAAGTGGGATGTTGGATGCGGGAAAGAGGAGCTGTGTGCGGAAGCAGAAAAGCATTTTTAAGGAGGAGGTTGGCAGTTTTATTGAGAGACCGGGAACAACGAAATGATGAAGCTGAGTCAAAACCTCTCGCTACTAGAGTTGAGAGGCAGGTGCGGTCGACCTTGCATTCACACCTTGATAACCAAGTTGCATTCACCTCTCCCTCACACTCAATTTTGCGTTTGGGTTCACCAGCGCCTTTCACTCGAGATCTTACTGGATGGCTCGTACTCAAGGTGGTAGAAGAGTGCTGGTTTATATGCGCCTGACTGGTAGGTGTCGAAGTGATACTTGATTCACCTGGGCAGGGTCGACATGGCAGTGGCGCATTTAGAGATTTCTCTCTTTCCCCACCGCCAACAGCCACCGCAAATTCGTTGGGATGAATACGATCAAAACACGCAGCATACGCAGCATACAGCCGCGTCCTTTTGCCAGTTCCCGTACGCCTTCTAACCATCTCTTTTGTCCAAGACTTGACTTCGACAAATGCACGGACCACTTTGGGTTTGATCGTGCACACACCATATCCAACCAGCGCCTCTCTGTAGTTCCATGGTTCAGCCTTAGCGTTGTTCAAAACGGCGAAGCCACAGCCACCTCTGAGGCTCTCATTGAATGTGGGCACGGCAATTCCTGCTGCGAGGGCTGTACGAGGAAGTGGCACATGGTTGTGCGATGTATCCGGATTCCGACTTTGGCGACATATAAGCTTTCTTGTAACTGGCTTGGTGAACTACTTACTGCATTGATTCATGAGCCTTACCACTTGGCTCGCTCTACCCGTGTCTAGATATGTACCCCACGTGTCTGCAGGCACAAAAATGCAACTGCCGAAGCGCTTGAGCTCTGGTTGCCTTCACTGTGAGCTCGGATATATTGAACCGACGTCTTTTGCCTCCTCCATCTGTCTTCAGTGAGATATGTATTCAATTCGTAAAATCTGACAAGACAAACTCTTCACAACGACGACTGTGTACCGTAATTTGGAATAAAGTTAAACATTGCTTCTCGCAGATCTCCGCCTCATCCCAGCAATCCGGGCGCAAGCTTACCCTTCATTAAAGAACCCGGTTGAACATGCATACATCCAGATTCCCCCAAACGACGTTTCCTCAGTTCTAGCCCTCCATACTCCCCCACACCCAAATTGTCTGTAGTGCCAATATGGCCTGCCCTTGGCGCAGTTGGCCTCTCCCTGTGGGGTCCCCGCTTCCCTCCCTCCACCCTTTTGCTTGGCAGGGCGTTCGGCAATTGGATAAACTGCAACTGCCATTCATCCATGCTGGGCAAAGCATCTCCAAATACTATAAGTGAACCCCGGCCGCTCAACATGCTGTTTAACGCAACCTCACTGCTTCACATGAGTGTGCAGAAACAATGGCCGATATCAAGGACGAGTCGTGGCTCGCCCATTGGAGGGTCTTCGCGGCGTGCGCCGTTATGACCATGTCGCCCTTCCAGTATGGAGTCGATTTTGGCATGATTGGAGGCTTGCAGGCCATGCCTGGTTTTCTGCGGGTACGTTTCTGAGCCGCAATCACAAGTCACCTGTCACTGATTTTGGAGATCAGGTGTATGGCTATCGAACTCCTAAATCGCCTACGGGATGGAATCTATCTACCGAACGCCAGCAATTGATCTCATCATTGATGACCTTGGGCGCCTTCATCAGTTCTGGGCTTGCTGGCATCGCGGCCATCAAATTTGGGCGTCGAGGCTGTTTGTGGCTCGCATGTGTCACCTGCTGCGTTGCGAACATAATTATGATGGCGACCACCCACATCGGCGCTCTTTACGTCGGCCGTCTTGTTATTGGTCTCGCGAACGGCTACTTCATGACCTTCTCTCAACTATATATTCAAGAGAGTAGTCCCGCGAAGTACCGTGGTCTCTTTTTGACAGGATTTCAGTTCTTCACCTCATTTGTAGGCACATACCCTCGGTTTCATGTTTCTCAAGTAATGCATCTGACCTCCGTGAAGGGTACTTTGATTGGAACAATCGTGGACTGGGCAACAGCCAAACGGCCCGACAAGACCGCCTACCTCATCCCACTCGGTATGATATACATCGTCCCCCTTTTCCTAGCCGTCGGCATGATATTCATCCCCGAATCACCCCGCTGGCTCATCCTCCAGGGGCGCTACGAAGACGGCCTCAAGTCCCTCGCCTGGCTTCGACCGGACGGCTACGACGTCGATGCAGAGGCGACGGAGATTCGAGCCGCCATCGAGAAAGAAAAAGAGCTAAGCTCCGGCGTCGGACCCCTCGACATGATCAAGAACCCTGTCGACCGACGCCGAACCATCCTCGCTGTCTGCGCTGTGACGCTACAGGCCGCCTCGGGTTCCATGTTCATCATAGCCTACAAAGCCTACTTCTTCGCCATGGCCAAAGTCAGCGACCCCTTCGCCATGACAAACGTCCTCAGCACAATCGGCCTCCTCGCCATCATCGCCAACTCGCTCATCATCGTGCGCTTCGGCCGTCGAAGGGTTCTCCTCATGACCGGTCTCCTCTGCTGCGGCATTCTCCAACTCATCATCGCTATCGCGTACGAGAAACAACCCGGCACCAGGACGATCGGCAAAGTCCTCGTCGCGCTATCTTGCTTGTACATGTTCAGCTACAACGGAATGATTGCAACATACGCCTGGCTGGCGGGTGGCGAAATCCCTACCCAGCGTCTCCGCTCCTACACTTTCGGTCTCGCGGCCGCTGTTGGTTTCCTCGGCGCGTGGCTCACCACATTCACCGCTCCCTACTTCATCAATCCAGCCAGTCTCGACTGGGGTCCGCGGTACGGATTTATCTGGTTCCCGTCCTGCGTGATCGCCGCGACATGGGTGTTCTTCTTCCTACCGGAGGTGAAGGGACGTACGCTGGAGGAAATTGACGAGATGTTTGAGGCGAGGTTGCCGGCGAGGAAGTTCGCGAATTATAAATGTGTGGGTGTCTTGAATACCCTGGATGCGGAGGCGAGGAGGAGTATTGAGAAGGAGAAGGTGCAGGTGCTCAGGACTGAGAAGGTGCAGACGGAGACTACTATTACGAATACGGCATGAATTGGAAATGATGAACGGAGGGATGAAGGGTGTGGTGAAGGAAGGCGAGGGAATGAATGATGTGATATGCGAATAAGTAATGAAATTGATGATTTTGGAATACAATATTCCTGCATTTCTTTCAATCTGTGTGTGTGAGAGAGAAGAGCTCTGGGAAAAAGTCAGTCAGATACCATCTCCAGGCCTCCGGCTTAACAGCAGATTCTGCCGGAAATTGCTCCGCTGTGTTGTACAGCAACCCTTATCTTACCCTTGTAATCCCGATCAAGGATCCAAAATCGACCACTTCGAAAATAGAAATCTCGAGCTCTGCCACGGCTTGCTGCACCACATTCAAGCACTACTCCAGCACGTGACAGCCAGGCTCTGCCAAGAGCCCAACCTCGCCAGTACCTCATGCGTCGGAACTCCCATTCTTCGATTTTGTCTTAAGCACTCCTTACCTCCAAATTCACTCTTCGCCATTTATGATCCTAATCTAGATAGTCTCGCCTGATATCCTCGCTGTCTGGCGAACTTCCCCCGCTTGGGTCTCTCAATATCCGCGCTTTTAATAATGCGTCTTTTGGAATTCAAGAGCCATGGAGAATTCAGCCTGACCAAGGATCTTATCGATCTTATCCCTCCTTATGCGATACTTTCGCATACTTGGGGAGATGATGATGAAGAGGTCACCTTTAAAGACGTCACAGAAGGTTCTGGGAAGAGTAAGGCTGGGTATAGAAAGATTCAGTTCTGCGGAGAGCAAGCTGCTCGCAATGGCCTAAAGCATTTCTGGGTCGACACTTGTTGCATTGACAGATCGAACAACACAGAGTTCTCAGAGGCTATCAACTCCATGTTTCGCTGGTATCATAAGGCGGCCAAATGCTATGTGTATCTATCAGACGTTCCGGCAAATGGTTATAATCAGGCCAACCAGTCCTTCCAGTGGATGTGGGAACCGGCTTTTCGGAAAAGCAGATGGTTTACTCGAGGATGGACACTTCAAGAACTTATTGCTCCGCCATCGGTTGAATTCTTCTCCCTGGAGGGCAAACTACTCGGTTGCAGGAATTCGCTTGAGCGACAAATTTACGAGATAACGGGGATTCCTGTTCAAGCACTTCAAGGAAGCTCGCTATCTGATTTCAGCGTCAAAGAGCGGATGTCATGTAACCGAGTGCAGGGAATCAATGATGTAGCAACCCATAATTAATTAAATGAGTGGAAGACTCGATCTATATACACAATCGAGGTGGATTGTACGTAAGAGCGTACGTAGGAGTGTACGCAATCTGCTGACGCCATAAGGGTCAGAGGTGAGAGATGGCGAGAGCACTACTTGATGACAAAGAGCGCTACTCGGTGACATGTCATGGGCAGGAAAACGTGAAACCAAACGCGAAGAGGACGGGGCTTATTGTCTACTTGGTATTTTTGACATCCACATGCCGCTCATTTATGGCGAGGGAAAGAAGAACGCGATCACTCGGCTCCGGGAGAGGATCGATAGGCGTTCAAAAAATGGAGTCTACGCGAGTGGATCCCCAGGAAATGGTCAGTGGTTCCTTGACTCTTCCAAATTCAAGGAATGACTTTACGCGTCAAAACAGACTTTGATTTGTCTAGAGCCTCGAGGAATAGGACAGGATACGCTGACTGGCGAAATAGATAACCCGATTAGTCGTTTACCGTACGCTGAGGATGCCTCGTTCAATTCGTATTCCAAGCAACACGAGTCCGTTTGCCTCCCTGATACGCGCGTTGATCTGCTTCGCGGGATATACAGCTGGGCTGATGGACAAGATGAGCGGTGTATCTTCTGGCTGAACGGCTTGGCCGGCACAGGGAAGTCAACGATTGCCCGCACTGTCGCTCGCAGGTACTTCGAGCAAGACCGTCTTGGGGCCAGCTTCTTCTTTTCAAAAGGTGGTGGAGATGTTGGCCATGCTGGCAAGTTTGTTACAACCGTTGCCGTGCAGCTTGCTAGCAGCGTACCCTCTCTGCATCGGTTTATTTGCGACGCTATTACGGAGCGTAGCAAAATTGTAACCCAGTCTCTCCGCGACCAATGGCACCAGCTGGTCCTCCGCCCCCTATTGAGATTGGACAGCAACGGCTTCCAATCCTCGTATATTCTTGTAGTTGATGCCCTCGATGAATGTGGCAATGAAAATGACATTGGGATTATCCTCCGCCTTTTGGGCGAAGCTCGGGCCTTAGAGACGGTCCGGCTACGAGTCTTTATAACGAGTAGGCCTGAGATTCCAATCCGACTTGGGTTTTACCAATTGCCAGAGGCTGAACACCAAGACTTTGTACTTCACAGTATATCACCGGCAATTGTAAACCATGATATCCATATCTTCCTGGAATACAAACTGGATCTTATCAGACAGGAACGCTCACTCGATGCTGACTGGCCGGGCGAAGAGGTTGTGGAGCGTTTGGTTGAGAATGCAAGCAGCCTGTTTATATGGGCGGCAACTGCCTCTCGGTTTATTCAAGAAGGAAAAAGGTTTGCAGCCAAGAGACTGACCATGATTCTCGAGGGCAGCAGTAGGGCCGTTACGGCACCGGAAAAGCATCTTAACGAGATTTACATTACTGTCCTCAAGCACTCTATTTCCCAAGACTATACGGGCGAAGAGCAAGAAGAGTTATATAGAATGCTGAGACGGATGCTTGGAGGTATAGTGGTTTTGCTCTCTCCCCTTTCTGCTCGCTCCTTGAGCAAGCTATTTAATGTCCCAAACCAGGACATTGACCAGACGATGGAGGATCTTCATTCCATCCTAGATATCCCAGAGGATCAAACGCGCCCGCTCCGTCTGCATCATCCATCATTTCGCGACTTCCTTCTCAACAAAGAGAGGTGCGGAGATCCAAACTTCTGGGTGGACGAGAAGCAAGCACATCGAATGTTAGCTAATAACTGTATACGACTTATGTCTAGCTCTCTCAAGCAAGACATCTGTGGCGTGGACGCTCCTGGTGTGCTTGTGCATAACGTAGAGAGCAGTCGAGTGGAGCAACGTCTTCCTCCAGAGCTTCAGTATGCATGTCTCTATTGGATTGAACATCTTCAGAAGAGTGGGGCTCGGCTTTGCGACAACGACCAAGCACATCAGTTCCTGCAGGCACACCTCCCTCACTGGCTTGAGGCGCTCAGCTGGATGCGGAAGGTCTCTGAAGGGATTCATGCAATCGCTTCTTTGGAGTCAATTGCTCTTGTAAGCCTACCCTGTAGCATATAGGAGGGTAGGAAGGTATCTAACTAGCCCACTCAGAAAAGTGATTGTCCGGATTTATACGCGTTTATCTATGATATGAAGCGATTCGCACTATACGGCCGGTCAGTGATTGAGCAGGCTCCTCTTCAAGTATATTGCAGTGCGCTTCTATTTGCGCCGATCATGAGTCTGGTGAGGAGGCGGTTTGTAGGCCTGGTACCTCGATGGATAAAAAGACCACCTGAAGTAGAAAAGGATTGGAATGCCTTACTGCAGACACTCGAGGGCCATTCGCGTTCCGTCAGCGCCGTGGCCTTCTCACCAGACGGCAAGGTGCTGGCATCGGCATCAGACGACGAGACAGTCAAGCTGTGGGATGCCGGTACGGGAGCGGTGCTGGCGTCGGTATCGTACGACAAGACAGTCAAGCTGTGGGACGCCAGCACGGGAGCGGTGCTGCAGACACTAGAGGTTGACGCTGTTGTTCGAACCCTTTTATTCTCTAAAGATGGGGCGTTTATCCAAACTGATGGGGGAGCGTTACATACCACGTTACATACCACGTCTCTCCCCTCTAGTGACGTTCTTTCTAGATCAAGTCTTTTACACGGTATATCTGTGAGTGAGCAGTGGGTCCGTTGGGGTACAGAAGATATACTTTGGCTTCCCAAGGAGTATCGGCCGAGCTGCACTGCTATTTATGAGAGCGTTGTCGCCCTGGGGAATTTCTCTGGTCGCATGTTAATCTTGGAATTTGCTTTTTAAGTCCCATAGACCTCCTCTCCACCCCCCTCCGTTGTAATTGGCCTCCTTTTTTTACTTGAGAGCAGTAAGAGTACCAAGGGCTTATAAATGCTATTGAATTAGAAATCCAACTTTGAAATTAGTGACCACTATGCTTTATATAGATTTAATTTCATTATAGGGGCGAGGTATGTCAGTGGTAAAACAGTCACAACGGCGGCTCTCGAATAGGTAAAAGAAATTGGACGTGCGTGGTGAGGGAAACGAAAGGCTAAATCTAGTAATGTCCTTTTATAGGTATTATTAATTCCCTTGTAGGTAGGAGCTAGCCCGACCACTATAAAGATTAACAATACTGTAAAATTGGAATTTATGTGTTAAGGACGTATTATCTGTGGTTAGTTTATCTAACCGCACAGGGGTTAGCCTTGCGCAATGATGCCTTGGCTAATGGTGAGGAAAAGTTTGGAGTGCGCTTGGGCGGAAGCCGATTTCGCAAGCAACTGAACTAGCGGAACCGCCTCCCTCACGGTGACATCGTCCCTCACCTTGAACCATGGCAACCACATCCGACATCTTAATACAACCGGTCACTTACACCGACATCACCCCCCCGCAACCCTAACCACCCACTCCTTCTCCCATGACAGACCCGTCAGCATCAAACAACTAGGCCACAAACCCTTCAACCTGGAGTCCATCTTCAGCACCACGTTAACCCAGAACATCTCCCACAAAACGACTTTTATGTAAAAGCTGTGGATGTAGAGACCGGGAGGGATTATGGGATGTATTTGGTTTGGATTCCGTGGCATCGGTCCAGATCGAGAGAGCTTGGGCTTCAGTGAGACTGGTGAAGACCGTGGAGAGAGTTGCGCGGGGTGTGGAGGGTGAGGAGGAGGGCGAACGCAGAAGGCCAGGAAGGAAGTATCGTGAGGGCGGGAGAAGAGGTGGTAGAAGCGCCGGAGGGAGAGCAAGACGATCCTGTCGAGAGTTGTATAAACTGGAGGATGAGGATATGAGGAATTGGATGAACCATCTCATGCCCGAGGAAACGAAATGTGTATTCATCATATGTCTAGTTGTCTCTCCTAATCACCGGTCCCTAGGTGTAGGCATCGCGCTCGTTCAATGGTGAACCGCGATAGCGGATAAGCTAGGCTTGTTTATCTGCGTACACTCGAGCGAGTAGGCATAGCGGTTATTTGAGAAGCAAGGTTTTCGCGAGGTGGGGAGGTTGGAGGTTGATCTTGATGAGTTTGTGCCGAGACCGCCGGATGAGAGGGAGAGGGTGAAGTGTAGGTTGGAAGGAGATGAGTGGAGAGTGTATGTGTTGATGCATATGAAACGGATGATGAAAGAAGGTTGAGATGAGATGGACGATTCATATCCTAACGAACTCTTTCTGTTCTATCATTCCTAGTATTACATTTAGTACAAGGTTCCCTATACTTACATATCCTACGATATCTACCGCCCTTCCAATCCTCTTCTCTGAACATCCTATCCTCTCATCTTCGGCTTCAGCTTCAACGCCCCATCCCCCTTCTCTTGTTCCTCCAACATCCTTCCAAGATTCCCTCCCTCACTAGTTATTCCCCCTCTGAACAACTCCCTAATCACTCTCCCGCCTATTATCGTCTCCTCAACAATCCCCTCCACATTCTCCGGTCCTACCCTTCCATACCATATCCCCATCCCACTCAATGCACTCCCGCTCCTACTGTGTGGAATATACAAAATTACATTTCCCGCATATTTATGTCCGCCAATATGGCTGATAAGACCTACTCTTGCCTTCACCTTATCCTTATTCTCGCTAGATTTCGTGTCTTCTTCGTCGGGGACGAATATACCCTTTCTTCGTAGCTGGCGGATGAATTCGCTTTGTAAGAGAGGACCCATGACACCACATCTCTTATCTCTTCCACCATGTCCACATACCAGAACCGAGATGAAATCATCTTCTATCTCAAGGAATTGTGTGCGCGCCGACTCGTCTCGTAGTAATTGTTTCTTCTGCGCTTCAGGAAGCGTGTTATGTGCCGGGTGCAATTGTCTTGCTTTGAGGTACGCGGTCGCGAAAGCCGAGTAGCTGGTTGTGGAATTCGGGATTGAAGATACGGTTTTGAACGACGGAAATAAATGAACACTCGTATGACCCGCTCTCCCCTTCGTAGGAAACGAAGACGCGGTAATCATGACATTGTTAAACGGCTATATGGCTTGTTAGTCGCATTTCCATCTCGAGCCTTTATCTTATAAGGCTTCAAATGGGATATTGTAATAGGGCTACCAACACACATCAAACGCCCCTCCCCCCTTCCCAATCACACCCTTCACCCCCCTCACAAAATCCCCTGTATCCCCTTCCTCATCTTCTATCCGGCTCGTCCAATCCGATTTCCCGGTACAGATCACTACTTGCTCTGCATAGGCTGCCATTGTATTAAATAGAGGGGATTTGCGGTCGATATCGAGATCGGAGGGCGTCGGGGCGCATTCGCAAGCTGGGGAGGGACAGGCTGGGGTCCATTGTATCGGCTTCGAAAATTGGTAGAGCGAGGGTGACGCTGAGAAGCGGCGGAGGAAGCGGGTGGAGGGCATCCTCCAGCGAGTGTGAGCGAAGAGCATAGCGAAAGGACTGCGGATGAGGAATTGGAGGAATGCGAGTCGTTGTGGATGCGATCGGAAGATTGGGCACTTTTCATGTTGGTCGGAATCGTTCCGGCGTGTGTTACGTCAGCGTTGGATTCGGAGGTGCGGGAGAGGAGTGGCTTCTCCGAGCACTTGTGAGGCATGGTATTGTATTAGATACACGTCACGGATATTTACAGCCTAGTATACAATATTGTACAACCCAGGGTACATCCCCGATAATAATTCCCCTAAAGAATATAAAAATGCTGTACAACCCCCAACCCACATGTTTCGAAATGCCTTCCGCTGTCGCTCTCCACACGGAGCTTTCTGCCTGTACCTTTCCCCCTCATGATCCTACCACCCTCCACTTCTTCTACGCTTCTTGAATCCAACTCCCACCTCCCTCCTTATCACCTTCTCCTTCCTTCCCAACCCCTCGGATTCCAGGCCATGCTGCAATTGCAGCCTCTTAGAGATCATCTTTCTCTTTTTTTAGCAGGGTTTTCACCGACGATGTCGAGCTCTGTTTGTGAGAGGATGCGAGGGCCCATCTGGAGTTGCCCGTAGCTGTTGACAGTTGGGATGATTTCTTTGGTCACAGGGTGCTGCACTTCGACTAGGTCTGGATCCTTTTCTTTTAGTGGACTGGCTGTGGGTGGACTAACTTTGGGTGGACTGACTTTTTGGGGACTAGCTTTGGGTGGACTGACTTTGGATGGACTGGCTTTGGATGTGTTGGTTCTGGGAATGGATGCTTGAGCAGGGTTGAAGTCCACCGCTGCGCTTGCTTTTTGTTCATCCCACGCCTTGGCATTGGCCTCCATGCCTCCCATCGTCCTTTGCCCACGTTCCGGACAGACGATGTTAACAAGTTTCCCATCTTTTACAACAATAGATCTGTGGCCCTTCGGTATCCACGGACATTCCTCATGTGGCACATTCGTCCCGCTGTTCTTCCATAACTTTCCGGTTCCCTTTTCAAGCCACTCCTTGCCCTTCTCCGTCTCCAACAACTTTGAAAAGATGTGCCCCTCTAGATCACTCGGTTTGACATCCGCTGCAGGTTTGCGAATCTCAACTTGGAACTTCTTCTTCCCATCGATTTGGACCACGCACATGAGGGTTTGTTTGAGTGCAGGTAGGATACTCATATCCGCCGTTGGGAAGCCGTGGGCGAAGATGGAAGGGCCGCCTTTAAGGCGGAGTGGATGCGCGGAATCGGATTCGATCACGGTGCCGACCTTCTCGTGGAGGAGTTCCCAACCTTCTTCTGCAACGGCAGGTGCAATTGGCGCGAGCATGCGGAGGAGGTGTGCGGTAGCTTGGTACTGGAGGTAACATGTAAGACGTGAGGCGTGCGGAGTATCCCAGATCAGGTTGGTCAACGTCATCAAGTCGCTCACAATGGTATTGAGCGAATACGTCTCCGAGTAGCTTTTTGTAACGCTGGCGATTGTTTCCTGCGTCTTCGTCCACAGCAGCATCTCTGACTCTTTCATGGCCCCAATCATTGCGGCTTCCTCGGATGGCCATGGTTTATTGGGATGCGGCTGTTTGGCAGGTGTCATCAATTTCCTAGCCACGAGCTGGCTGAGAAGGTCGGGGAGTTGAATGTCTAGATCATAGGGGGGAATAAAGTCCTCGGGGATATTCTTAGGAATGAAAAATCCTTTTGATAGCCTGATTACGCGTGAAAGCCAGCGCTGCACCCCTGTAAGTTTTGTTGCATCCCATTCCAGAACGTCGCTGACTGGTGCTTGGAAGAGCATGTGTGCGCGAGTTACGTCGGCGCCGTACTGGGTGATAGTGGCTCCGGGGTCAACACCGTTGTGCTTGCTCTTTGACATTTTCTCGAAGCTGATATTGGCTGTTCTTCCATTGGTTTTAATCAATGGCGAAGCTGGGTTCCTTAAATCTACTTCTTCGGGTCGCAGAAACCGCCCAGTTTCCGGATCCGAGTATGTTTTTCCGTGTACCATGCCCTGAGTAATCAATCGTTTGAAAGGCTCACCTCTGTTCTCTGGCCCACCACCGCTAGGCCAAGCAGACGTGGTGGCCAGAAACTTCGAAATGAAACGGGCGTAGAGAAGATGCAAAATGGCGTGTTCGACTCCACCAACGTAGACATCAACAGGCATTCCAGCATTCGCCGCGGAGGGATTGACTAGGTCCATCTGATTCTTCGGGTCCAAAAACCTGAAGAAGTACCACGAGGAGTCCATGAACGTATCCATAGTATCTGTTTCGCGTTCGGCATCTGAACCGCATTGCGGGCATGTGGTCTTCTTCCATTCGGAAGCTTCCGATAGCGGGTTCCCACCCTTGAGTTGGGCGAACTTTTTGTTCGAAATTCGGGGAAGCTCAACAGGCAAGTCCTTCTCCGGTACAGGAACTGATCCACAGGAGCGACAGTGGATGATGGGAATTGGGGTTCCCCAGTACCGTTGCCGACTAACCAGCCAGTCCCGGAGACGCCAATTTTCGGTCTTCTCGATAGATACACCAGCCTCCCGTAGCAGCTTAACAATTTCATTGACGGCTTCGTCTGAAGAGAGGCCAGAGAAATTTTTGATATTGTTAGAAACAAAACCTTTCGTCAGCATTGGCTTGTCATTCTCGCTCCCAGAAACGAGTGGCTCAGGTACGCCCCGCTCCAAAGTAATGACTTGTTTAATCGGAGCATTGTCTGCATTTGCTCGCCAAAATGCATGATCCCTTGAATCGTGGCCTGGCACACCCATGACGGCGCCTGAGCCGTAGTCATCTAGGACATAGGGGGCAACGTAAATGGGAATTGGTTCCGTACGGCCATCCATAATTCGAGCGAGCGGATCTCTTACGCTTAGGTTCGGAAGTAGATAACCTTCCTTCGAATCCGGTGGTAGTCCTTGTGCTCGACCGAGAAAGGCGCGTAACGAACGATCCTTTTCGGCGGCCATTTGAGCAATAGGGTGATTCAGGGAGAGTGCGATATATTGAACACCAAACAAAGTATCGGCTCTTGTGGTGAAGACTTCAACTAGACCAGGATGCATTAAACCCGTCTTGGATTGCACCTCAAACTGGAGCTTGACGCCCTCGGACCTCCCAAGCCAGTTCTTCTGCATAGCCAGTACTCTTTCAGGCCACTTTCCGTTCTTTGCCAAGATATCCAGATCCTCAAACAAAGGTTTCTGGAACTCCTTGATCTTCAAAAACCATTGTTTGAGCATCTTCCTCTCCACCTTCGCGCCGGATCTCCACGAACAGCCATCGGAGTCGACCTGCTCGTTTGCCAGAACGGTTTTGTCCACCGGGTCGTAGTTCACGAGTGACTCAGCTTGGTACGCCAGACCGCGTTTGTACAGCATGAGGAAGATGCGCTGGGTGTGCTTGTAAAATTCGGGTTCGCAGGTCAAGATTTCCTACTCGAGTAACGATGTGTTAGCGAAGTCATTCAATTGAGTGTAAAAATTACACAAAACCCACACGATCCCAATCCCAACGTCCTCCCATGGCCATCATTTGCTTCTTCATGCCCGTGATATTGCTCAAGGTCCACGCCCTGGGATGGATTCCCCTCTCGATGGCAGCATTTTCGGCTGGTAGACCGAAGGCATCCCACCCAATTGGATGTATAACATCATATCCTTGCATCTGCTTGAAACGCGCCAGGACATCTGATATGGTATACACCCTTAGATGCCCTAGATGCAGTGTGCCGGACGGGTACGGGAACATGGGCAGGATATACGCCTTGCCTTTTAATGCACGATATCGTGGCCGAAATGGCAGAGTACGTCTCTGCTCTTGCAATCTCCATCGACTCTGCCATTTCGCATCGAGGTACGGGAAATCGACTTGTTTTGTCTGTTCGGGGGGATACAGCGACTTTCTCGTTGAATTATGTCTTCGCGGAACTGGACGCGACGATCGGGCGCGGAGAGAGCGGCTCCAGCCTATCTCGTGTAGACTGAGGCGTCGCATCACCTGCAACTATGAACATGTCGCTCAATCATTAGTATTTTACAGTCCATCCCCTCGGAAAGGGAGTCGCGGTCAAGCTCCACCGCCAAGCAATGAATTGCAAAATGATTTTCTTCAGCTGGTTCGAAGCTCTGACGAACCAACGGACGCTAGAGCCGCATCCGGTAATCGAGGGTTTCGGTCAATTGAAACCTCCGCATTTAACATTCACCCATCCATCCCAACAGCATATCTTAACACGCAATAAAGGGGCACACACCAGCTTTTGTAAACACTTTTCTCTCTCCAACACTCCCGACCACCCATGGCTCTTCAGATTCGCATATCCAGGTAGCACACCCACCCACAAAATGTCCCGCTACTCCAATCTCCCACCTCCCCCAACGCGCGACTCTCTCGAGCTGGCCTCTCTAGCGTCCTCATCACACCCCTCACAACGAACGTCACTCTCCTCTTCAACATCAGGTCCTCCCTCGTCACGGAAACTTTCCTTCGATGACGAAGACCCCCTTTCCGAGCTCAATCCCGCTGGCCACAGCGACGAGAACCGCCCGCGACACAACCGCTCTTACAGCGTCTCCTCCGCCTTCGACTTCGCGTCAAACCTTTTTCCCTTATCGAGTACAGCACAAGGATACACGGCACTCGGCGCGCCGTCGAATCCAGCGCTAGATCCTACAAATGCCCTGAATGGCGCTTCTTTAGAGAAGAATAAGAGCTTGACATATCTAAATGGATTATCGTTAGTTGTAGGACTTATAATAGGCAGCGGAATATTCTCCTCGCCATCGCAAGTAAACAGGAATGCAGGATCACCTGGCGCGTCGTTGCTCATCTGGGTCGTAGCCGGCATGCTCGCCTGGACAGGCGCAGCCAGCTATGCGGAGCTCGGAGGCGCCATACCTTTAAACGGCGGCGCACAAGTCTACCTCTCCAAAATCTTCGGCGAATGGGCCGGCTTCCTATTCACCTGGTGCGCAGTATGTGTCCTCAAACCCGGCTCTGCTGCCATCATCGCCATCATCTTCGGCGAATACCTAGTCCGCGCATGCATCGGAGCTGACGCCGCGGAGGCTGCTACATGGCTTAATAAAGGCGTAGCGCTGGTAGGACTTATATCTGTTACGTTATTGAACTGCGTATCTACGAAGCTAGGGACACGCAGCGCGGATGTATTCATGTTTATGAAGTTTGTGGCACTGATTGGAGTTACGGTTACGGGCATTGTGGTTGCAGTGACGGGTTTTTCGTATAAGGGGCATGCAAGCGATGACTGGAAAAAGCAGAGCTGGTTTGAGGGGACGAATACTGATGTTTCTAACTGGGCGGTAGCACTCTATGCTGGGTTGTGGGCTTTTGATGGGTGGGATAACGTTCGCCTTCCATGTCTCCTCCGGCCCAACCACTCATGCTAACAATGGACAGGTAAACTACGTAACGGCCGAATTCAAAAATCCCACCCGGGACCTCCCCCGCGTAATCCACACTTCCCTCCCCCTCGTCATAACATCCTACATCCTCGCCAACCTCTCCTACTTCCTCGTGCTCCCCCTCTCCGTAATCGAATCCTCCAACACGGTAGCCGTAGCCTTTGGCTCCCAAGTCTTCGGTCCCATCGGCTCTCTCATCCTCGCGCTCTTCGTTTCTGGCTCTTGCTTCGGCGCTTTAAACGCCACAACATTCACCTCTGGCCGTCTCGTCTACGCCGCGGGAAAAGAAGGCTACCTCCCTGCCCTCTTCGGTAACATCGGGCTTGGAAAATCCCACCGTGCGATTAGGTTGCATACCTTGAATCAAACCGGCGCAAGCAAAATCCCCAGAAAAATAATCGACTGGTTCGCGGACCCGGACGCAGGCTTCTTCTTCACCCCCATCGCCGCAATGGCGCTCAACGCGATACTCACAGCTATATACATCCTAATAGGGTCCTTCGATACCCTTGTCACCTTTTACGGTGTCGCGGGCTACAGCTTCTATTTCCTGGCTGTTCTAGGACTTATTATCCTGCGCGTCAAGGAACCAATGCTAGAAAGGCCCTATAAGACGTGGATCACCACCCCGATTATCTTTTGTTGTGTTAGTTTGTTTTTGCTGAGTAGGGCGGTGTTTGCGGAACCGGTCCAGACGCTGCTGGTGCTGGGGTTTATGGCGATCGGGTTGGGGGTGTGGTTTGGGTGGGTTGGAAGGCGGAGAACTAAGGAGAGGGAGAGGTTTAGACATGTGGGCGAGGAAGAGGAGAAGGTTGGGTGGAGGTTTTGGAAGAGATGGAGGGTTTGATGAGGTTGGGCGAGTGGATATTGGGTTGTGTATAGATAGGTTTAAGCGTAATGTGTTTAGCGATTGATTGAATACAAGCGTCATAGAGCGCTATCGAACATGAGATCTTTTTTGTGTCGTTGTGAAAGGAGGGCTGGTGATGTGTCAAAGTACAAGCCATTCCATCGGAGATGGGATTTGATTTGGAACGCGTAGAATGAACTACAACGACAATGTCTTTGCCCTTGCTCTACGCTGTTTGTGGTTGTAGTTACGGAAAGCTTTGTGGAGCCAGATTTGAGTGTCTAACCGGAGGAATTATATGTTCGGCGCAGCATTTAAGATAGGGGTGTGCTAAGTTCAAGGTGTACTCTTTGCTATGCGTGAATTTCTTGTGTGTCACACTAGAACTAGCATTGTTGAGTATATTATTAGTAAAAATGGATTGATAGCTGCGCCCGCGGTGTAGACTTGTTCGCAAAGAACTTTTGCTGAGAAACGTTCAGCTTATTCCTCGACTTATGCTGGTGAGGAGCATTGGAAAAATGAGTCGTAAAGGAGTGGGAACTCTTGATATTTCAGCTCTTGTAGAGGATGGTTTACAGACGAAAGATATGGACAGAGTGAAAGAATGTAACCCATGAAAGCATCACTCAGTTAAAGCTACCCCCCACCCTTGAGACCGCTACCCTCTTGCTATCGTGACCATCATCAACCCAATTTTGCGAATCTTCGATGACTCTTTTCGTCGAATCCGGACTTCGAGCCCTTCTTTCCCGCCAACGCCTCATCGCAGCGTCTAGAACGGGTCGTAACTCGTTCCTGGCCTCCTCCGTGAAGAACGTATCCACGATTCCAGAGACACTCCATGTTCCCCCGATGCGATCGGTATTGAAGGATACCCACTGGAAAGGGCTGGCGTTATAGGACAGGAAAAGCTTCATAGCTCGGATACAAACTTCCTCCAACAAACCGTGGTCAGTCTGCCACTCAGTGATATACCATAGCCACAGTTCCCAAAGAGTACAGTTCAATAAGGAGCAATTTGGATCAAGGCCATGCTCGAAAAATGTAGAATATACATTCAGGTGCCGGTGGAGGTTCATTTGAAATGTTCCCTCTTTGTGATGCAGCACTGCCGCTGCCAAATCGTGATGCATGTCCTGTGCACGTCCAATATAAGGTAAGGCTGATATGAACTTGGTTTCGGAGAATATGCCCTTGAAGTCTGCACCAAAGCGAAGAAGTATTGAGAGCGACTGTTCCCACTGACTGTATGCGTAGGGTACTTGTCTCCTTCTTGCCTGCATTCCACCCTCAGACACAAATTCTAGGAACAAAGGTCCATGAGACGTTTCCACATTGGGATTTGCCCCATTTCTTAAAAGCCAGCAGAGCATATCGTAAGAAGAGTGGATTCCGAATACTCTATTGACAATGTCAATTTGAGTTTCGAGGGCCGCTCGGAGCATTGGTTCTTCGAGGCGACGGATAAATGTGTGATCCTGAGATAGCAAGCGATCTAGATATGATGTAAACCCAAAGCGTATTGCCTCGCAGAGAAAGCGCATGTCGTATCCTGCAAACCACCTCGACGCAATCCGGCCCACCTCGTCAACAGCATCCCAATCTAAGTCTCCACAGTCCCTCTCAGCCCACCTAGCAAATATAATGAAATGTTCCAAATCCTGAGAATTGAATCTCCTGCGGCCTTGTCTGCAATATTTTGCATGCGCAAGTATGGCTTTGAAGGCTTTGGTACATGCTGAAAGATCGGTTTGCGCAAAGAGACGATGGACAGTTCTTGTCCGTAAGTAATCGCGCACAGTACGGTGGATGAAATTAACTTTGCGGGTTCCGGGCACACCGACGGCTTCCAGTAGTCCTTTGTAGCGCCCGTTAAGTCGTCGTATCATACGATCCTCAATGGTGTGAGTGTCGGGCTGCTCTGTATTCAAGGATGTCTCTGCTGCGTGATACACTGCCTCAATGTCTTCCTCTTCCAGAAACCAATAAGTAAGCATGCTGAGTGGTTCTGGTGCTCGAATTGCTACTTCGAAGGTTACAGCCATTTGTCTTTGATATATTTTATCCACAGAATTTATGAGTTTATCGAAAAATGGTTCGAGGTCCGAAGGAATATCCTCAAGGCGTTGGCGTAGAAGGGCTAGGCTATCTCCGTTGGTGAGTCCATCCCGAAGAGACTTTACGACCAAGAACACCCATAAGAAAACGCCTTGTGCTTTGCGCGAAATGTCCGATACCAATTCTGCATAAGTTTGACGCTCCTGTCTAAGAATTATGAACCCAGGGATTTCTTCCAGCTTGTCCTGTGCGAAACGGTTAATGTCCTCCACTGTCCAATCCTGGAGGTACAGTTTGTGCGGTGCGTCAATACCGAATGAATCTTCGAAACATGGCCAAGGCCGACTAGATACGCATAACTTGATATTTTCTACTTTGGCGAGGCTTTGAAATATCTTCATTAGTTCCAGGTGATCACCGTCGTACTCGTCAAGGCCATCAATAAAGAAGCAGATTTTGGTATTAAAAGTAAGACTCTGGAGTCCTTCGAATGCGGTCCGGAGTTCAGTAAGACTCCAATCATCCCGAGCGCTACCCATCCATCGGTCGGGACACAGCGTGGAAATGAAGTCTGGGCATTCCCGCAGTATCTCAAACAGGAGCTGCTGAAGGAGTCCTCGTTGAGATCGTTGCATCTCGGTCCCCGCCATCCAGAAATAGAATGCCGCGGTAGCTAACCTATCATTCTGCGCCCACGTTTCAAGGCATGCCTTGGTTTGCGGAGAATCGCATATGTACTTCATTAAAGTCGATTTGCCGGATCCCGGTTTCCCAGATACCCAAAAGATCCCACTCTCAAAGAGGAGCCAATTCTTGAATTCAATCCTCGAGCGAGGGTCTGCAGAAATACGAGGCTCGAATATCCAGTCGAAAGTCCGCCGATGGGCGTCGGTAATTGCATGATATCGATGATGCATTGTGTCGAAAAGCAAACTTTCCAGAATCTGGCGTTCCTGGTTAAAGACTTTTAACGCAAGTTTGGATTCCCTTATAGTTTCGTCTATTCTGTCGAGGTTCTCTTTAGTAGTTTTCTGCATGATTTCCTTGACCTCTTGAAGGGAGTTCAGAAGCTGCTTCACTGTATCTTTCCTTGCTGAATTGATATCTTCGCAGTATTCTTTGAGATCCTTTAAATCCACCACCAAAGAATTCTGTAGCGAGCTAGTTTAAATGTTAACTGTTTCCCAGCTAGGGAGAATCGGGTGACGGAAACAAACTAAGATAATTTCAAACGGGTTCCATACCATATATATATTATTGTGTGGGCGCTGAGCTGGTTACGCAAAGCGTCTAGTCTTTTCTGCAGGTTCTCAATCTTGTCTTTGTTCCACAATGTGGACAATGCCTGACGGAAGCTTCGCCATCCTCTTTTAGATGCATCATTGACTTTCAGTTTCTGGATCACAGCTATCAAATCATCAGCTACTGTTTTGGCCGAGGAAGCGATTCCGTTGATTTCGACTCCAGCGGGATGAAATGAACTCAGTGATTTCCTGGAAAGATCGTGGTAGGGAGTATTCAGACGATTAACCATTTGTTTGAGATTCTCAGCGATATCTTGAAGTTCAACATGCTCATTGGTAAGTCCAGTTGTCGAGTGATAGACCTCATTTGCTTCGGATAGCAATCGAGCTCCAAATTCCACGAACTGAACGATATTGGCTGCTAGCCCGATGGCTGTGAGCAATTCCATGACGCTCTGAACATTAAGGAGGATCAAAGTTGCAAGCAAATATCTTGAAGAACAAGTTCAGCTCGAGAGCTGGAAAATGGGGCGAGCAATCAGGCTGAAGCTTGGGCGTGCCAGCATCGTATTCCCGACCTGCATGATGCATGAATCCGTGCCAGTGGAAAGGCTGTGCGACAGCCACATTCTGCCTTGCCCCATACGAGATGGATAAGCTAACAGGAATGATGAAAAGTGGTTTCTCGTGTGCGGGTGTTGCATTACGGCACATGGTGGCAGTCGAGGTTGAGACAAACTCAGTCGGAATGAGCGGAAAAGTTTCCGCAAATGTGACAGTAGATTCATACCTCCACCCACGGTCGTCTCAAAGTATTTCAACATGGGAATTCTAACGCAATAGATTCAAACAGAATATCCACGAGCTGGTCGGCGGCGCTTGACGTAGCATTCAATCCTATCAGTAAACTGTGCTTTATTACCGAAACTCATATGGTCTTTGCGGGCGTGATCAGTTTCTTTTAATTTATGTACTGAGATTTGATTGAAGTATTCTGCCCTTTCTAAACGTTATATGTATCTCCAAGCCCGGCAATGTATTCTATCGCAAGACGAAACAAAAAGTATGCGTTAAATAGATCTCTCATCGTCATTCACGAATAATTATGCCCTCACCTTCGCCGCATTCCCTGGACCTTATTTACCTCCGCTTCTTACATCTTGGATAGTTTCTGGAATTCCCTTGATCTCTTTCCTGTTTCCCCTTGCGTGATCCGCGAGCATGTTCTAGGGTTTTAGGATATTTCTCTTGCCAGCGTTGTTTCGCTTCGTCGAGGATGATTCGCAGCTTGTCCATGCTCTCCACCGTGAAGAAAGTATTCATAATCTTGGTGACTGTGTAATTGCAACGGCGAACACGATCATTTGCAAACTTAACCCGAGCGTGGGGGTTGGCGTCACATTCTAAGGACAATTCCATCACCCGGACACAGATGTCTTCGAACAAGCCGTGGTCAGTTTGCCACTGGATAATGTACCAAAGCCATACCTCCCAAGATGAATGCGACGAAGTTGTGTGATTAGGGTCAATTCCGCGACCTTCCTTCAATAGCTTTGTCCAGAGGTGCAGAAGCTTTGTGAGATAGTTTTTCCAATCCTCGGCAATGAGTCTGGAGAGCGGTTCACAGAAGTTGGGTATAGCCGGTAGGTTCCGAGCAGCTGGAGAAGTAATGGCTGCTTTATGGAAGTCCGCGCCTGAGATGAGCAACATTGACAGAAACTCGTCGTCTCGTGTAGAGTCTTTCCCGTAATCGTTCAGAAAAATCCAAAAGATGGTCCCTTCCGACGTTGACCTATTGGGATCAGCTCCATTATCCAGCAGCCACCGTAATGAATCGTATGATACTTGCGGCCCAAATGTAGCTTTGACAAACGGAGTCTGTTCCTGGAGAGCATGTTGCAACATATGAGGGTGATGTATAAGCGCGGGATTCTGAGTGAAAAAGTGATGAAGATATGAGGTTACTCCAAATCGAATGGCCCCCCGAAGAAAGTGGTCCTATCTTCCAGTCGACTTGGCCATTGCATAATTCATTTCGTCAAATGGACGCCAATCAATAGGATGGTTGTTGTCTTGTGCATACCGAGCGAAAGGCAAGAAATCGTTCAATATATGAGAATAACCAACCGCGGAGAATGGCTCGGCAGCAACTATTGCTCTGCAGGCTTCCCAACCTATATTCAAGTTTGTTTGCAAGAACCGGGATTGGATATCAGGCTTTTTGAGATAATCATGCACTGTACGATGAAGGAAGGCGACGGTCTTCCCCCCTGGGGCGCCGTAAGCTTCGAGAAGTCCTTTGTAACGCCCATTGAGCCGCCTATTCATACGATCCTCAATGAAGAGTATGTTGACTCCTAAGGGATATTGACAAGTCTGATAGGGCTTTTTTGAGTCTAAGAACCAGTAAATGGCCAGTGACAAGGGTTCTGGCGCAAGGAGAGCCACTTTGAAGAGTAGAGCCATCTGTTTCTTGTATGCCTCATCAACTGATCCCAAAAGTTTGTCAAAAAATTCTTCCAAATCCGCGGGTATCTCCTCAAGCTTTTGTTGAAGTATTGAAATGTCGTCTTCGCCATCAATCAGAATCCGTCGGAGATTTTTGACTACTAAATGGACCCACAGAAATACTCCTTGTGCTTTTCGGGTGATTTCGGACACTAGGTCGAAATCACTCTGTTGGCCCTGCATGAGCCGATCATATTGGGGGGCCTCGTTCAATTTATCTCGAGTGAATCGTAGAATATCGTCTCTTGTTAAATCCTCCAAGTATAATTTGTGCCGCGAATCTTGTCCAAATGTGTCTTCAAAGCATGTCCAGCGACGGCTAGAGACACATAATTTGACATTCGACACCTCCGATAATCTTCGTATCAAGTTGATCAAATCCAAATGATCTCCGCCATCTCCACTATACTCGTCTAGCCCATCAATAAAGAAGCATATTTTGGTATTATCCGTGGTCCTATTTAGTCGTTCAAAAGTGGTTTGAAGCCGAGAAATATCCCAAACATCCGTGCTACCACTCTCATCTTCGTCGTCCTCGCTTAAATCGTCACTCCAGTCCTCAATCCGGTCCTCGCTGAAGCGCTCCGAGAAGAGCAGGTGGATTAAATCGGGGCAAACTCGCAGGACCTGGAAGAGTAGGTGTTGTAGAAGGCCTCGCAAAGATCTTTGCATCTCGGTTCCGGCGATCCAAAAATATGAAGCAGAAACAATTAGCTTACCCCCAACTGCCCAATTTCGCAGGTACTCCCGAGTCTCTTCGCAGCCGTATAGGTATTTCATCAATGTTGATTTTCCAGAGCCTGGTTTGCCGGAAATCCAATATATTCCTGTTCCGGAGCTCAACCATTCCTTGAAAGTAATCTTAGAGCGAGCATCACATGCAGGGAAAGAAGAGGGCTTAAAGATCCACGAGAAGGTGTTCGTATGAGCTTTTGGAATGGCGTGATATCGATCAAGCATCTCTTTAAATCGCAGACTTCTTAGAATCATTTGTTCTCGACCAATTTTCAGCTGACTGTTTCTAATCTCTCCCAGTACTTTCTCGAGTTCCTCGAGGTGTTTCTTGGTGAAAGCATTGAGGCTAAGTTTTGTGATTTCCTGAAGAAGAAGCTTGACCGTGTCCGTTCGTGTGACGTTAATCTGTTCGCACTCTCTTCGGAGGGCATTGAGGTCCTTTACGATCTCCCTCTGCACTAGACTAACCATAGGGTTAGCCCATCATAAACAAGTCATAGAGCAAAGTGTACGTAATTTATAACAAGCGGTCTTATCTAATGAGAGTATTTTCTAACCTTATATGTGTGATCATATTTGCAGATAGACTGTTGCGGAGCTCGCCCAATCTTTTCTGCAGTCGATCGATCTCATCCTTATTCCACAACGTAGCCAATGCTTGACGGAAGTCCCGCCATCTTCGTCGTTTCGATTCATCATTGATCTTCAATTTCTTGACGACGGCTATCAAATCTTCCGCAACAGCTTTTGCGGAAGCAGCATTCTCAGTTATCTGATGCTCCACGAGGGTAAGTCGGCTCCGCTGGTCGGACTGTGTGTAAGCCAGGCTGTCGCACATTTGTGACAGGCTCGCCGATATCTGGTGAAGCTCAACATGTTCAGCTGTCTGTCCAGTGCTCGAGTGATGGAGCTCATGTGCCTCTCTCAGCAGCCTGGTGGAAAAGTCCACAACTTGGATGATGTTCACTGCTAAGCCGAAAATGGTGAGTGGCTCCATCACCGTAGAATGGTTATGAACGACATTTAAATGTAGACGGGTTGCAGATGGAGATCTCAAGGTGAGAGGGTGCTTGACCGATGGATATGCCTGAATGACGAGGCTGAGGGAGGAACACAGCCGCAGCCCCTCGCCGCATGGGTGGGGGCCGCCTTGCAGGACTTGGCACCAATGACGACCAAGTACGAAAGCCACATTCCAGCTTGTCGAGAGATGACATGGAAGACCTGACAGTTATGAAGAGTGATGTTGTACTCGCAGCACCTACCACCGAGCGTAAGCGAGGTGGTAGTCCCGGGCTCAATGCCAACCCCAGGCTCAATGCCAACCCCAGGCTCAAAGCAACAATTTTGTAGATTGTAACTTCTACACGTATTTTGTTAGGCAACACAACGAAATAATTAATTCTTGGTAAGCGCATGAGGTTTATAGGTAGCCAAAATAATATGTACAGAAATTTCTTAGCGGAATCTGTGGTGCTGTAAAAGCTATTGAACTTCTTACTCCTTGGCAGCCTCTTGAGCAGCTGCTACCTCCTTCTTCTTACCTGCATCTTCAATCCTTTTGGCGCGTGTAAGTCTTGCATCTCCTACATAGACGACTCCTCCCTTCTAAATAACCCTTTTATCCTTTTTCTGGTGTTTATCTTACTTCTTAGTAACTATATTAAGCCTTTTAAGATTTCTCTTGGCCACCGTGCGCGCAGTTGCATTTACAACTCCACTCTTTGCGAGCTTTATAACGCGATACGTAAGAACACTAAACTTGCTAGTTTCTAAGTCAATTCTGTGGAGAAAGTTCCTTGCATAATACTTAATTGCCTTTGGTGTGAAAAGTGTTGGCGGTAAAAATATAGTAGAAACAGGTGCTTAAGAAGGAGTAGTTAGTTAATAGTCTTTAACTTTAAAAGAATAACCTTAAGATTCAATAGCCAAAGGCCAGCTTTTTGCTAGGCTGATTAAATAGTTTGTTTCTTAAAGGCTTTCTTTTGGATATACTTAATAAAGTAGAGAAATTCCACCTTATTATAGTTGATGTAGCTATTACAAGTAGCCAGCTCTACTTTTTGTCTATAGTAGTGTTTTAATGGCCGGAACACTACAACATTAAAAGGCTATAAAATATGGCTGCGAAGTGAAGAAAGGGCAACTAGAATTATACTTTTTTGCTAGTAGTAGTCAACAAATTTATACGTAAGGTGAGAACTGTAGCCATCAAAGAAAAGAATATAAAAGTAGCCTTTCTGCTACTAAGCTAAGAATTTATTAAAATGCTGAATAAAATCAAGAGCTAGTTAATTGTTTATGTAGCTAAAGTCAGAAACACCTAATAGAGTATTAAGATTGAGATTAGTCTCAGCAACGTATTAGAGAAGGATACTTTTACTTTTAAGAATATAAAGAGGTGGAATTGTTTCTCTAACAGCATTAATAGTCTCTATAAGTGTAGTAAAGTTGCGATTTGTGTCTAAAAGGCTTTTAGTACTTTTAGTAAGCTATATTATAACTACATACTAGCTGCCTTCAATACCTGTTTAAAACCTGGTTTCATTAAAGTTCCACACGTCTATTAGGTTAATCCCTAGGCTTTTTGTAAGATTACCCCATTTCTAGAAGAAATCATTAAGAGCTTCTTGTTCCTATAAAGCAATATGGTTTATATCCTTTACCTTTTGCTTTATCTTTTTAATATGAGGATTGGCGTTAAGGTAGTGTGTAAAGAAGTTACGGCCAAGAGGCTTAAGGGTTGTGCCAGGTGGGGAGGTCAATATTTGAATCCGTTTAGTAGCAGTGCGCCACATAGAAATCAAGGAAGGCTGGCTAATTTTGTTGAGGCGCTTGATATACAATTTAAGAGCAGCCTTTTGGTCTTCTGTTAGCCATTGGTTGGTCTTTGGGTGCGTACTTTTTGAAGCTTTGCCCTTGACGCGTCTTCTCAGCTTGTGATAATCCACCTCAAAAAGACGCGACAACTCCCTAAGGTTTCGATGCTGATCAAGGGAATAGACTTTTAGGGCCTCGGCAATTTGTTCCTCTTTGGCTTTGTACTGTAAAGACATGGCTGCGTTGATGTAGAACGGTTGAAAATTAATTGTAGAGAGATTGTGGCATTGAGCCCGGGACTACCACCGAGCGTAAGCGAGGTGGTAGGTGCTGCGAGTATTGGGTTGGGTATGGTGATGGCAGTTGCAGTGTTCAGACGATATCGGGCAGAATGAGCGAAAATATATGTACCCGAAAATGTGATATATTTACCCCCAACCCACAAAAAAAACCAACCAAGAAAAAAAAGGACGGCTCAATTCATCTGCACTTGGCCAATTCCAACACAACTTATCCGTACAGCACTTCCACCGAGCCCACAATCTCCTCCTAGCATTCATTAGCGCAGTTAAGGCAGTGCAAGACCACATTCCGATACTTTGTTCCAGCAAAATGCCAAATCCTTGCTACACCTGTCAACCACACTTTTTTGAAATCCGTAGGCTCCCATTTGCTATCCACACCAGGGGCATTGTCGATTGTATTTCACACTTCGACTTCAATCAGGATTAGTCCAAGTCTATATGTCGTATTTTGTGTGGTATGATGGTCAGTCGTCAGGGTCGTCAACACGAAGGTCCGAATGGAGGTAGATTGATAATCGTTCAGATATTTGTTGAGCGACTTGCCCCCGTGGTCTGGCGTGGCTATGGGCTGACTGGTTATGTAGGGTGAGTCGAGCATGATCGGATATGGTGCATATTTCTCTCTAAAAATATCACGTTGCGGGCAGTTGAAATTCTTGCGGAGCCACCTTACAACTCCAAAGTAGTTGATAGAAGCAGCGAGCTGCTGAGCAAGCCGAAAGCGCTCTTCCAGAGCTGGTGCCCGAAAACCTGCTACAGCTCTTGGGACCCTGTACAACAATGAGTACAGCGAAACTGGATGCATCGTATGGTTGGTATTTTCGGGTATCTTCTGGACGATTCCTTGACAGTCTGACTTTTCAATGAAACATATGCTGCCCAATAGTCGAAGACTGACTGATTTCTCGGGAATTGCAGACAAATGAACTAATTCGGCGATACGACGAGTAGCTATCTCGATGTCGGCACTGTTCCATTTGCTGCCATAGGAGTACCATTCCACCGTAGCTCGAATGGGAGCTGGCTAGCAGTTAAATACAATCTGGACGAAGAAGAGCGATACAGACTCCTACTGTTCTGGCCCTCCTTAAAGACATGGGCGAAATTTTGAGTTTGCTTGGTGAGATACCAGAAATCTCTTGGGCAACGGAAGTATCACGCCGAAACTTGTGTAGAGCTGGCTGGTCTACCTGTTGGTGTCCCTCGAACAATAATTTCTCCTTCCATAACCTTAGCGTGCGCTCTTACAGCCTCGTTCTAGTGGTCTGAAGCCTGCATCAGCGCAGTCAGCAGCTCCTTACTCTTATCGACTAGAAGACTGCCTGGCGATGTCTGATGCCGAAGACTCTGGTGTATTGCATCAGGAGGTGGCTTCTCTAACCAGTCGTTTCAATAGCACAGTTCTTTAACATTTTCTTAAAGGAAGCGTTTATCAGTATGACCCCAAGCTTAGTTCCAAACGTGAATTTTTGTAGAAATAGACTTTTGCCTTGAACTGACGATGCGCTGTTCTGATGGAGGGCTACCTTGGAGGTCAAGTCGACGTTACGCTTTACACCAGGCGGGCCACAAACCACATCCGATGAGTTCCGCCCAAAGTTTGAAAGAGTTTGATATGAGCAAACCTATCAAACCAATTGGTTTGATTGGATTAAGGCGGTCCAAACTGGTTTGGACCGAGCTGTATAGCTGTTCTCGTGAAGTCTTGGTATGGTGTTGAAACGTATCAACGTCGACGACCTGTATGCACGGACTACCTCACGTCTGCGAGGTGCAGATGCGAGCTCGGAGACTATCTCCAACCTCCCAAAATTATCAAAATGTCAGAAATAAAGCCTAACTGTAGTATATAACTAGCCTATATAGGGACCTGGCATGGTGTTGGAAAGGAGCGACGCCAAAGGACAACCAAAAAGCCACATGAAGCTCTAAGCAATCAATTCCTTATTCCTCAATGCGATACTGACCTTACTCCGAGGTGAGGATAGACCTGGGCAGGAGGCGTTCGAGCGAAATGTGCGGGCTGGATAAGCCATAATGAGCGTTAAGATAGGTAACCATAGGGGTGAGATGTACACTGAAGTCGACACTAACGAGAAAATCGGCACTTCGTAGAGTAAAAATGTCGTTGGAATTTTTTCAGCATTATCTATATTTTAAAGCAAGATTTCTTAAAATTTTATAGAGGGTAGATTTGATTTTGTGGGATGGTGTTGACGAGATTGCTCGTGGGTGACCTTAAGACTGCATCATAGACGGCGGCGCTAAGAAAAGTTTGAGGTGCACCTATCTCAAAATGAAGCATCAAAACGCAAATCGTCAGCATCCTCAACAGTTAACACCTCCCAAATAAGCTTATATTTGAAAATGAGTGCTACAATAGAGTAATCCATGAAACAATTAATCGGTTTGGACGTCGGGGTGGTTTAGGTCGTGTCATAATTGAAATGATTAGACCAAACCGACCAAACCCTTGGCGGCAGGTCAGTTTGAATGGTCCAAACCGAAGATGGTTTGTGGCCCAGCCTGCTTTACACCGAAAATGGGCAAGGTAGTGCTAAGAGCAATAGCCAAGGAAGGTTGTTTGGGAGGGGTTTGAGTCGAGGAGCTATTAGGATTCTGTAACCGAGTGCTGGCCTCTCAGGTAGCACCATTGCTTGTATACTGAGCTCTCCTGTTGATCCTCTCCTGATGGACTTCTCCTGACGATCCTCTCCTGTCCATCGTCTCCTGTCGATCCCCCTATCGATCTTTACAAAGCTCATTATTTATGTAGGATAGCCATCCTTAGTTTTCAATTCATGAGGTTGCTGCTACATCTTTTCCCCGCGTCCGGTCAGAACGTCGATGCTTTTGTCAAATCCAAATATAATTGGTCCAGAAGTTCCACAATTCTCGATTGCGAGCCACCAGACACTTGCGAATGCCTGACCGGTCTATTGACGACGATAAGGTCAATGTTTTGCCTGCATATTATCTCACAACGAATTTTATTGATGTCGACTCAGCGGAAGAACCACTCAAGTGTCTCTTGAGAGTGTTACGGACCTTCTTGTTGATGATAACATGATAGCGGCATCCTGGTCGTCGAAGGTTGGTCGTAGAGCAAATCCTCTGGTCGGTGCAATGCTATCTTGGGCACAGATGTCGTTACGGCTTATTAAGCGCACCACTCTGCCCTGATGTTGACGAGCCGACGGATACTGACATGTTCGCTCTGCATTGGGCGGCTCAGCGAAACAGGCTCGAAAGCTTCGTTTGTCTTCCTAAACGTGGCGTGGATCCCTTCATTTTAGATTATTTAGGCCGGAACGCTTTTCACCACGCGGCTCAGTTTCCACCGGACCTCTTGCTAAGTATTATTGGAGGTATAGAAGCTGAGGAAATCCCCAAATCTCAAGTCCTGGAGGTTCCCACAATCCCTGGAATGCGAGATGGCCAAAAGTTGCACCCTTTTGCATTGGCTGCCCCCGAAGGTGCATCGGAGAATTTAAGAGTAGCGGAATTTCTTCGCAGCAGGTACCGACTTTGCCATGACGAGGAAGTCCAAAGAGCAGATGGAGGATGTCGAATTACTCTCTTAGCACATGTACTTGACATGGCGGCCAAAACTAATGTAATTGAACTAGAACAAATTGAGTACCTGTTGTACCTTGACCCACGACCAATATTCAGGGCGGACAATACGGGCGGGGCTTTACTTCATTATGCAGTAGGAGGCTTTCAAAATAGTAAGTCATCGGCTTGAGGGCTGATTGGCGTTGAATTCAAAATGTTGCTAAGCTGCTATAGCCGACATGTCAAACAATCTAACTGAATATGCTGCATTAAGACTCCTCCTTCGAGCCTTTTCCGGTCGAAAGCATCTTGACTTTGCCGATGAAGATGGAAACACTCCAATCTATTTGGTGGCTTCTAATGCAAATCATACCGCTAGCGAAATTATCAGATATCATCTCGTCAGTACTAATAAGGAGATAGACCATATCTCTAACAAGGACGGGGTTTACCTCTCCGTCTTGCAGGCGAACTGCTCTACACCATGCGTCCAAACGATACTTATGAGAGGAGTCTTTACTATCTCTACAAACGGAATTCATCTCAGACCTCATCTTAATGCGTTGCTTAGGTCTGCATTTCGTTGGCGAGATGTCCAACAGCATTTCCATTGGGTGAGGAATAATTTTGATCAAATCCGCTCGTTCACTCGAGCAGTAATACATAGCTAACAAAGGAGTCAAGTTTTTATGAAGAAATTCAGGAAGACCATACCAAAAGCCGTCTGCTTCACTTGTTAGAATCGGCTCGTCGAATACATGATGTAAAGTGAAAATTCATTGAAGGTACATTCATATTTTATTCGGCTCAACTCAATGGTTGAGCAATTTGAGTTGCTCCTCGGCATATACCTGCGAAGACGAAAGCTTCTAATGCATTTCCACAGATGATAGCCTCCCTTATCCTGTACAAGGCACAGATGCAGCAGCATTTCTGGTAGATTGTTGCTGGTGTTCCGATCACTTGAAGTTGCAGGCCAGGGTTATCGCATATGATAAGCTCACGGATTCCATAGAGAAGCGTCTGCGTCTGCGTATTATTGCCACAAAGAAAAGTGAACCCTGTACGTGGGATCGAATGTCACCAAGTGTAGTCAATCCATGTCGTAGCGACTTCATGATGAATTGAGGGCTATCTAGATGATATATATACATAAAAGAGTGACTACGCAGATGAGTGCCAAGTAGGTTGCGAGTAGGCTGGCAGAGGGAACGATTGTAGGCGGCAATAGACTAGTGTAGGCTACAGCACCAATCGGTGCTATTCGGTGGAATCGAGAGAACCTAGTGATGGCGATTTACTAAATTCCAGAAAGTGCCGTGGACGATGACAGATCACGTTGAGGAGCTACGCGAAAACTTACACGGCCATCCGGAATCGCAAATTCGTTGGACTCGCCGAGGCCGTTGCTGGCCTCCTGACGAACATCGTTTGCTATTTGCTCGTATGTGCACAGCTTGGTCAGCAATGTTCGATAAAGAATTTTATTGTATCTGTAAGTTGTGCTTTGCTATTAAAGCTCCAACAACTTTGGCGACCCGAACGATGCCATTTCCTCCACTTTCTGACGGTTAGTCGAACTCATGTACCCTGAATAAACACCGTATCTGTATCTACTTTGGGAACGCATTCCATTGTAGTAAGGAAAAACTAATTGGTAATATCGACCTCGTCGTCGCCATATACCCTCTCGCGGGTATGGACGCCACCAAATTTGAATGACTTCTCAACTTGTAATGAGGGGGAGGCAGAAGCTTTGAATTCTCATCATGGTGATGCCCAGGCATGTATATCAAATGATCAAATAGTTTGTTGCTCTCAACTGGTCGCTTTCCCTGGATAGCTGCCGCGTAGGAACTAGTATAACAATCATAGAGTAGACAGTCAAATTTAGTAAAGATTCTGCTACCAAATTGCAAACTTGAAATCTCCTTGCAGAGCTGACCACACTCAAAGCAAACCCTTCAATCCCTCAATCGCCTTCCTAAACCCTGGCACCTCCTCAGCCTTGATCTCCAACTCCTCCATCCCCACAAAATCATACCCCTCATGCCAATCATCCAGCAGCTCGCCAAACTTGAACTGCATCGCCATCTCATTTCCCGCCGGTCCCCAAATCTTCTCGAAATCTTCCTGGCTACACTCCACAAAGATGCCTTGGCGTCCAGTCACTTCAGACCACATCTCCATCATCTCGCCAAACGTAAGAATTTCTGGGGCAACGTCGGCGTACTTACCTAGGGATTTGGACGGATTGGCGAGGATTTGACGGACCCAGATGCCGGGGGTGACGGTCATGTCGCCCGAGACAGGGATTTTGGCGGTGCTGGGAGTCGGGAGGAGTTGGATGTATTTTCCGAATGCGCCGGGCTACATCATGAATTAACAAACTCCAATGAAACTGATCAATAACTTGCTAGAGAGATAGAGTTCTCACATATTCGAAGGGCTTCAGCGCAGGGAGGAAAGCCATGTTGCTTGGATAATACCCAAAGAAGAGATAGGTGGCCTTCTTTGCAAGATCTGGCAGCTCGGATTTAATGCGGTCATCCACTTTTGCTTTGTAGTCGAGGTGAGGCACGCGGACCTTTCCCTTAGTCGCCTTCTCTGCGCCTGGAAGGGTAGACCAGATGTAGTGCTCGAGGGTCGGAGTTCTGGCAGCAGCGCGAGCGAGTTTCAACGCTTGTCTTCTTCGATGGCTCCAGATTGCTCCTGAGTTTTGCCGGTGAAGAGATGCTCCCAGAAATTGGTCACAGCAAATATGGCATTAGCGCCCTAGGCTAATATTAAATCAGATTTGCAACTATGGTCGAAGGAACAGTATAGCTACCTCAAAAGCCTTGAAAAGAGAGTTCTCATCGTTGAAATTGGCCTGGACAACTTCTGCACCCTGAGAAGCGAGGTTCCTTGCTTTATCACTGTTGGTGTTCCTGGTGATGGCCCTGACTTTCCAGCCAGGCGTCTTGAGCATGATATTGGCTACTCCTCCACCTTGCGCTCCGGTGCCTCCCGTGATGGCGATCGTTTTCATCATTATAACAGATAGCGTAAATTCTACGAACTCTAGTCAATTGGGAAGACGGTAGAGAATGGGATGTGGGACTTGAAGCTGTCGAGTGGATTGAACTGGAGTGTGAAACGATACGAAAGCAAGACGAAGAACGGATTAAATACTCTTCTCTGCGGTTCAAACTCATAACTCGGGCCTACCTCGTTCACTTGTCCTTTTACGACCCCGCACTGAACATTACTAATTTCATCGGAACCATTGCAAAACGCGTTCCGGTGACCAATGCAATCATATCTCGCATCAGGACTCTAGCCAAGGAATTCTTGGGATCTTGTTCATCCTCCCACCTGAAGGCAAGTATCTGCGAGCTAAGGTAATAATGTTTCTGTAGGAGACAATTCCACCAGTTTGTATGCAACAGACATCGACAGGAAGTTCTTTTATATACTGCTGACAATGAATATAAATAAACGCATTTGTCAGCTATTAGCCCAAGTGTTGGCTCAATTGAGTGAGAAATACGACGCTTTCAGCGGATCCAGCTGCTGTTTTCTGTGAAGTAGTCGCGAGTCAAAGGTTCGCCCGCAGAAACACGCAACACAATACCTGAAGTGGAGTAATATGTCTCAGATATTTCCGAGTTGAAACATGGATGAGGTTGAGGCCCGACGGAGTGGTTGGTGTCACATTGTGAGAGTTGGTCATCATAAACGAGACGATGTGATTATCGAATCCAGCATTCGGCCAACCTTGGAAATCCATAGAAATTAGATGGCATTTGATGAAATATACATATTGGTGATGATGAGCGGTTTCTGACTAGCGCACGTATGGACGTGAGAGGCGAAGGTGTACATGAGCTGGAGATTTGCACTTGTTCTAGACAGGTTAGACAAGCTAAAAGCCGAGGTGGAAGCTTTCACCACCACCATTTGTATCCAAATATTAAACGCCTCGATTCGTTTCCAATTTCTCAAGCAGTGGTCATAGAGCTGCATAAATTTTAGCATTGGTCAAACTCGGCATCATATCTTTTCATTACTTCCATCCCTCATCAACGCTCACAACTTCCTGTCCTCTCGACCTTCATATCATTACACTAATCCCCCCGCCTCCATATCTCCCATTCCCATCCCCAACTAACCATGATAAACTGGTGCGCCCCTAACCCACCCTCTCGGCCTACAACAATGCCAGGTATCCGTCTCCGTATACTTCTCCCCACCATTCTTCTGATCCACACTCGCATACACCGTCCAGCCCTCCCCCTCAAGCACACTCAAAAGCGTCAACAATAATTCCCTCACCCTCATCGTCTCCGTGCCCTCCGCCCACCACGGACTCCCCGCCAACTTGATCTCCCACACACCTCTCATGTGATGCTGACAGCTATCTTGAACCCTTCCAGCGAGACGAGAAGTCAAGAACGTAGGTATGGTCGACGGCGCATCGATGAACTTAATCCGGTCTGATTTGCTGAAGCCTATGGCTAGCCAGTCACAGGAAGCGGGGGAGGGGACTTGGTGGCGGAAGAGGAGGGTATCTTTATCACTTGTCTTCTTGCTTATATCCGTAGCCAGACTGAGAACCCAACCTTGTTCGTGCAAACAGCCCAGGATCTTGCATATCAATCTTCTTGCTTCGACAGCCTGGTCCCCGCTGCCTCGCCACGGATTCCCGTAAAGCTTGATCTCTTTGCTGCCGGCGTACATTCTCTCATCCTGAATTCCGCGTGACCAGTTCGCCCTGATACATTCTCGCGCTATATTCACAATCTCGTTTGGAAATTGTAGGAAGCGGAGTCGGTCTTCCATATGCATACTCAAACTCGCAAACTGCGTCTGAAACGGGGTCTGAGAACTCGAAGCCGTAGCGGTAGTATACATCGGAAGTGGGGATTTCTCATCGCCATTCCCAATCGGTCCTTTCGTGGAGTCTCCCAGCAAGCCGTTTTTTTCTTTTGGAAACATATCCAACGCCTCTCTTAGAGTATCTCTCTTGTGGTAGGGAAACTTCAAAGCTGCGATCTTGCACCAATAAGATCCAGTAACGATTTCGGAGCTTCACAGTGGAAACGTCTGTTTTGAGACGAGAGAGGGGTTATAGTTGGAGACTTTGGCGGGACTTAGATAGCTTTATACCAGTGTGCCAGCATTCGTGTTGTGAATCGTGGCGCAGTGAACCTTGGAATGTGAGGAACGAGTAGATTAGCCTAGAACCGAACCAGGATTAGTGTTGGTCGAGGCGCAGTCGAGTAAGGCTGAATGTTGTCACTACCACCACCACCCATACATCCAAAGCGAGAATTCTGGAATGACCAGAATTGTGAAATAAAATACACTTGGTGCCGTCTGACATAATTATCATCGCCTGCGATTTTACTTCAAAGGGGATGGCCGTGAAACTCTATGCAAGTGTTCATATTCTTGATATTTCTCTGAAATTCATACACCTAACTGTAGAATCCACGAGAATTAATGTGGGTGAGGGAAATTGAAAGAATATTTTTAAGCGACTCAGATTTGTCCTTATAAATAACTCATAACGATAGTTCAAGTTCAGAACGGAGGGTCTCGCAGCTCCTAGTTCTTTCCCCAGCCCAATTGTGCGAACTTGCCGGGTAAGGCTCATCTTTGAGAAGTGCCGGCAGTGATCGAAGTCAATCGCTCGTGTTATAGTAAACATAATAATACGTAAGAATTGAATTAGATTCGTATAGGTTTAATTCAAAGTTGAAATGGTAGCTTTTGGTATTCGCTGCAAGTGCTGATATACAGAGGCCAAATCCAAACTCCAAAATATGCCATATCTTCCTCTGGATATGCACAACTGACAATGCCACACCTCACATCCTCATCGTGTGCCTACAAAGTCCCACCAATCTCCTTCCGCACCCATCTCTCCAAACCACCAAGCGCGATGATCTCTTGCACGTTCGGTGGGAGCTCGCCAACTTTCACACTCCATCTAGCGCCATCCGGACCCTCCTGAACGGTGACTGTGCTTCTTCTCACATCCCATTCCAGCATCCATCCGGTTCGTCGCGTGAGTTGCTTCACCTGCGCTGGTTGCGCGACAGCACCCATCGGCGGCGAATCCAGGGACCCTCGATTTTGGCTTGGCTTCTCCATGTTCTGCCGTGATGAAGACGGTGTGTAAGATGAAAAAACCTCACGGAGACGGTTCGCCAGTTTCGGGACTCGACGCCCATAAGAGCGTTGTTGATACTATTCCTGCCGAAGATGTTTCCAAAACTGCCTGCGACGACGAGAGGAACGCCATTTGCTAGGATCGCGGTGGCAGCTTGTTCTCTGCTACTTCCGCAACCAAAATTGAAGCCCGATACGAGAATATCACCGGATTTCGCTATCGTGCCGAAGGCGGGATCGTAGTTCTCCATGCATACCTCGGCCATTTTCTCACGTGAGACGTCGTCTTGATAGGTGTACTTGCCTGGGTAGATACCGTCGGTATTGATGTTGTCTGCATCGCAGAATAAAACCTCTCCCGTAACCTTCTCAGGGAACCCAGGTAGGATCTCTGTTAGTGTTTCGGGTTCTGACGATGCTGGTGTCGGAGGGTTGATAGATTGGTTCTCAACGGCTGCATTCTCGACCGACTCAATCATTTCATCGGCCTGTTTGATGACCTTATCTAGCATGTCCTCGATGGTCATCATGCGGTCCTCTTCGCGGATACCATCGCCCTCTCCAAGTCGAACACCAGTATATCCAGCTGGCGCTTCATACCATCCCGGACCAGAAATCTTGCCAGCCAGAGCACTTGCAGCGACGACCTCTGGACTAGCTAGATAGGCCCTGGCGTCGGTGGATCCCATGCGGCCCTTGAAATTTCGGTTGCTAGCAGAGATGCCAACTTCACCGGGTTCTAGCAAACCTGTTCGAGACCAATGCACGGTCCACAGCTAGAGGGAAGTGGTTTGGCTCCAGCTTCTAGAAGTGCTTGCCAATCACCTTGCTCCTCAGCAGCACGTTGCTCTGGTAGAGATGCCGCGGCAATGTAGAACTTTACATTGTCCGGAATCTTAGGTATCTGGCCGCCATTGGATGCGGCTGCGTCCTTAAACACCCTTGCCGCTGCTGCAAGATCCGAGGCACGGGAGTTGGTACACGAAACGAGGTAAGCCTTATTGATTTGAATTTCCTGGCTCTGAAGCCGGTTCAACGGGGTTGCGACCTTGATAGAGTTTGGTCTAGAAACATATGGGGAGAGTGTTGAGAGGTCGAGGAAGAGTTGTTTCGCGTAGGTTGCACCCTTGTCAGCTGTCAAGGCAGGTTGGAAGATAGGTCCTGTTCGTTGCCCTACGATCCCGGTGGCGGTGAACTGTTTGTCAATTCTCTCATGCAAGAACTGCTGTTGGTGATGATCCAGATAGTCCCCACCATATATCGCGGCTTCGGTTGCCTTCATCCTCAGCCAGCCATGAAGGACAGAGTCAATTGGGAAAAGTCCAGTAAGAGCACCCCATTCAGTGGTCATGTTCGCGATGGTCAGACGGTCATCAACTGGAATGCTGCGCAGTGTCTCCTCCGAACCGGTGAACTCGATCGCATGGTTCAGAACCTCATCATTGTTGAACAATCCAGCCAGAGCCACGATCACATCTTTACCGGTGACACCTTGCGGTAGTGTGCCCGTGAGTTAACCTTTGCGACAGGAGGAATCTGCCACCATGTTGTACCCGTTGCCCAGATACTTGCAGCGTCCGTTCGCACAACAGGTGTTCCCAAACATCCAATGCCACCGTACATGTTCGTGTGGCTGTCTGAAGCTACGGCAAGTGTACCCGGCCATGCATAACCCTCTTCGACCATGATCTGGTGTCCGATTCCTCTTCCTGCCGGATAGAAGACCACTCCCTGCTTCTTTGCAAATCCTTCAATCTGGCTGTACTTCTTGAGGTTCTTTTCGCTCTTGTTTTGCACATCGTGATCCAGAGTCATGACGATCTGATTCGGGTCGTGAATCTACGAGGCTCCTATCGATATGAACTTGAGAGCGACTGGCTACGAATTATCGTGCGTCATGCACCGGTGTGGTTGTAGCGTCACATAGTCCCCTGACTGGAGCACCTTCCCCTCTGCCACGCCAACAGCATATCTCTGCACGATCTTCTCGGTGAGGGTCTGAGAGATCTTTGCCGTCCGCTGAAAGGGGGAAAGGAAATCGGCGGCGGGACCTTCCCGCATGGAGGGAAATACATCGGGCGATTCTCTTCGGGGCAAGGTTGTGCAGAATGTGCGCTGAGCAGCAATGGGACGAATGAATTGGGTCGCGACACGCAGAGGTAAGCTTGCCCTGGGCTATTGCACAGTCAATGGCCATTCCCGGCATCAATTGGAGGTGGAAGACGTGTTCAGGGACTTACCAAAGCTTGCCTGCGACCCAGAATCCTAGCCGCTCGCAGCGACATGGCCATTGTGTGGAAGAGGAAGGTGTGTATAGACATTTAGTGTTGAGGTTTGATACTATTTCTCCACACATTATTGAATTCGCCAAGCATTCACTGACAAGGGTCTGTTCCGCGCCGACTTCGGGGCGAAGTCATCGGCTCTCTGCCTCTTTCCATTGGATCACTACCTTCTGCGCCCAATTGCTTCACCTAATTGATCACATGGTATGCGGAGGCCAGCATGTGATGCCGGTGCGCAAGAAAACATTTCTTTTGTAAGATTTAGCCCTACCCATAAGGTCGTGGTGTTGCGAAATCCGATTTCGGATAGTTAATTATGAAAGACAGGAGTCATTCTGCACGACGCCTTCGAAAAATTCCTTTCCAACAACATTGGAACAGTCATTCCCTCCGTTTCTATGCTAATCCCCTTCTACTAACTTCTACTTCCTAAGCTTGCCACTAGCACAGCACTCTCAAACCCCCCAACATGGTCAATCGCTCAGACGTTCACTACTTTGGTGCTGGCCCCGCACCTCTCCCCACTGCCGTCCTCGAGAGAGCTTCGCAGGTGCTCTTGAACTACAAGGACAAAGGTATCGGCCTTTGCGAAATCTCCCATCGCTCACCGGATGCCAACGACATTCTTGCCGATGCCAAACAGGCCCTAACTACCCTCCTCGACATTCCAGACGACTACGAGATCTTGTTTCTGCAAAGCGGTGGCAGCGGAGAGTTCAGTGCTACCGTCTACAACCTTGTGTCGATATGGGTAGAAAAAAAGAGGGCGAAGATCGCCGAAGAGGTGGGCGACGACAAAGCAGAAGTGTTGAAGAGGCTGCGCAAGGCCGTGGACGAGGAATTGAAGCTCGACTACCTTGTAACTGGCTCATGGTCACTGAAGGCGTCGCAAGAAGCAACGCGTCTAGTCGGGGCCCAACACGTCAACGTTGCTCTTGATGCTCGAAAGGCCAATGGCGGCAAATTTGGCACGATACCTCCCGAATCTGAGTGGAATCTCACACCACGGAAGTCCGGTGGTGGGCCCGCTTTGGTTTACTTTTGCGACAACGAGACGGTTGATGGTGTGGAGTTTCCGGCTTTTCCCCACAGTCTCGAAGGCGAGGATGCCCCGCTGGTCTGTGCCGACATGTCATCGAATTTCATCTCTCGGAAAGTCGATGTGCCAAAGTATGCCGTGATCTTTGGTGGTGCGCAAAAGAACATCGGCAATACTGGTATCGCTATTGTGATCCTGCGGAAGTCACTTCTCCCGCCTGCATCGATGCCAGCATCACCCGATCTTCTCAGAGAGCTCAACTTGCCAGTAGGACCCATCATCTTGGACTATCCCACAATCGCAAAGAACAATTCGCTGTACAACACTTTGCCTATATTTGATGTATGGGTCGCAAGTCAGGTCATGACCGGGCTGGTAAACGCTTACGGCGTCAAGAGAATCGGTGGTCAAGAGGAGATCTCGAATGACAAAGCCCGGCAGATCTATGAGACACTTGACAGATACCCTGAAATATATCGAGTTGTGCCGGACAAGGCAGTCCGCAGCAGAATGAACATCTGCTTCAGGGTCCACGGTGGTGATGCCGAAAAAGAGAAAGCGTTTCTGGCTGGCGCAGAAAAGAGAGGGCTACTAGGCCTTAAAGGGCATCGAAGTGTGGGAGGCATACGCGCAAGTAATTGTAAGTCCCCCCAATGATTCGTTCCACTATTGCCACTGTTGCAAGACACGACTTGTAGAGGGTATATGTGCAGGTACATGCATATGCTATATATGCACTATGGCCCAAGAAGTCCTTCGTACAATATGCTCGCGGGCATCAGAGCTGATTCCCAGTGACCTGGTCATTTTTCTTTGTTAAAGCAAACAGTTTTTTGTCATATGCGCATGAACAAATGTTGATCTGCCAAAAGGGTGAGCGCTAACTTGATCGGGCATCTAGACAATGCAGTCTCTCTCTCGGGAGCAAAATCTCTTGTGGCGTATCTCGAGGACTATGCGAAAGCAGCATGAGCACGCTAGTAGTGGCATGATGACATGAGGTGCTCGTGGCATTGTTTTATGAACTGGCGTTTTGATATACAAAAGCTGTCAACTCTTTGCGCATTCCCGTGGTAGAAGTACCTGGCATGACATCAAACTTCATTCAACATGATACCCTCACTATTAGCAAAAGACGAATCCAATCTGCCTAGTGCTAGATTTTCCAATTCTCCTATGCTTATCTGCAGCTCACGTGACAGATGCTATGCATAACCGGTTGTTTATACTGATGCAAACGTACCCATGGTAGAGGGAGGGCAAAAGGGCGTTCTCGAAAATTCCTCTCGCGACCAGGATTCATGCTTAAGTGAATAGCTTCTTCTAATAGGAGTACAGTGCAATATCTGTAAGGCTCACCACGCGGGCGATCGTTGAGGCTCGCTGGGAGTGGATGGAGGGGTAGGATGGTGAGACTCTATGAGTCTCGGTGTGGGGGTTTAGGCCAAGCTTTGGCGGCCTCAGCGCCGTATCTGCCAGGCACATCCACCAACAGTCAGGCATCGAGGCATCCCGCTCTGCAGCTCTCCTACACTCTCTTAACACGGGCAGATAAGGTTCTTAGTCGTCCCTCACCACCGCCGGAATCGCTGAAACCACGGTAGCTCCAGCGTACCACATCGCCACCGGTTATACGGCATACTCCGCCTCGAGCACCGCCTTGCCTCGTGTGCGGCCGTGGCCTGTGTAAGGACCGTCTTGGAGCCCTTGAGGAGTACTGAAGCGTTGAAAGACAGGCGTACGATGTGATGGCAGCCTCCTCACCCTCAAAGTTTGATTGCGAAGACGCGTCCAGACAAGGTGTACCAGGAAATCGTATCTTCTTGAAATGAGCAGCAAAAGAAAAGGCTCTTCCAGCTCTTCAACAGTGGCTGGAAAAGGGAGGGGTGCTGGGTTGTCGTCAGTCCCCATTCACTCCCTGCAGTCCATCATTCTCGCTAAATTTGCTTCTTCCGTCCGGGAGCGTCGTCACCTTGGGCTGGCCAATCCGATCACACTGCATGCTTTTCACAACCTCTCCATTGGCTATATTTAACGCATGTTATCTTCATGCATCACCCTGCTAAAGTTGATGTGTTGCAAGCTGGTACCGGCTCCGATCTTGGCCGCATGGACATCTGGCGTTGGAGGCGTCTCAAAACCCTGAAGCGAGAATCTTGATGCAAACCTAAACCACAAAGCGTCAGAACTCAACCCCAACGTCCTCACCTTCACCACAACGGGTCTGTTCGCAACTCACCACCACCAAGGTTTCCCAAAGCGCCTGAACAATGGCAGCAGGGGACCAGAATGCTCTGTAGAACAGAGAAACAAAACTATCTTCCAAATACTTGCGCGGAACTCAAGAACTCAACTGGAAGTGCTGATGTGGACAGATTTTCAAGCAAGAAAAGAGCTTCAACGGCGATGAACGTCTACCGTTGACATCATCTGCGGGCTTACCAGACGCACTGATTCAAGCACGGCCAATTTCCACAACCGACATCCTGTGGCTGTCCGGCAGGGCCCAGAGTCTGGGTCTGCTAACGGGTCGCTCAGTTCCCGCCGCATACTCTCACCAGGGTGTGTGTCCTGCATGATGTTGAAACCCAATCTTGACCTAGTGTCCGTCGTTACAGCCTCTAATATGACCAAATCGGGACCGTGCCAATGCCTCTCGACCAGCTAATGGAATGACAGACGCCTCAGGACCGCTGTCTCGAAACCTCGCACTACTGGTCTCTTCCCCAAGTTTTCTCATATACTGTTTGACATCTCATACTCACCTCCTGGTCAACTGCTTTCATGCTCACGCTCTTTTTCTTGTTCCTTTCTCACCGCTGGCAGGTTCAGGCGCCTTCTCGACTGACGACTGAACAGGTTACCAATTTCTTGTTCACCATCAGTCATTTTGCCTCCATGAATACTTAGACTTTTATTCCTTTAGCCGCTGCTGGTCAACAGCGAGACTCTATCTTTCCTGTATATTTCTTAACGGCAGCCGGTACAAGATGGAAAGATGGGAACCTCACATTCACTTCGACACCCGCTCGCACTTCAACATGACCCTCAATACCTCAGCCACTCGTGAGGTGCCATGGACAGCGCAGAATCAGACGAGGGCGTTGATTCAGAACCTACAATTGGCACAGGTACAAACGCTACGGACGATGCACCTTACACTTGGAGCATTCAGTTTGGCATTGGCGCTGATGACGGTCCACCGAATCATTTCGGATGCGAGGAGGGTGTCTGCAGTACAGGTTTCCCTGAGAAAACCGTAAGGAGCGATGACCAATTACTCAAACGACCATTAGGCCTAACTGTTGCCAGAATTTTCCACTTCCTTGCCAACGTGCACCCGGCCGAGACCTTCCCACTCGTACTGGCTTGCGGTGCGGTTATACAACAAACAATTTTTGTAGCGGTGCAGAGCACATCTCTTAGTAGTGTATTATCCAACAAGTGTCGAGGGTTGGCCATGATCACATTTCCTGGTAGGTGGGCAACTCTAAGTGTATCATATGCTATGCTAACGAGCTCCAGCTATATTCATTATGGGATTTGTGACGTTGGTCTTCGGGATCGAAATGGCACTGAGAGCGTTCAAACATGAGCGATTTGCTCCGCGTGGGAAGTGGAATGCGACAATCTGCGTAGGAGTCATTTCATTCATGTTACTTCTGACGTGGATGCCAACAATTGCGTGGCCGATGTACAATCGCTGCTTTGGCAGTCTCATCTGGTTCCCAGTCCGATACGAGCTCATCGCAATTGTATTTTTGAGCATTTTGGTCTTCTTCTTCTTCCTTCTAGCTGCCTTAATCAGCATCCAGCTGATGAGAACATCGAACGTGGATCCAAACGAGCGGATTGCAGCGTCAAGAATGTGTTACTACCTTTTGATCGCAGCGATGATCTACGTGAGTAGCCCTGTCAACGTTTTCGCTTCTTATACTTACGTTTCATAGATTCTTGTTTTGCCCGTTGAAGTCCAGGCCCATAGGAGAGACTTCATGAACACACTGGCCACTTCGAGAGTCGCTGAAGTTGCTCTGTTCAGCTCTGGAATTCTCATTGCGTTTGTTCATCTCTTCTTGCGCGTGAACGCAAGCCGAATGGTCATCCAGCCCGTCGGCGGCCCGTCATCTAAACAAAAGCGGCCCAGAATTCGATTCTTTGGACCTAGCGACTTGGAAATGAACATCAGCGGCCCAATGGCGTTGCAGGGTCGTCCAGATAGTCGGCAAGGCTTGATCGACATTGGTCCTGAGAAAAACAGATACGATTTTCAGAGCCCAGACTTCTTCACTCGACCGGAGAAACAGATGCCTCTCAGCCCAGGCTCGTTGAAGTCTCAGAGGATCGATCCATCGAAATGGCCACTCCCTCCAGATCCAGTTCAGACCGGCTACTTCACCGACCCCAAGGATGGCACAACAGGCCTCCATAAACGAAACAAGTCCAACTACTCCCTATTCCCTACCCGAGCGGAGGAAATTCCCCGCTTGCCTGCTACCGTTTACTCTCCGCCTAAGTCTGGAGGAAACAAGGTTTCCAATCTTGCTGTTCGGCGCCAAGTGCGACGAAGCTCGTTTGCAGACGCGAAATCCGTGACGGATGTCAGCGAAGCTTTCAACTTCTTAGCCGCACCACCACCACTCTTCGCTGGTCGTCCTCATCGCCGCGAGGAGAGCACTGATAGCAGTGCAACTGTTCAGATCGGCCTTCGATTCTCAGTCGCTCCCGCGGCCATCGCCGCCGCAAATTGCACCGCCATGAGCCGAGCTCTGACTCCACCTCCTGGTGCGCCTGCCCTACGACGAGATAATAGCGACTCAAGTGCAGAGTCCCTCGGTCTCCCGATCCAATCTCCCTCTAGCAAGTCCTCATCGACTGACGTCCTCGATGAAGATCCAAGCTCCATAAAGTTTCCCGAACCACCCCAACCCGTTGCCTCTCCAGCCAAGCCTGGTCCAGGCAAGACTCCTGCCTTTCCCATCATCACTCCCCAGAACAGCGGTTCATACCTCAAGTCCGCTAGAGACAAGGTGCTACCCCCAACACCTCGCTCTGCTGTTCCAGGCCCACCGCCAGCTTCACAGCCCCCTCCACCAAGGCCCACAGGTTTGAGTGGGTTGAGAATGAATCCAGTGTCGCCAGCCTCACCACCAAAATCTGCTACGCGGTCACCGACACGATCACCTACCACACCCTCACCAACGGCCAGGATACCGCTGGGTGCCGGCACAATGGCGAGGAGTCCACCGCCGTCCGGCTGGATATGAGGTCAGGCAGATCAGGCTCGTCGTACACAATAGAAATCGTAGACTGGATCGGCGAGAGACTTGTACTATTATCATGATCGGGATTTTTGGCGGCGGCTTATCCATGGCGTCTTCTAAGGTTCCCTCGTCTTTCATATGTCATCAGCACCCTGCATACCCTCATCACAATCACCATTGTATTACCCATCCACATCCCACCACATCACCACTAGCACACTGACAAGCCAAGCCACCTATTCACTCCTTCTTTCCCTTCGTTCATCTCTCTTGCTCTACCGTCGCCTTCCCTCATAATTCCGAGGACACAGCGACTTAGTCTATCTCAGCAATCGCTTCACGTTTCACGCTTTTCGAATCATGTATGTAGCTAGGAACGTGGGCATATTAGCGGCGCCTGGGGCTTTGGATGTTGATGCGGACGGCGCATTGTACAACGCTACCCACGAAAAGAAGTTCTAAATGAAATTATTCACATCGTACATGCCTCGCATCGCATCCATCAGTGAGCCTTTGGAGTTCCTTCTTTAGTTCACCGAACGCTGCCTTGGTAACACCAGAATCCATTATGATGCCTTCTGACTTGTATTCTGCCTTAGACTGTATTACAGTACCATATAAAGCACTCGACGACGTAGATTTTGTAGCCCGTGTCTTCAATCCTTCTCTTCTTCAGGGATGCGCAACGTCCCTTCCGTCCTGCGTCCGTGGGATGGAAGGAGCCGTGTAACGGGCCGATTGTGCTGTTGAAACAGGGTGAACTTTGACAAATCTCTGAGACATTTCACCAACTCCCAAGCCCTAGCGGGATAAATGCTAGGTGAAACGGTTCGATGATGACTAAGTGATGAATCACACACAAGGCTTGAGACGCACGGGCCATGCCTACCGTTTCAAAGAGAGAAAATCTTCCCATCACACACCTCCATCATGTCCATGTTTATGGCGATTTCTCTAATATTTTCATTTTCTTTGGCTAACGTTTAAAGGTACACCCTCACTCGGTTCGGTTTAGCCTTACGTGCGCTTTCCGTTCTTGCCGTCAGACTTCCAAACTACCACCAGCCAGCTCGGATCTCGCAATGTCCCGGACCATACAAGCGGAACTCGCTCGTCACCTACTGGAACCGTTTTCGCCGTGGACTGGCACTGAATGGCGCCCCAGCAGAGGTATTTGTGGCCTTCTGCGCTCGGGCTCCGGGCCATCACCAGAAATATCTCTATGGGAGCAGTTATTTCATGAGCAATACATCCGAGCTCATGGCGTAATATGCCATGCCCGCATCAGTCGTTGCTCTCCCAGAATCGCAAATATAGGCCCAGTTCCTGGCGCCGAAATTCTCCACTAGATAGCACCCGACATATGTATGCAGGTTATGGGAGATGTCCTTCTCTGCGGTATAGATGGCACAGTCGTTGACTGTAAGTTGTCTGTTGGCGTCGAGGCAGTCGACCCGGTTGACTGTAGACGCGTTCTTGTAAGCATTGCCACGCCAGACTTGGAAGTGGGCGGTGATTGGGGAGGCGAGGAGAAGTGCAGATGAAGGAATGAGAGGGTTCATTCTGCTACGAACCCTCTTGGGCTTATAGTCTGAAAAGTATGTATACACTCAGTAAGTGGCCATCTCTCTATACGCATTTCATATTTTCTATAGCTTCAAGAGGAAAACAATGATAAAATTGAGAGAAGGGGGCTCCGCCGAGCCGGTATTCCTAGTTAGATGTACCTTCTAAATATTTTAGGTCGCGTAGTACTTTTGTCACAGCGAACATTGTAAACAGGCCCCAAAAAAGGAAATGCCATCTTACTGACTTCTTCGTTTGGAGACGCCAGTATATGAAGACACGAAGTGTTGCAGTTTCAGTCAAACACTTGTCATTACTAACAGCATTTAGGATCTGATTGGTCGGGAAAATGTAAACGAGATGCAGCAGGCGATGCTGAAATTAGGTTCGCCTTTCGACCTCTTTCAACGTCATTTTCCTTCTCTCGCAAGTTCCGACGTCCTGGTGCATGAGTTCATCCGTGCTGATATGGAATTCCATAACTCTAAACGCTGCCTTGTTCATTAATAACTAGGCTGCAGCGCTTGATCATTCTAACTAATGCTAAAGTTAGACTAAGTGTCTACGCCGCCTCACTGCGCCGGAGGTTATTTCACTCTTATTCAAGATGATCGTAAATATCACTTCGACACTCGCTACGGAACTATGCTATCAGGTGCGCGGTGGATCCAGTGTCTAAGAGTTTTACGGAAATCGTTCTGAGATATGGGGAATACCAAGACGAGAATGGACAGGAAATGAAAGAATGGACGACCGATCAGACCGACCAAATCTTAATCGATCAAAGCCCAGAAGTTAAGTATGCGCGTTGATAGAACTGTTCAGAAGATAGCAATCTTCAGCAGGAATCTTGGGCTGAAAGATGTCATACATGGATCACTTTACGGAGTCTTTATCGCCCATGAGGGCTGGTACTGAACTAGGAAGTGAGGTAGACACGACGAGCAGTATTCTTCGGCAATATATCATGTATTACTTCAATTCGGGAAGAGAACGTTTCGATTTAAAGTTGCAGCCCTAGAGACATGTGCGGACCGATTACTTGGTGCATTTGATGAGTAAGCCTACTCTTCGGCACAACCATTCATCCGGCAGACAAACTCTTTGGTGCTTGGTTGTACTATAGTGTCTCTGTGTTCAGACTGCCATCAGGATTTTCGAGAAGCTTGTAATTGTTGGTATGCAAAGGCCGGGTTCTGGTAAGTGGCGGGCGTGCTTCGGTGAAGATATGCATTGTACCTTGTACGATGAATGGTGAATATATATGTTTGATGTTTAACGCTATTTTACTCTACATCTTAATTATCCAAGTACCTCTTCGCTCTATCTTTTCCAAACTTTTTCGGCCATCTCCATATAGATTCAATTCGCAATGGCGTCACAAAAATCCGTCCTCATAACCGGCTGCAGCGCAGGAGGCATTGGCTCCTCAATAGCTTTCTCTTTCGCTAAACGCGGCCTCTCCGTCTTCGCGACCGCTCGTAATGCTTCCAAAATCGATCCAAAACTCTCTGCCCTTGATAATGTCGAGGTCCTCACCCTCGATGCAACATCCCCATCCTCGATCTCCGCCGCCGCACAAGCAGTATCGCATCGCACAGGCGGTAAACTGGACTACCTAGTCAACAGCGCTGGCAGTGGTCTCGTATGTCCATTCCTGGACACCGATCTTCAGAAAGCGAGAGAGTTATTCGATGTCAATTTCTGGGGAGTCTTGCAATGCATTCAAGTGTTTAAGGAGCAGTTAATTGCAGCCAAGGGGACGATTGTAAACGTATCGAGTGTTTCAGGTGTGGCGCCGAATCCTTATGAGAGTACAATTTTCAATTTCTCCCTTTGACTGAGGGAGAGATGATAGATATGGTGGAGATGTCTAATTGTGATAGGTATATACAACGCCTCCAAAGCAGCCCTAACACACTTCGACTCCACCATCTGCCTCGAACTTGCACCACTCGGCGTCAACGTCGTGTCGCTTATCACGGGTATGATTAAGTCAAATTGGTATTCAAATAGCGTACCGCAAATCGAGTTGCCAAAAGACAGTTATTATCATCCGGTGATCGAGAGTATCAGAGATGGGATGACAAAGATGGACAATAAGAAGAAAGGAACGAATGTGGATGTTTTTGGGGAGAGTGTGGTCAAGGATGTGCTCGGGGGTAAGAAGGGGATTGTTTGGAAGGGGGCGTTGAGTAGGACTGTTTGGTTGGCGAGTTTTCTGCCGAGTTTTGTGATGGTATGTTTATTTTTACTTTTACATGAAAGTGTGGGTTTGGGCTAACGGCCTTGCAGGATAAGGTCATGTGGGATCGGGCTGGCCTACAGAAGTTAGTGGGGGTTACGAAGAAGGATTGATAATGTGGAAGGTTGATAACGGTGAGGCTTGTTCGGCGGTTGTGATTGTGGAGGGTGTTTTGGAGGCCTGGTGGGTGAGCGTCTGGGAAAGTTTGTTTGCGGCGCATTGTCCTTGGATGACTTGGGCGTTCGACTGGGCAGGTGTTTTGGATGCGCGTTTCAATTCCTGATTCTCTTCAGGTATGTGATCTCCTTCATTTCTCTTGGAGTAGACCGTGAGAGAAATTCGATATCATGTTTCTTCCTAGTCTTTGATATGAATAACTCTCGGATAATTTGCGCGTTCGATAGAGGAAGAGTTTGGACGTGCGTTTCAATTCCTTGATTTTCTGATTAGCTGATCTCGTTCAGTTTCTTGGGAAACAGAGCGAGAAAAAGATTAGTACGCAGCGTACATGGGTTTGAATGTCCAATAAAACAGCTCTTTTTGGAGCTGAATGGGTATTGGACAAGATATCAAGGATGGGCTCACGGGCGGAGTCAATCTCTATTCTCCTATGTAGGGAGATTTGAGGAGAGGACAGAGGCGGGATCATTGGGATCGGATTGGGTCGCTCAAGATCGCAAGGTTCCTCCGTTGCTTTGCTACTCTGTTCTCTATGGGGGTGTCCTGGGTATAATTGGGAGTGCGATCTCCCCAAAAATTTCTTATTTCCAACCACTTCTTCACCGATTAGAAGCTAGGATGTCCTGTCGTTTCCGTCTCTTTTCAGTCGCATGTATAAAGTTGAAGCCTGTCGTTTACCATGATCAAATTCCAAATTGTTACAATCATGCTTGAATAGTCACGAGGCATTTGGATATTCCTCCTTAACTGTGGCTTAGACATCGTTTAGCTGTCGTTCTGTCAAAGTTTAATTTGATACCTGGTGGTTCAAGGTGCATTCCTAGTAGCATGACCGGGCATTTAGGTGCGGTTTCAATTGCATGACCCGTCATAAGCCTGTTCCTCCACCTCATTCTTCGACCAAACTCTAATTCAAAAATAGACAATGTTTCGTGGTACTTGGATGGCGTTTTGAGCCTAAGCGACGTAGATGTTTTAACCTCAGGCGTAGATCATTTTCTTCACCTTCAAATTCCAAATCCTCAAGATATCCTAAGGTTTCATGTAACACCCTCACCGCCTCAAGGCCTCACACTATTTCCCTACAAATTAGGCCTGCTATGAATCGACTACTATCGTGAACTGTTCACTCTACACCAAATTAGGCATAGCGCGCTCATCTCCCACTTCAGACGTCTCAACACCCTTCTAAAATTATCCACCCCAGCAATTCAAGAGACGAGTGTGAACTTCTCCCTATTTCTTGGTTTCTTGTTTCCTATGCATCCTTGTGTCCTGGGGCAATCTGCAGCCTTGAGAGCCGTCAGGATGCGATTTGGAATTTGAATAAGAGGGATGACCCGAGGCATGGAGATAGAGGGATCGAAATTGGTTTTAGGTTGTTTCGATATAGGAGGGGTAGGTGGGATGTTTCAAAGTAGGAATGGGTATGATGCAGTCTTTGGGACTGAGAAATAGGTCGGGCCTTTTTGGCTGCAGTGCGGCGATTTCGGCGATGGAGGGGCTATATTTTCTCTCTCTTAAGCTTTCACTGCTTGTATCTTAAATGTAAGCTTATAAAATCATAATAATATATTGAATAGCATGAAACACGTGAAGAATGCTGTCGCAGCAGTCAGAATCTCGATAAAATCCCGAAACGGAAATGGCCAACTTTTTCATGGAGCTTGGGCCCACCTCAGATCTTTTGATGTCATGAGAGCTCACCTTCCGCACCAAACTCAACATTACACCACCAATGCCCACCCGACTGCCTCCCTCGAGGTGACAACTACTCAATATCATTCTCAAAAATGTCCTGGCTACCTTCGATACTCCTCCGCCCGCACGCCGGCGCCCTCGTCGTCCTCGGCACCTCCGCGCTCGGTGGTGCCGCATACCGCTACACAAAATCAGGCACCTCCGAAGCCTCTTTAAACCCGGTTTCCTTCACGCCATATACATTGATACATAAGCAACCAATATCCTCGACCTCCGCAATTTTCACCCTACGGAATCGGGATGGCGGAGCAGACCCTGAGTCTGTGCAGGAGGGTTGGAAACGCTCGGTATGGAGCGTGCAAGTCAAGCAACCACAATTACAGATTGCGCGAGCCTATACACCACTTCCGCCATCTTCGGATACACGTAAAGCTGAAGAAGGGGAACCGGAAGATCTGCGGCTGTTAATTCGTAAGGAGGAAGGAGGTGAGGTGTCCACGTACCTGCACAGGCTGCCCGAACAATCGACGATTGAACTTAGGGGACCGAATACGGAATGGGAGTTGCCGCATGATATCAAGGAAGTTATATTTCTGGCAGGTGGAACGGGAATTGCGCCGGCAATGCAAGTTGCACATACGCTCTGTGGGAGGACAGGCAGTAGGATGCATATACTCTGGGCAAATAGGCGGAGGGGGGATTGCATTGGCGGGGTGAGTGATGGGGGAGAAACGAACATGATAATATCAGGCAGGTCAGGATGGTGGAGGAGTTTGCTTGGGGTAGGGCAACCGGCTACCCAAGGGACTCTTGTGGATAATCATACCAGTCAAGGCAAAGGGGTTACTGTGAAAGAGTTGGAGGCTCTGAAGGAGCAGAGTCGGACACAGGCTAAGGGATTGAGTGTGGAGTATTATGTTGACGAGGAGAAGAAGTTTATACAACCTGGAGATGTGGTAAGGCGATTAGGGTTGGATGGCCATGACGAAAAGGGTTCGAAGATAATACTAGTCTCAGGTCCTGAAGGTTTTATAGAGCATTGGGCTGGAAAGAAGCTCTGGGTTGGAGGTAGGGAAGTTCAAGGACCTTTAGGAGGGGTCTTAGGGCAGATAGACCTGAAAGGCTGGAGCGTATTCAAATTATGATGAATGCAGGTACTCTATCCCTCCCGCAGTCCTACTTATATAATTATTTGAAAGCCGGAAATCACAGCAAGCTCCGGAATTAACAATCATTCTGGCCGGACTGCGAGCATTCATAAACTTCTGAGGCTCCATGCCTAATCGAGATTAGCGCATGTTCAAAAATTTGTCCGGTTAGCGGGCCATGAGGCGGGCTCTCAACAACTAAGAACTCCGGCTCACCTCCGAACTTGCTCAAATTCCGCGCTGATTAATCTGGTGAATTGCGCTTTGCTTTGAATATATTCCTATCCTCAAATACGAGTGAAATAGGTTCATGTTTCATTTGAATGTTTATGATCGCGCAAACCATCTTTTTCTCTTGCTATTTCCAACGTTCAAATTACTCTTAATTCTTAAAAATGCCTGACGATCCTGAGCTTGGAGGGCAAGTGCAACCACCAATCAAAGATCCCAATGCACGACCAGAATGCTTCAGATCAACGATTCAAGAATGTCTATTCGTTATTTCTGTAACAATGGCAGTAGCCATGACCTCGTTTTTACTCGGCTCAGTTACTGTCATGTCTTCTTTTGCTGGTAGAGACTTACAAATGACGAACGCAGAGATTACTTGGATGAATGCTGCTTCCTCGTACGTACCCCTTATATCTATCCCTCATATCTGACTAACGGTGTATAGACTCTCGTCAGGAGCACTTCTCCTCTTCTTCGGCAGCATCGCCGACCTCTTCGGTCGCAAATCCATGTTCATCAGCAGCATGTTTCTCTTCGCCATCTTCAACCTCGCAGCAGGCTTCGCCAAATCCGGACTTACTCTCGACATCCTTAATGGCATTCTTGGTATCTGGTCTGCATCCGCTGTCCCTCCCGCTCAAGGTATGCTTGGAGTTATCTACGAGAAACCGAGTAAGAGGAAGAATAAAGTCTTTGGTTGCTTTAGTGCTGGAAATCCGCTTGGCTTCGTCTTTGGATCGATTTTCTCGGGTCTGGCGACGCAACTGTTTAATTGGAGAGCGAGCTTTTGGTTGCTGGCGATTGTTTACTTGGCGGTTACTATTGTGGCGGGTTTTACAGTGCCGACTGATGGGACGGTGAAGGCGCCGCTGAATGAGGAGACGGTTAAGAGGTTGGATCTTCCAGGTACGGCGATGACGATTGTGGGTATTGGGATGTTTTGTGCTGCGCTGAGGTATGTTTCCAATTCCTTATTCAGATTTGATGCGAGACTGATATGACTAGTCTTGGGGGTGATGCTCCTGACGGCTGGAAAACGCCATACGTTCTCGTTCTCCTAATACTTGGCATCGTCCTAATCATCGCGTTTGTATTTTGGGAGATTCACTATCCATATGCTATGATTGATATGAGGATATGGAAAGACCGAGATTTCTCACTCCTACTGACAATTCTGTCATGTGGATTCCTTGGCTTCCCAGTACTCTCATTTTGGCTTGCACTCTACTTCCAGACAGCCTTAGGTTATTCGTCTCTCAACACAGGCGTGCACATGTTGCCTATGGCTGTGGTGGGATTGCTGGCAAACGTAAGCATCTTATCTTATTTCATGTAATCACCCTTGCTGACCACTTCGAAGCTTGTCGCAGCTCTCATCCTCCACAAAGTGTCCAACAAACTCCTAATGGGCATTGGCGCACTCGCATACCTCTTCTCATTCATCCTCGCTGCAGTTCAACGATATGGCGATTCATACTGGGCATTCTCATTCCCTGCACTCTGTCTTTGTGTTATTGGTGCTGATTTCCAATTCAACGTCGCAAATGTAAGTTGTCGCCACCATCCTCTCCTGAGCACTGTCATTGATCATCATTGCAGATGTATGTCATTTCCTCAATGCCACCATCTCGCCAATCTATCGCCGGCTCCCTATTCCAAACCCTTACTCGTCTCTGCACGGCGGTTGGCTATGGCATCGCTACAGCCATCTTCAATGCCGTTGAGACAGATCCTGCAACTTCAGGATACTACGCGAATAATCCAGTTGAGCCATATGCGGCGGCTTTCTGGTTCTCAGCTGGATCAGCGGCCTTGGGGATTCTGTTTGTGCCATGGCTAAAGATCGGGACGCAAGGACACAAGGGAGATAAAGGGCGACTTGTTGAGAGTCGAGCTAGTGAAATAAGACAGTTTCATGAAGGTGAAGTGGAAAAAGGCGGCGAGAAGGATGGATAAACTCGCCGACGTCGAGCGCAGTACATGACTAGTTCTTGAATGATCATTTAGACTGTATCATAGCATGCAAGAAGGAATTCTAGAAGACTCCATTTCCCCGGATTTTCTGTATGCGGAACATTCCTTGGAAGCTTGGACGCTGAGACCACGATGACCTCGGCAGTTCCTGTCGGAAAGCTTGCGGACGCTTCGGCCAGCCAGCTGCATCGGCACATTTCCGGGTGCTAAATTCTACTATTCTGAGTGTTTCTGGAGAAATTCGCGCCGCATCTGAAGGGTTCGAAGATGAATTAGGTAGGAGGAGTGAATACAAGAGATTGGCCAGACTGGCCGGATTATTTGTCGTCCCGGACTGCAAGGGGGCTGCTGGCAAGAAATGATGAGCAGCACTGGAATTGATGACGCTAACCCGAAATAGGAAGGTATCCCATCTTCTTCACCACTCACAACCAAAACCAGGCAAAGCGGTCCCACTTGCACCACGCGACCAGTACCCTGGTTTCTTAGCTGTTACGTCCCCGCAAGATTTTATACTTAAAGAGAACCCAGGCCTTTCGCTATGCTCATCCACCTCCTCTTCCCCAGATACCTGGTTCCTGGATCCTGGATCACATCCACTCCGCAAGGACGTGGTGACAACCTCCAATCATGGCCGAAAAAGAGATTCAGCCCGCGGACGCGCCCCTCCATTTCCCGGCAAAGGATAATTTGGAGCATACCAATGCCATGGAGAAAGTTATTCACAATGCGAAGGCTGCGACGGACAAAGAGCATAAGATGACCCTGTGGCAGGGCATCAAGCTCTACCCCAAGGCCGTTGGATGGAGCGTCCTGATCTCGACTTGTATTGCTATGGAAGGCTACGATGTCTGTCTCCTTTCCAACTTTTACGGCTTCCCCGAGTTCAAGAAGAAGTATGGCGAGCAGTTGCCCGATGGTACTTATGAGATCCCCGCCCCTTGGCAGGCGGGTTTGAGCAATGGTGCGAATGTTGGTGAAATTATTGGATTGTTCATCAACGGATATGTCTCTGAACGCTTTGGGTATCGGTATACGGTTATGACGTGCCTGACGCTCATCATCGCATTTACCGCCATCTTCTTCACTGCTAAGAACGTGATTGAGCTGCAGGTTGCGGAGATTCTATGCGGAATTCCTTGGGGAGTGTTCCAGACGTTGACGATTACTTATGCGTCAGAGGTTTGTCCCGTCGCGCTGCGTGGTTATCGTAAGAGCTCCCAAACCCTTAAGCATGAGAACTGCAGTTAATATGGATAGTCACTACCTATGTCAATTTCTGCTGGGGTCTCGGCCAGGTCATTGGCATCGGCGTCATCAAATCCATGCTTCCCCGGAACGACCAGTGGTCCTATCGTATTCCTTACGCTCTCCAGTGGATGTGGCCGGTTCCCCTTCTCGTTGGAATCTTCCTAGCCCCCGAATCGCCCTGGTGGCTCGTCCGCAAAGGCCGCACCGACGACGCCAAAAAATCGCTTCTCCGTCTTACTAGTCTGAACCGGGAAACAGATTTCGACGCTGACGAAACCGTCGCCATGATGGTCCACACCACCGCCCTCGAAGAGAAGATTACTAAAGGCGCAAGCTACCTCGACTGCTTTAAAGGCACGGACTTGAGGCGCACAGAGATCGTTTGCATGTGTTGGGCAATCCAGAATCTCAGTGGGAATGCTTTCTCAGGCTACTCATCCTATTTCCTCCAGCAAGCTGGCTTGGACCCTGCGACAGCATACGACTTTGCGCTCGGCCAGTACGGCATCAACATGGGCGGTGTCATTGGAGCATGGTTCCTCATGAGTCTTGGTCTCGGTCGACGAACGTTGTATCTCGGTGGTCTATGCGGCCTATGTGCCATGCTGCTCATCATGGGGTTCTTGGGTCTCGTTCCGGCGGCGAACAAGGATAAAGCGGCGCTGGCTACTGGAGCCATTATGATTGTATGGGCCATGTTCTATCAGCTAACCGTCGGAACTGTATGCTACTCGCTCGTCGCCGAACTGTCGACTCGCAGGCTGCAGATAAAGACTGTGGTGCTGGGACGAAATTTGTACAACGTTGTCGGTATCATATGTTCGGTCCTATCACCTTACATGCTCAATCCTGGAGCATGGAACTGGTCTAATTTTACAGGATTCTTTTGTAAGCGACCCTATCTGATGTGTATATGTGAATTCAAGCTGATGAAATGATATAGGGGGCGGTATCTGCTTCTTGTGCATCATATACACATACTTCAGACTTCCGGAACCGAAGGGGCGGTCTTTTGCTGAATTGGATCTTCTGTTTGAGCGGGGAGTTAGTGCGAGGAAGTTTGCGAGTACGAATGTAGATGTTTTCGAAGAGCAGGTGGAGGATACGACGACGTTCCATAGGTATGAGGAGAAGGTTGAGACGGCGCATCATCAAGAGGAAGTTCCTAGTAAAGCATAGGTGGGGGAGAGATCTAGTCAAGCTTTTCCATGTAGGAGGTTCATAGTGGAGTTTTCCTATGGTGAAGCTCATAGTCAAGCTTTTGTTGTGAATTGGCGCCTGGGTACGTCGCCCGGATAGAATTGATTCGCGTCATCATGGCTATGTCCATTTCGATTCTGAGCATCATTGAAATTTAATGGATGAGATTTCAATGTCTAATAGAGCTTGAGCCTCGAGTCGTGCCAGTCCATATGTCTTCTAGATTCTCTTGTGCCTTCTTCATCCTCACGAGCATCTGCACAACTTCTTCGTCATGCAGATAATCAGGCCATGTGATTGTCTCTCGTCCGCTTTCGAAACCTATCTCATGCATTGCCAGAATCACTGCCTGTGTATCAAAACGTGCCAAGAGCAAATGGTAATATTACAAGCTTGGAAAACTAAAACAAAAACCTCAACAATTTAGCTTTAAATTGCACCACCATAATAAAGAGACATGCCACCTAGAACAGGAAGGAGAAAGAAAATATTAACTATTTTGTACGGTCAGCTTAGTATTTAAGAAAATTGGGAGTTTCCATGGTTGAGGTGGCTGACTAAGCAAGCAGCGATTTTAGCAATGCACGGTAAACCACACTCGCCACACAACCATTACAATTGCAGTCAATGGCACCGAGATAACCCAGAGGAGCCAAAAATCCGGAGAGACCTTTATGTGGTATGGTGCGTCATCTTGAAGTGTAATCAACTGGGTGCCGAAAATGGTGGCCACGGTGGTGAGTGGCATGAAAACCAGTGTCATTATCGCCACAGTCTTCATGCTCTTCCCATCTCTCTGCATGATTCGACTGTCTGTCTGCGCTACGAGGTTAAAGCTGAACTGGATGATGTTTTTCATGCGCTCATCTAAACTCTCTAATCGCCGCTGCGTCGATTGGATCAAAGTTTTTCGATATTCCAGCGCGGATTGCAGCGAGCTTGCACAAGGACTTGGATCGCTTTTAATGAAACCCTTGTGATGGATTATCAAGCTTTCTAACGTGCTAAGGGCAGACTCAGTGTTTTCGCGGAGGTACAGAATATCCTTAGCGATGTTGTGCAAACCAGGGAAGTCAAGATCGCGTGCTGCTTTGCTCCGTGCTGTGGCATTTGCGAGTGTTCTCTATGATACCTAGTCAGCTACCTTTGCCCTTTTCCTTCAGTCTGAATCTTTCTTTAACATACTAGTTCAATTTTTCCGAAGACCTCGGAGAGAGTCCACCCCGCTTTATCTATCACACTCCACATCTCGTCCAGGACAATTTCCAAGAGCAAATAAGGATCCTGGATTACCTCGTCACAACCTTGTTCTTGCATGCGTCTAAAGCGATGCATGAGAGATATTGGGGCACCAAAGCATATCAATGTGACGTAGGTAGTCCCATGGGAATCAGCAACTGTTGTTGAGCTGCTGCTGCTGGTTGTGGATTGGCTCTGAGGAGACGATGGTTTCGTTCGCTGTTCCGACTTTAGGACGAACCCAGCCTTTGTCCATGTGGAATGGGTCTGGCTTTGGTGCTGCCCTTGCGATCGCGCATTCAACTGGGCTCTCCATCGGTTCCTCTGCGGTACTCCTCCATTCGAATCAACGGCGTTCTCACTTGGATGCATAAATCGAGGTAAACCACCCTCTTGTGATATGTCAATGATTCTGGAAAGGAAATGGAACCAGGAGTACTGAGCTCTGTTCTCGTCCGTTCGCGTACCAAATGATTGAGAGACATTCTCGAGGCTCTCGGCGATGAATGCGCTTGGTATCGCGAAAAGTTCGAAAAGTCTCGTCAGGCCGTTCACGGTATCAGGATGGGGAGTATCTCGTGGAGCAAATCTTGGCTTGTCAGTACGCTTTCTTCTCGAATCGGAACAGCGTGGACATTACATGACGCGAACTTGTCGGACTTCACGAGCCTCAAGCTGTGCGACGCTCTCTATGCTGCCATCTTCGGTACCATTGGGGTCACCTTGATTCCACTCGAAGATATGCATATTAAGCCTGTCTCTGACAGTTGTCCTTCCCCAATTTACTGCATTCTGGAAGTCTTGGATCGGTTTAAGGTCGCGCGTGAGGCTCAGCATTGAGCTTACTCGACGTCCGCTGATGTTCGGGCTGGTGTTGGACGGGGTGAATAATCTGGGTGTCGCCATACTGTGAGACTGCGTCCTCGTCCTCAGGAAGGTCCAAATAATGACGGAATTCTAAATTATTTTTGGACTCGGATGGCAAGGAAGGACAAGAGACCGAGGCGCGCTACACTTTTGACCCCCTGTTGCCCAAAAGTACTGAAAGCCATCACTGTTGTCTTATTTTATTTTCCCGCTACTAATGGTTTCCACTAATTGGTGTTCAAAAAGGAGATGTCGATAATGGAATCAATTTTCAGGGGCCTGCTACCTGCTCAAGATTTTACAGGCTCTGCTGGACAAATTCCTTAGCTCCAGCCAGGCGTAGATTGCCTTCGAGCGTGATTGAGAGGCACATTTTTATCGATACAACCCGAAATAGGCTTTTGGCGCTACACAAGTGTGGTCTGAAAGGGGTGGTGGCGCAAGGCTGAAAATCGTAAGAACCCAATCGATGTTCATGAAAATGACGAACCAATCGCGTTCACCTAACTTTGTGTAACGCAAGGCCTCGGCCCAGTTGCCTTCGTCTTCCCTGCAACGATGCTTGAGGACGCAGCCAGGAATTTACCAGTTATCCCCATATCCTAATGCGCATTGGTTTTGCCCCTCCTTCAACCCTCTTAATGATAAGGACGAGACTTGAGCTTGAATCATCGCCTTCCATCGTGTTCAGTCATTCCGCGTCTAACTTCCCATGAGCTGCCAAGACAAACGCGCAGCATTCCACGCAATGACGGAGAATTCCGTAAGTCCACGTTCGAACGCCTCAAGAAGCGGGACGGAAACTAATAGGTAGCGCCCGTCAAGGATCCTCCACCAGAGTAGTGGAGACGAAGATGCAGGGGTGTACACGTGCGGCTGATTTTGATGCCTGGGAATTACCTTTGCACCACACCACTTCTACTTGGCTAGCTTCGACAAACATGTTTTCCATGGTCTAGGCGCGTCGACCAGCACCAAGCATGCTAAGATTAGCAGCTGGCCAGATTCCAGTTTGTCTTTCGTCGGGGCGTAACTCATCTCTCACTGGTCGTTCGTTTGCTCCAATGTCTCCTGTTGGAGTTCACCAGCCTTGTGTAATCGCTTAGGCCTGAATTTTCTCAAGTAGTCATGTGTAAAGTTGCCGATGTGGAACACTGATATTTCGAGGAGGCTTTCAGCTGGCTCTGCTCTGGACGTACGAAAAACAGCCAATACGAGCTGGGTGGCCAGGCCAAACCTCACCATGAATTCACTAGTGACCTATTTCAGTGAGCCACACTTGATGAAGGGGTAGCAATCCACTGATGGCGGATTTTCTCCTATCCTTGACGCTTGGCGGTACCTCCAGTTAAAGCAGGTCTATAAATTCGTTGGCTTGTCCCACTGCCGCATAGGTTGACGAAGAATAACTTGAGCTTGAGCTCTCCAACCCCCTCGCTCGAGTACGGCTTTCAGGCTCCGAATGGTATGATCGTTACCTCAAATTTTCAAAGTAAGTCACTTAAACGTCTGAATAGGCATACGCTCAACAGCAGTTTGGAAAGCACGGTGGTGGCTACGATCCGAACAACGTGAACACTCCTTTCTCCACTATCGACCCATATAATCAAAGCCAGCCCGTAAGTAGAGACATGCTACACCAACTGAAGGTCGTAAAGTAACATCATCTGGATAGTACAAACCACAACACTGCGGCGGCGGAGGTTTTGATCCAAACTCTCCATATACCAGCCCATCAGCGAATTGCAACCAAGCCCAGTACGCAGCGCATCAGCAGCCGATTACAGTGCCAGTCCAATACCAGTACCAAGTGAGCCATCTTCATATCTAGAACAATGGGAAAGTCGACTAATAGGTACGATCAGGGAAACTTACCACCGGTTCAAAGCAACCTTTACACGGTACATACTCAACAGCAGTATAACCAACGGCCAGGCCTTATCTCACAGCTCTGCGGGTGCTTCCGTTAAACGCGTACACAAGATTCCACAATGGCGTCGATGAAAGCCCAATCCTCTTATGAAGCTCCATATTCAAGCACCGCACCCAGCACCTCGCATGGAGTGCCTCAATATATGGGCGACCTACCAGTGCAGGTCAACCCAAACACCGGCCAGCAGTACGTTCAAGTGCCAGTAAGTGCCAAGTTCAGCATTGAAATATAGACGGGCGATGGAGCTAAATTTTTACAGCGCAGGGGACCGCCACGATTGAAAGGCTACTTGCATCTTTTCGATCCTCACACCGTCTTCAAGTGGCAATTCCCTAATTTTTACAGGAAGCCAGGGTAAATCCATACCTTACCCAGTTACTGCCGATGTATTAACTAGCGATAGATATGGGTACCAGAAGTTGGGAACGTACCGACATCTGGATTATTTCGATCGCGAATGGGTGGGCGACTATGACGACCGCTATATTTCAGCATGTGATGGTAGGGTTAGCAAATTGGTAGTCCAGGCTGTTGACGACATTTACGACAATACTCTGAACAGCACCTGGAGGCGGACATTCATTCGTAACATGGCGCCATTCTATCTCCGGCTGGCCAACTGGCCATTAAATCATATTGATTACGCCCGCAATGGTGGTCCAACTGGTGAAGACTGGCCGCTCATTATCGGGAAATGGTTCCTTGCAACCATTGCTATTACGTTCGTCGTAAGTAGATGCGAAATCTCCGGCCCTCTTATCTAGGGTTAACCGTAAGCCATCTAGATCGGAACACCGAGGAGTATCGAAGTGCCGTTTAGACGTGGCGGAATGTATGACCCGCTCCCCTACGTATACACTGGCTACCCGAAAGTTGCTCGGAATGCGCTCGAGATGGAGAATTCGCGAGGTGACCGCCTGAATGAGACAAATCCAGTTGCACAACGTATTTTGAGACCGCGGTATCTCTGCTTTCTGAGAGGAAATGGACAGCCCGCCATGACTATGAACGTTGAAGAGTGAGTTTTCAAGGAAATTCTGCGTGATGATTTCTGACAAAGTGTAGATGGATCACTCAATACAAGGCGGAAAGAAACCTCTCCTACGTGTTTGTCGCATACACGGCAGAGCAGTTCCAATCTGCGGAGGACCTACGCGTCTTGCACCAGATGGCGGACGCCGCCGCCCGGAATGCTGGGGTGGAGGCATATTGGATTGGGTGCTCTTGTATGCCGGACAATGAAAATTTGGAAGAGGATGTAAGCCGACCTTCCCTCAATTTGACTCGCCTTGTAGCTCATGCACCTTAGGTATACCGTATTTGCGACGTCATTCGAGGAGCACATTCATTAGCCATTGCCGTCGGCCGCCCTCCAAATGACATGCAAGGAATCACAACTACGGATATGATGCTCCAGCAATGGGGTAGACGCATCTGGACCTTTCCAGAAGTGCTCCTCAGCCCAGCCGGAAAAGAGATTAGAGTTTACACTCGTGGCGCAGACTTGATGAGCCCTACGCTTGTGCCTAAGAATCAATTCGCTGCCAGGGTTTGGAAGCAAGATGCCCACGTTGCGTAAGTTCTTCACTCTTCTGGCAATATGCTTCTCCTAACACTGTTTAGACGTCAGTTGGTGGACCATTTTGAGGGAAATCTCATTTTGAGTCAGCTAGAACTCGTCACTCTCGCCCTAGAATGCCTGCATAACCGCGAGACCACTCAATACTTGCGCGGAGACCACAGTTACGCACTCATGGGACTCCTTCGTATTCGACCTAAGATTGATCCTACCGACTCGGCCTTCCAAGCATTCGCAAGACTTTCGCTGGCAAACGGCTCCGACCAACTCCTCGAACGTTTGATTTGCGTCCTCCCCAAATCTCCCAATCAGCCCTGGCACACAATGGATGACGCCTGGGATACGAAACTTTGGGAAATCCTGCCGCAAGAATGCAGCATCGCCGGTGTCGGGCAGGACGACACCATCATTCTCGACGGCTGTCGCGCTGCAAACATAAGATGGAAGAGCTTCGCACCAGTCGCATACAATCGCATCTTCAGCTGGAAGCGATGGATCGCACAACGAATGCTACACTTGGGAGGTTATGTATTCTGGATCTCGATCGTTCTTTGCGCCTATATGCCTTTAGTTGGTATTCCGTTGTTTATATACTCTCTTATTCTTATGGGACTTAGCCCGTGGCTGCTTCGAATGCTCTACCTAGGCAAGTATACTCCCGCAATGTACCTGTAAATTTATTGACTTTCGCTAGGCAAGTTCTGGGGAACGCAGGGCTGGTTCTTCGGCTTCGAGGGATACATGGATATCGATACCATCGAGCGCCAAATCTTCGGCGGCAGGTTGGGTAGAATGAAGTGGACTCCACATAGCAGTCCGCTCTCTCGGCATCACAAGAATGAACATGGAGAATGTATCCCTGATGACCCTACCTCGGATCCAGCTACCAAAGCGCTTGTTGAAAGTGCTAAACATGCTCAACCGGGTGAGCAGAGGATTTTTACGATAGTGGATACAGGTATGCTTCCCTCCTCCCTTTTACCTTTCCACATTCTCTCTTCTATAATTGCGATTAATGCTAACGGGTGAGTATAGGCACCATGACAGCAACCCTGATCCAAGCCGCCCGCCCTCCCATCTGCTTTCTCCTCGCGGGCGCCGAAGGCGGAATGCAGCGCGCGATCGGATGTTCTTATGACTGGACCACTGGCACGTTGTATCGTGAAACAGTTATCAGACTTGGGACACCGGTGCTGGATATGATGAACAGGGTGCCGAAGGTTAAGATTGGGTTTAAGAGGAGTATGCATCCTGTGAAGAGTCTTGGGGAGGTTGGAGAGGCGAAGGGGCAGCAGGTTTGTTGATTAGAAGTGGATGGATATGTGTTGGAGAGTGGGATTGGGCTCTCGAGAGAAGTTTGGGATGGTTTTGAGGCACGGCTATACCTTTTCCTTTTGTTGTTGTTGGGTTGGAAGGTATGGATTATGGGTAATGGTATTCATGGAATGATTGGAATGATGGGTTTCTTTTCTGGTTTCTCCTTTGTATTTTTAATTCCCTTTCGAACATATCTTGCTAGATCGCTAAATTTTCTTGCACTCAGCATCGTTTCGAAAGAGTGCGGACTTGGTTGCATTTGCGAAATGATGGAAATGCCCGTGAATGTGGATAGATGAAGCGTGGAGATGTCGAGAAGGACATAGGAACGGCAGCACACCACAAGCTCCACGTTGGTTTTGTCTTCTCCTTGATCGTACATATCCCACTGAATATACTATCCACTTGACTCAGTGCCTATATTTAGTTCTATAGAGATTTTCGTAGTCATAGTTACATACGGACGAGAAATAAGGGAAGGGTGTAGTTCAAAGTCAACATTACAGATCCATGTGGTTTGCGATTTTATATTGTCGCAGTGTGACGGGGAAAATGGGGGACGCGTGAATCAAGACTGTCGCTTACACGTTGAGGTATAGAGAGCTTCTGAAGGAGACTCGCAGTTCTGGTAAGATGGTGAAATGGCGAGATGATGGTCAAATGATTGGGATTGAGCCGTTAGATTCATGGTGCAGTACGGAAGTACACTTCCCAAGCACGCTCGCAACGATCCATCCGCCAGCTGTGATTCAGCAAATAAGCCGGATAGGCAGTCGGTCGGCGGATTAAGAGTTTCGCAATACTACTCCCATCTCAAGGCACTCTCGACTGCGATATTCGGGCCGAGACCCTAGGAAAGTCTTAAAAAGCTAAGGGGAGGGCTGTTTAAGTATCCAGAGGCTTGACATTTAGAAGGGCGATTCGGAATGCTCAAATCACCTCATGATCAAGCAGTGGTAAACGGTCAGTCACGATCTGGGCGGTGAGGTACCCTAAGACGACGAGATTGGTGATTTGCCTGCCGTATCAACCTAGCTAGTCGAAGCTCTCCCCCCGGCTCCGGAAACATAAACGAAAAGTCTGGACTTAGGTAGGTGGAAAGGAGGAATTCAGGTTATCAGACATTAGTGCGATTGCAGCACCTTGATGACGGCCTCGTGCACCTTCTCGACGGCCAACGATAGCGGCGTCTGTTCCGATCTGTCCGTTGAGTCGGCCTCAAGTTGCCAACTTTTAACACGACTAATTCTATCATAAACATCTCCATTCTGTTTCTGGTATATGGAGGTCTATCCATTGCTTTCTATGGTCCTTGATTTGCCACTAAAGCGCGATATAGGGAAAAGTCAGCAATGGGCAGAGAGACGCTGAGCGGTGATCCCACGTCAGAAGGCCTATCAGCCACCGACTCAAGCAAAGCTCGGGTGAAGAAGGATCTTTAGTACTGCGTCATACTCTTGTTAGTTTCCAGAGCTCTCCAAGAGCTATGGAGTACGCAACCGTTTGCATTTATGAGTCTATTGCTTGTGCTATCATCGATGCAAGTTGCCCCCTCAGTACCCGTTGACGATCCAAAACTTCTGCATTTTAAATAGATTTCAAATTCTTGTAGAGCGCACATTCCAGCGCCAACGTCGTCTACGGCCAACTAAGGTGCATATTATATCGCCCTTCTGGGTTCGAAGCGGTGCGAGACCTATGTAGCCCTTTGCTGTTGTGATAAAACACCGACCCACCTCCACAAACTGACATTTCTTTGCGAACTCCATCCCACTTAAAAAGTTCCTCATATTTGTGCCTCCAACCTCGCGGTCCTCAACCCCCAACGCAGCGGTCGAAATTCCGAGGCTCGGGCTGACCTCCGTGTGGAAGTAGAAAGATGACCAGTATATTCAGGTGCCAAACAACAATACCAAAGGTGGAGAGATCATGTCACAGAGTGCTGGTTGAAACTGGGCTAGACAGAGTATTGCTTGAGAGGTTGGACATCGAATAGATAGCTTACTGTTTCGGATTAGCTTTGATTTTTTTGGGCCGATATCCTCGCACTTCTACGCAAGGTCTTTTCCTTCCGTACCCCAAGAGGCTTTTGCGCGGCTTTGAGCGGTCCCCGGCTGCTTCGCATCATGGGTTGTAGGTTCTGGCGCCTAGCTGTTACAGCATGAGGTTCATTGTCCTGGCTGCGGTTTCGACCAACCCTCTTCCTCTAGATATTAGGAGTGTTTACCAGTACTTTATTAACAGTGTCACCTTTACTATTGAGTTCCAGAGATTACTCTTTGGCCGCAAACTGCGAAGGTTTGGGACTCGTTTCTTATTAAGAGGTTGAGGCGCTCATACTCTGTACTAAAGGCGTTTTTGGTGTATCTTCGGCAGCTTCACAATATAAGTTAGCACACTAGAAATCTCCATAGATATGGAACAACGTACCCAAAACCTCATGATAGTGTAATTTACGATAGAGCTGTTTAATTACTGCGACGGAGGGAACTGTAACGTCTTTAAGTAAACACCAGTTACTCTGGCGAGCATTCTAGTCACGAATAAGGTTATTAATGGTAAAGAAATGGAGGTTTTCCTTCTCCCAATAGGCCTTGTCGTTGATTAACTATCATATTGCATCATATATAGCGCCGTTGCCTTCTACAAGAAAGAGGAAGTTATTGGCGCTGCGGCTTCTGACTTTGGGTAAGTCCGGTGAAGATGGACTTAGTGTATCAAGAAAGGTAGAAAGGGCATGGTTAACGTGGGCGAGATTTATGTTTTCAGGAGTTATGATTAGTTATTAATGTTAGTAGAATGTTAAAAGGTAGGTGTTTTGGAGTTTGGCTCCGCCTTAAAATCTACTGAGATTAAGTGCACGGATTAGGTAACTTCTTTCCTTTAGCATCGTGTCTGACTCTAAACGCCTTATTAGCAGACTAAAGAAGATAAACACGCGCTTTTCGTAAGTATGTAGTTCTTATATCTAAGACTGAGATTATATTTGCGTTAGCGTCAGGTCGTGAGAAATTAGTACTAGTAGAAATCGAGCTTTTGGCAGGTGCTTAGTGGTATTACTTCCAACTTAAAACACCTTTATACCTTCTTATACTAATTTTTTTGCTGCTAACGAGAATTTTAATTGCCTAGAATATCTCCACTACACGATAATCTCAATTTATGTTCAGAGATTAACATTCCCACTACTACCCACGACGCCAGTATAAAACCAAGCGGTATTACTGCTAGCTGCAATGGAACTTATCATTGATTACTCAACAACATTTTGCCTTATCCAGGCATTGAATGAGCCTACAGAAGGAGTATTTAAGTACCAACATAATTGTGAATACTAAGTACAGCAACTTCGTCAATCCCTTTGCTGAAGATATTGAGTTGAACGGGGTTAAACTCTATCCTTTAAGTATGATAGCATGTTTACATTAGCCTTAACTATAGATAGTTCTAAGATATTTAATCCGTTGTTGGGACACGTTTTTAGAAGCAACGACGAATCTTGTGATATCCTCCTTGACGACGGGGGTAATACTAATAGTGTTAGTGGCTAACATTTCAGAATATATAGACACTAGTTAAGAGAATCCTGAACGTCTGATATTACAGAACCTCTCGTATTATGGCACCAGAATTCACGGTAGTCTGTAGCTCGGTTTTATAGATATAAGCGTTGATGGCATTCTAGTTGACGCTGGTTTTGTACTCTATATGTTAGGTTTTGCAGCTGCCATTAACCTTTCTAGAAAACTGAGAACCTTTGTCAGGGAAGTGCGAGCGGCGGTGCCCATAATAACGAATCTCAAAGTTGCACGTGTTTAGTCTACTCCGGAGATGCCTCTACCTGAAGGGAGATCTTACTTGAAGCATTGCTACTATGCGGTATTTTTGGATCTGAGTATTACTATCTTCAGAAACTTGGTGCAGGAACATATAGGACCATATCAAAAGTCGAAAGGAAATCTGGCGGTGGTATCTTTGCTATTAAAAAGATAAAGAATGGGACTTCTCTGCGCAAGCTTAATATAATGTAGACTATTTCGCATTTGAACATTATGCAATATGTGGACTACTACTAGTCTCAGAAGAATCTGTATATTGTCATGGAGTTTGCTCTCCATGGCGACTTTAAACAGCTGCTGGAAACTGAGAATTATCTCGATGAGTAAGAGGCTAAAGATTTTGCTTTCTAGGTGCTCTCTGCCCTTAGATACCTACACATCAAAGGCATCATCCACCAGGACATTAAGCCGGGCAACATTTTGCTATTCTTAAATCTGCCGAGGAAGTACAAACTCACTAATTTCGGACTTTCTCGCGGCATGCATGATAACGCTGCATTAAGCTTCGTTGGTACACATTTATACGCTACACCTGAGGTATATCCGAATTCTGGCGATGCCCGGACTAGATACGACTATAGCGTCGATATCTGGTCTCTTGGAGCAGTATTGTGGCTTACCTTAACCGGCTGTCAAATGGTCGAGCTGGAGCCTGAACACTACAAAGATGCGGAAATAGTGAGAGAGATCAAGGAGCTTTGGGAGCCTGACATGAACCTGCTTGACGACATCCAGGTGTCTAAAGAGGGCCAAGAGTTTGTCCTAGACATGCTTGAGCTAAATCCTAGCAAGCGGCCTTCTAAGTTTAGAGAAAATCTCGTACGAGCAATCTAATATGAGTCCGAAGATCGTAAGAAGATCATCGGGAGACCGTCCCCATCATCCGAAGTTCCTCATAATTCAAGCTTTCTATAATTAATTAGGTTCTCATATTAGGGATCTCTTATGATCAGCGTAACTTATAAAATGGTTTAAATGGTCTTTATTCTCACCTTTGAACCCACAGACTTTGTTTCATAATCTTGAGGCTCGAATTCGATGCCTCGTTTCGCCCAAGTGTCATCCAGATAGTCCGTTTTGGACGATGTACGCAGCCCATATGATAAGACGTTATAGACGTCGACATTGTGCGATGCCTTCGCAGAGTCATCAGCTTGAGTTTCCCACAAACTGGTTGAGATGGCTGGAATAAAAGCCGACTTACATCCACATCTGGGAAGCCTAAGTCTGCTCGAGATCCTAGGTTAAACCTCGACACTCGACATAAGCTGGTCCAGCTGGGATATCTCGAGATCCTCGAGTAGACTTTGCCCTCGACATTTCCGGGACCCGGATTTCTCGAGAGTTTCGGCTACTCGAAATTCTATTTTAAGAGTATGGACTGGGACCTGGTTTGTTACTCAACCTTAAAATAGAATTTCAAGTAGCCGAAACTCTCGAGAAATCCGGGTCCCGGAAATATCGATGGTGACGTCTGCTCGAGGACCTCGAGAAATCCCAGCGTTAGAAATATCGAGAGCGTAGTTTACTCGAGAACCTCGATAATTCCTCACCCTAGAAATATCGAGGGCAAACTCTACTCGAGGATCTCGAAAAATCCTTATCTAGGAAATGTCGAGGGGAAGTCTGCTAGATTATCAAGCAGATCCATACTAATTGGCGAAGCATACGATACAATCTAGCCAAGTAGAACTAGTTACAATACTCATACGTTTACCAAAGTCCGACCTCTCTCACAGATTAATCATTCATTAGTTGCTTGAATCTATCAAATGCAGAATCATAGATGCGTCAATTTGCAGCGTTATCTGCCTGCTAGATATAACAGTAGTTTCATTTTGTATTAGTGTCGTCTAAGATGTATGAGAATCCTCTTTTCATCGTATTAGCATCAAGAGCGGCCCCGTTTCGGGCACATCTAACTCTGACTTTAGACGAACCCAGAACAAGGCCCCAACAGAACACAAAGCCGGGGATCTAGTGGGCCCGAAACAGGGAACATTACGTGAACTTGTCTTGACCATTGCAAATTTGACACGTCCGTCATGAATTGTCACGCAGAACCTGGTGAGGCTTATTAATTGAAACTTAGATATGGTTATCACCGCAGAGTTAGGTAAAAGCAATCCAATCTAAGAAACGACGGTCGAAACAAACCGACCCCTATTGCTTGTATTATGGTTTATTCATTTATATCAAACTTGTAGTCGCATAAATTCTCACTGTCATTCTGCTTGCTAGAAATTGTGCTTATCCACCCTTGTATGTAATTTCTCCTGATTTCAAGCTCTCCTAATATTCTCTAACCATGTACCACCTACCACTCAAAGAAGCTCATCGGCCCGACAAAGTTTCTCACAAGCTCAACCCTCTTTCCGGGGTTATTTCCACCGCTACCGGCAGCAACTAGAAAAGGCCAGAAATGATCAGCATGGCCCTCAACATGTGCGACGTAGCTTGAAGGCACCTTCCTCCAGTTCCTTAAAGCCTGGACTCTCTCGTCCCCGCCAGCAATCGATGCTACGGATACCAAATAGTCTTCAAAGTCGTCGGCTGCAGCAGGAATGGGCAGCCGCTCCGTCATACCCTTGAAAGCGGTCTCAAAGTCATGGTAGGACCCTCCGCTGCCAACAACAGCGTACCCAAGGTCTCGGAAGTGCTCCAGCGCCTGTCCGAGCTTCAGGTTTCTATCCGTGGTCTCTTGCTCATTGCTACCCTTGAGAAGGGACAACTGGACAATGGGAATGTCGGCCTGGGGCCGCATGGTCTTCAACGGGACGAAGACACCGTGGTCCAGGCCCCGTTTCTCATCAAGGACCGGTTTGAACCCATGACTTCGGAGGTGCTGGGCCACGTCTGCCGCCAACTCTCGGTTCCCTGCCACTGGGTACTTTTCCTCGAATACCCGCTGTGGGAGGGCCAGGCCCTCTGGTGGGTTTTCGTAGTCGTAGTAAAGCCCGGGATCGGCGGAGGAGGTGAGGTGAGGCTCATCCGTCTCCCAGTGACCAGATATGACTATGATGCCCTTGACGCCGTCGAGCTTGTTGCCAAGCTTGCTGACAGACTGTCGCCAGGACTCCCAGCCCTCCTCGTAGAGTGGGAAGGGGCCTGCTCCATGGCTGACAAACATAGAGGGAGCATGAAATGGCTTAGAGGCGGCCATGATGTCGAAATGGACTTGGAGAAAAGGTACTAGAAGTAAGCCTTTGCTTATGGGGTACTGTGATGTGATATGATGATGGGGGCTTCGATGTTGATTAACTCAACTCGATACACATCCCCAAGGAGGCGGAACTGGTTGTTTTTATACTTGATAGAGTGGCTAGCACCGCCCTTGAACCTGATATCTGTGGCCATAGAATCTTCTAATAAGTTACAGTTGCATCGCGGCCATGACAATTGTCAGCGGACGCTAGTCCGGCGCTAGTCCGCGTGGGGATGCATAAATAGCCAGGCTTCTGCCATGCGGAAGCGTCGGACCATTGTGCCATTGTGCGGGGACCTGCAAGTCTATTATCTCATTTTGTCCTTTGTGCATCATATAAACAAGAAACAGACCATCCCCTCATTTGAGTGCAGGCCTATGTCTCGTGACATATTAGTAATTACTGAGCCAGGGACGGCATTGACGGTTCGGCCAGTCCTCCTCTTAGCGGGCGGGCCTAAGAAAACGACAGAGCGCGCTACCTACTGGTCCAGTTGCGCATAGAAAAGATAGGATTCAACGACTTTCCTCTTCAACCGGCGAACCTTTGGAAGGGGCGCTCCGGATTAACACTCGGAGCGCTTCGGCTGTTTGCCAGACTCGCCGAGTTAGGATCTCGCTAGCCGGGCATGGCTGGCTGCGTTACATAAGCGGCTAAAACCGAGTAGGAATAAAGTCAAAGTCAAGTCAAGTCCTCCTCTTGGCCTCGCTTTCGAACCTTTGAGGCGTCATTCGGGTGCGGTCTGGAGTCGAGAACAGCCTAGTTTCCAACTTCCAGCGGCATGCCAGCGAGCAAAGAGGCCCCGAACGCGTGTTCGCCATGCTCGGCACGGAAGCGCCGATGCGATCGGGTCATGCCAGCCTGTGGTTGGTGTGTGAAGTAAGGAATATACCCCAGCTCAGGTTTCTCTCTATCGAAGGCGTGTATTGATGCTTTCAAGGCGGAATAACCCCTGTCACTATGTCGACCATAATAATAAGCAATACTTACCTGAATTTCCAGAGAAGGGTTTCCAGCTGCTCTTTCAACAAGGCCGCGCCGCTGGACCCGACTCGGGATGCAACAAGGATCTCGACTATTTACTGACCGCACATCTCCTCGACACACTCCAGCAATTGACACTGGACCTGGGAGACATCACCGAATGTTTCCTGCTGTTCGTGCAGCCCTGGATGCCCATAATCCATCCCGCGACTCTGCGACAAAAAGTGTTGACGTTGCGGGGGGCTCCTTCAGCCGAGCTGGCGTGTTTTCTACTCCACATTTTGCTTGTCAATCCGCCCACCTCGCTTCCATCTTTGCGAGCCTTTTTACCCGTTTTGTACGAAGACTGCAAGTCTTTGTTCTACCTTCTGCAGGCCCGCCGTCGAGACCGTCTACTCACTATCCAATCGGGACTCTTGCTTGCTGTTTACGAGCAAGGCCATTGCAGCTCCTCTGATGCATATATCAGTCTGGCAAGTTGCGCCAGCCTGGCGCATGTCATGGGACTGGGTCAGCCTTTTGACGGTACGGCCTCAGCCAACGATGAGAACAGCGAAGACCGGAGACGGGTGTGGTGGGCGCTCTATTTCCTTGACAGACTCAACTATTACTCCGACGAGAAATCAGCCCGCATCCCACTCCTTCGCAATGCACAGATGGGTGGCCGTCTTCCGGGGAGTGATGAGCTATGGGGCTACCGCGACGGATGGACAAGGTCAGCACCATCGACCGTTCCATCAGTGCCTGGCAAGGAGTTAATGGCTATTAGCGCTTTCGGCGAATTGATCCAGGCCATGCACACCATGCAATGTGTCCTGCAGCTGACGAGAGAACTTTCCGTCCACCCTGAGACCCTTGTGGATCAAGAATCCTGGAAGCTTGATCTGCTCGTCCGGCAAAAGATCCATAACAGTCTGGCCTATTCCAAACCCTTGCATCACCAGTATATGGTGGTCGCGTTACACCTCATGTGAGCAAGCCTTGCCTTTGTCTCATGCTCTTTGCGTCCACCTCGACAACTGACTTCGAGCTAGGGCACTCATTGAATTGCATGAAAAAGGCTGGTGTGTTTCAGCCGCAAAAGCGATCCTTCCTATGTCCGGGAGTCTTCCGCAGCCGCTCTCGAAATGGCTCTAAAGATTTTCGGAGAACTCATGAGAGTGGACAATACCTCCAAGATTCTTGAAATTGACAGGATGCCAGTGACGGCTGTTGTTCTGTTCGAGAAGATGGCATCTGTGGCCATCTTGCTGGAATCGCAGCACAGCCGCAACATTGAAGATGCAGTGCAAGCCTTGAGCAGGGCGATGGAACGGGCAAGCAAGCGATGGGAAGTTATAGGTCAGAAACTCACCAATATTCTGTTACCATGATCCACAAATACCAAATGCTCAACGGTCGCAGGTAGAACCGCATCACATCTTCGTGCTGCCCGAGTTCGCTTATGAAGGGCTGCTTTTACCCTTGGGTAGACGGTATTCAAAAGAGTTGCTACGAGGTTCCTTTTTCAATTGGACCCTTATTAAAACAGTTTCCAATATTTAAATCTTTAATCACATTAATATATCATTTGGAGATATAGCAAAGAGTGTAATCAGTTTTCTCTCACGGCTTAATTTTTCACTATAACGTAGAATTACTATAAGTAAGATCCTTCCGTTAGAGTGCTAATAATAACCTTTTCTACTAGCGCCGTGGGGTAAGTACTACACTTATCTTAAAGCCACACGCATAGTGAACCAGACATTGGCTGTGCCCAGGGAGTGCCTCCCCGAAGGGGAGGGACGAAGGCAACGATTCGAATATATGGGTTGATTCTATGCAGCCGGGCATGAATGATGCTAAAGGGTCTAACTAACAGTAGGGGCCGAAAAACCCCCTTTTCTACTCTCTACCCACAGGCCACTCACATGATCAAGTGGCCAGCTCGGGCCACTTCGGCCGACCTTGGGCACCTTGGGCCACCATGACTAACATGACTTGGCCAGTAAGCCTAACCCCAGAACAATACTTAATACCTCGAGCTACTCTTTGAGATCTACAAGTCTTTTATGTAGGAAGTATTACATGTTTATTCTTATTGTGGGATCTTTATCTCGATAAAAATTGCCTTCTGGGTTAGATAGATAGCTGCTAACTCTCACTAAGTAAGAAAGGTAGAAGTGTAGGTAGACTGTTGCCTTGTAGGACTATACCCATATATCCGTATGCCGGCTAATGGGAGTGGAACTTAGAGAACCTCTTAAATTTTTTGGATGGAAAAGAGACCGGCTGTGCAATAGACTTAAGTCACTTGACTGCATGCTCTCCTTTGTAGGACACCTTGAAGTCCTTGGGGCGTTAAACACTGTTTTCTTATTAGTGGCGGATGGAATGCGTTGGAGGCCGAACTTGAGAACATATCAATCAGGGGCCGAATTCGTTTGTTACGACTATTTCAGGACTGGGTCGATATGCAAGACACGTGATCTGCCATGATTAAAGCATGCTTAGCTTGTTTAGTTGAGTATCGACTGGCCTCTGATCTTCAACAACAGAAAACACAGTTCCGATGCAGCCATAACCAGTCCTATCACTCTAGTCAGTACCAAAAATCAACCAACAGCCGTTTAATATTTCTAGGATTGATTTGCTTGGTTAGATGGCCAGGCTCAACGCCTTTCGAGAGTGCAACGAGAGATTTAAGCTCTTTTGCCACTGTCTAAAAGGTAGGATGCTTTCTCCCAGGTGTTATCCTTCCACTCCTTAATGCGAAGTGATAGATACATTAACAAGCATCTACTGTGCTGCTTTTACGCAGCGTTGTTTTTGTGCTTCTCAATATCACGTAGGAGTTCATCTATTTACCACTGTCCTTATGCTTCCTCAAGTGCCGTTGCATTTTGCTCCAGTCGGTTTGACTACTGCTAGTAAGTCTGCAGATGCGTGGGTTCATATGGTGTCGAACAGTAACTAACATAATACTGTGCAGCATGGCCTGCTGTCATGAACTTTGTCTCGGCTATATTCCCTTGCGGCATTATCTGGGCCTCAACATGAAGCGTTAGGAAAAGATTACTGTTGCCTCTGATCTTAGTCTGGGTCTTTTGAAAGTAGATCCTGCCTTGTCCCCTTTCATTTAGTTGCTGACCTTCATCTAGTGCCGGAGTGTGCGGTATCGTTCGCATAGTTGCACTGACCAGCCTGAACCAAGCTGAGTATATCCGTAAGTTATACATTGCCAAACACTGCTATGCCCGGCACTAATAAAATCCTCTTAAGACGACACCGTGCCGCTGCTTCTTTGGTCATCGACTGAAGCTCTTGTGACCATCATGGCGGCCTTGATCCCTGTTCTTCGCCCTCTCTACGTGCGCATGAGATATGGAAGCAAAGGCAGTCAAGGGGGGCAATCTGGTGGCCGCGCATATCGATTGAATAATTACCACAACGAAAGCTCCAAGAAGGGAACGCAAAAGAGCAATACCGAAACAGACATTTACTCCGGCCTCTCATCGGCGGATAACGGATCAATGTTGGTGGCCAGCAGACGGACGCAGCTTTGAGTGAGGAAAGCATTTTGAGGCCAGCCAAAGGTCACGATGACAAGCATAGGGTTACAGGCAATGCCATCATGATGACCCACGAGGTATCTATGAGTTATGCCCCGAAAAGGGATGCTTCTGATAAGGTCTGGGCATAAAGTGCTTCCAGATTCCTATACAGGCAATAGACGAAGTGTATTAGATAGAATACTTGTCATGTGAGCGTGCTAATTCGTGTATGTATTATCATGTACCTTTTAATATCAGACATGTTCAATTACTTTGGTTTTTAGGAGAAGGTTTATGAGTGGAGCAGGTATACATACGCATGGGTGAAAACAGGGGTCTATCTCTTCTTGAAGCTTCGAAGAGTACCCAATCTGAACATGGTAACTTGTGTCACCGAGTAGCGGTCTTGTCATCAAGTAGCGCTCTCGCCATCTCTCACTTCTAGCCTTCATGGCGTCAGCAGATTGCGTACTCTTCTACGTACGCTCTTACGTACAATCCACCTCGATTGTGTATATAGATCGAGTCTTCCACTCATTTAATTAATCATGGGTTGCTACATTGATTCCCTGCACTTGGTTACAGTTATGAGCCCGGCTCGTGCTGTCAATCCTCTGCGCAACTAGTATACCGACGCTTGTACAATTATTTAGCATCTCATCGCTATTGTCAATCTTTTGCATACTTCCTCAGCACTTCTTTTGATTTATTCCTCATTACTGCCATGGCTACATCTCTTTTATCAGACGATCAGGTGATCCACAAGACTACCGTAGTTCTTGCCACCTTAATAGACTTCCACAGTTGGTTGTTTCTTGTCAAGGTTACAGCACTAAACACTAGAGTGTGGTCTTATATTAATCTTAATCTTGCTAGAGATAAGCTATCAAAGAACGATCCCCCAAAGAAGCCTTTACCTGAGGAGATCTAGCCAGCACAGCTAGATGCCAACAGGACGGTCCAACGTGATGCAGCCGCATCGGTAAAGGACCTGGACAGAGATCGGCTAGCTATTTATAGCACAGAGTTTTCGATCTATCGTGATGATTTACAGGAGTTCAATCAAATCAGGAAAGCCCTTGCAGAAATTACTATGTACGTTAGTAAGACAATTAATAAACGCCATATATCAATTATCTAGGACCTTACTAAGCTGTATGACTAGCTGAAGGCCCTCGCAAAGCAACTCTGCCTAACAGACGCAAGCCGTAAATGGGAGGTTGCTGCTAAGTATAACTAAGTTAGGCTCTAGAAAGGAAGACAGAATGTGGATAAATAGCTTAAAGAATGGCAAAACGCCTATGTGCTAGCAAAGAAACTGAACCTGCTAAAGGTCCATGAAAATCAAGTACAAAAAGATTTTGTACTAGCTATTAAAGCTATATACCCTAAGTTTGCTAAAGCTCTTAAAGTTTATCTATTAGAACTAGAGCTAAAGAACAAGGCTTTTTCTATAGTTAAAGACCTTTAGGCTTACTTCATCAACTTCTACTATAAAACTAGAGGACCTAAGATAGTTAATTTTGGCTATTCAGCTCATGCCATACTAAATAGTCAATTGCTACCTATATTTACACCTATATCCGGCAATAATATAAAGCCACACAAACCTTATCTATGTGGCAACATCCATTAATTCTGTAATTACCTATATCTCTTTAGCTGAAAACAATTAAAAGACTAAAAGCTAGACACTTAAAAAAATAAAAAAGTAAAAAATAAGCTTTAGAAGAACTAGAAGCTAAAAGCAACTATAAAAAAAATTAAGAAGCAAGAAAAGTAGAAAGAGAAGTAATATAATTCTAATATAGTAACGCTATCTTAAGAACCTATTAATATAAATTCTTCTTTAGAAATAACTATTATAAAATAAACACTTACTAATTCTAGTTTTATTATGTATACTTTTCTAACTAGTTAATAAATAGTTTATTAGCTTTCTTACTTACTAATATATAATAAAGCTTATTAGATTTAATAAGTAAGGCTTTAGTAAGTAAAGAGTAAATATAAGAAGTAATTAATAAAATAAAGTTAATTTATTATACTAATTAGTTTCTTAACTTAAAAACAACTTCTTAATTTTAAAGTAACTATAAAAAATTAAAAGTAATTATAAGCTGTTTAACCTTTTATATTTATAGTAAATTCTTTATGTGTATAATAAATACCTATGTATAATATATTAAATACTATTTAAAAAATAATACTAAATAAAGTTTATACTTAGCCTTATTTTTCTTATCTTTACTTATTTGTTAAGCTGTTTTTAGTAACTTATTACGTATACTTATACTACTTCCTATAATCTCTAAACTTAATATAAAGTTTTTTTTTTCTTAACTTAGTTTTCTACTAGTTTGCTTTAGCTTTTTTATACTTTTTATACATTCTTTTATACTTCTCTTTTTATAAAAGTACTTTTTTAAGTAAAGTTGTTATTTTATTATAGTTTATAATACTATCCTCTTTTTTTAAGCTTTTAGTTTAAAAGTTATTTTAATTTTTTTTATAAATAGTATAAAAGCAACTAGTTTTCTACATAAAAAGCTAAGTTATAAGAATTTTTTCTTTTTTTCTTTTCTACTCAGAATTCTAAGAATAACTTAAGTAAAGTTATTCTTAATATAAGCTTACTATTTAGTAAAAAAAGTCTAAAAATATAGCTTTTTAATACTATTACTCTATTCTTGTTATTAGAAAGTAAATTAGGTTTACTTAGTAAATTTACTTTTAGTTATTATTTTAAATATATTAATTAAAATATAAAGTGTAATTTTATTATATTATAATTTAAGTAAAATTATTTTAATTATAAAAATAAAAAATATTATTAGTAACTAGAGTATATATAAAATAACTTACTAGCTTATTACTATTATAAGAAAAAGTTTTATACTTATAAATATTAATTTTATTAAAAACTAGCCTAAATAAATTCTTAAAAAAAGAAAATACTTTCTTAAAAATTAGCTTCTGTTAATAAGGTCTAAGTAATAAAAAAAAAGAAAAAATAAAATTATTATAGTTATTTAACTTATATACTACAGTTTATAATATTTTTTTTTTTTTTAGTTTTAAATAGAAAATTTTTTAGTTACTTTATTTTTTTTAATTAGGTTTAAAACCTAGTACTTGCTTATTTATTTTATAATACTAGTTAATTAACTTTAAATACTTTTTTAGGTTTTTAATTAGATTTTATATATTATTTTTACGTTTATATTTAGTTTATTTAACTAAATATTTCTACTAATGTCTAAACTTCTAGTAATCTAGTATTTTCTAAACTTTTTACTTAATATAATTTTCTTTAAGTTTAATTTTTATTTTAAGTTTAGTATTTAGTAGTAGTATTTTAAGTAATAAAATATAAAATATTAAGTAAATTTTCGTATTTTTAAGTAGTAATAGTTTGTAATTTATAAGTTTAGTTTATATTTTAACTTTAAATAGTTTTAGTTAAATATAATTTAATTTTTGTAATAACTTTTTTATTTTCAAATTTTTTTTATAAAATAAAAAATTGGTTTCCTTTTTTAAAAGTTAGTTTCTTAACTTTAGACATATTTTTTGTTATTTACTAAAGTATCTTTTTTAAGTAATTTTTTATACTATTTTTTAATATATAAGTTAAAGTTTCTTAATTTTAATTTTAATTTATTTTAATATATTTTCTAGTTTCTATAGTTTTTAATAAACTATTAGCTTATAACTATAATTTACAAAAAATAGAAATTTTTCTATTATTAATAACTTTACAAAGTTATATATAAACTTAGCTATTAGTAATAAGTTAACTTAATTATTTTATAGCTTATTAACGTATATTTATAAGTATTATTTTAGTGTTTAGTTTATTTAATTTATTTGTTTATTTGTTTATAAGTAGTAAATTATTTAAAAAAAGTTTTTTATTTTAATTTTTTTATAAATACTTTTTAAAATATTAACATAAATAATTTATTTTTATTTATAATGAATTTTCATAGTATTTTATACTTAGCTATTAATATTTTTATAATTTTATTAGTTAACTAATTTACATCTAGCTTTTTATAAGTTAGTTTAAAGTATATATACTTTATTAATTAATTTATAATTACTAGTATAATATTATACTAATCTTTTTAGTATATTATTAATATTAGTAGTTGTAATAGTAGTGTTGTACTAGCATTCTATAGCTATTATTTAACTATATTATATAATCTTATGTATATATTTTAGATTTTTTGCTTTTTTTAAAGAGTAAGCTTTAACTTTATTTTACTTTATATTATAATAATAGGCTTAGTGTTCACGCGTCGTAGTATTAATATAGATTAATAAAATAAGTTAGCTCTATTTTAGCTACACTAAGATAAAGAGAGAAAAGGTATAAAGAGAGCTTGCCTCTAAATAAGGTAGTGTATAGCCTAAGCGTAAGCTAGCTATACTCCAGGCTCTGTACTAGATTATAGCTAGTATAGCTAGTTATAATATTATATAGTCTACAGCAAGCAGAGTAAGCAGCACCGTTATATATATAATAGAAATTACTATACTACTATTAAACCTTATTATAGTAGCTTTATAATAAAGTTTATTATACCTAATTTTTATAGGTTTATAGCTTTAGAAATTAGTTACATAAGTTTATATTTTTTATATTTTAATGTTTTATTTTTCTTATAATTAATATATTTAGCTAAAATTATATAAACAATTTTTTTTTTAAATTTTAAAAGTTTAAAAGTTTTTATTAATATATTTTATAGTTTTATTAACTTTATAGTAGTTATACATTTTTATTAAATATTAATTTTTAATTAACTTTATTTATAAATTACTAGATACGTAAATAATTTTATTTTTATACTATTTTAAATATTTTTAATTTCCTTTTTTTAGGTATTTTTTAGAATAACTATTATTTTAATATTTAAATATATATATTCTAGTAATTTATTCTTTTATACTTTTACTATTAAGTTATAAATTTTTAGTATATTTTTTATATAATTAGCTTGTTAATTAAATATGTTAGTTACTTTATTTTTTTATAAAGTATTTTATAATTAAAAGTTACTAAATGTTTTAACTATTAAACTTATTATTAATTTAATTTTCTTGTTATTATAAAAACTATAAGATTTTTATAATTTAAGTATATAATAATTAAGTATTTTACTTTTTAAGTAGGCTTTTTATTTCTTAAATACTTAAACTATTATTAATAGTTTTTTATTATAAATATTATAATTTAACTTAATAATTATAAGTTTATGTAATATAACATTTACTAAGTATATTTTCTTATTTTTTTTATTTTTATAGTAAAATTATACTAGTTACTTTATTTAATACATTTATATAAATTTTTGTAAATAACTTTAAATTAAATATTTTTAATATTAGTAGTTTCGTAAATTACTATTTAAGCTTTTTAAATACCTAATAAGTTAACTTTTTTTAAGAGTTTTATTAAAAGTATTATAATTTTTAAATACTTTTTAATAAATTATTTATAAAATTTTATAAAACTTAAAAAAAAGTAAAGTTTTTTTTATATTAATTAAAGTTAATTAAAACAAAATATTTTTACTTTATTAAAATTAACTACAATTTTATTCTTAAATATAATGTATTCTAAGAATTTAACTTTTATTTAATAAAATACAATTTTTTTTATTTAAATATAAAGTTTGTATTCTTTAAGTTTTTTTAACACTCTTTTTATATATTTTACATACTTTACTATAATTTTGTTAGTATATACTAATATATTATTTAAATATACTATAATAAATAAGTTTATATATTTTTATAATATATAGTTAATAATTATTTAAAACATTACTAGTACATTTGTTAATTTAAATAATATAATTAGATATTTAAATAATTTATATTTTAATTTAAAAACTATTATTTATTTGTGTTCTTTTATTATATTAATTTAATAGTATCTATTCTTAATATTAAATAAACTAAACTACTTAACTTTTTGTAGCTTATTTATAAATTCTATTATTAATAGTATAAAGTATTAATTTTTTATTATTATGTTAATAAAATATTAATAATTAATGTAAAGTTATAATTTTTTTTATATAAAAAGTGTAGATAATACTATTTTACTTTTACTTACTTTAATATATTTTTTTTTAATTATTTTTAATATATTGTTATAGGTTTTTTTATTAGTAAATTAAAAGCTAATATAATAATTTTAATTTTAAGTTAGTTTTAAGTTCTAGCTTTATTTTATAGTTTTATTTTTAGTATTCTAGTAACTTATTTTTAGCTTTTTTAAAAAACTACTTTCTAAATTTTATTTAGTATTTTTTTTTGTACTTTAAAAGTATTATTACTAATTATTATTTTCTTTACTTATATACTTATTTTTAATAATAAATAGTATTTACTATAAATAGTTTTTTTTATTAATATTTTATAGTTTTATTTTTTTAATTTATAGCAGAATTTTAGTGTACTAGCTAGTTTTAGCTTAGTATAAAATTCTTAGTACTTAAATTTATTATTTTTATATAGTAGTTATTTAAGTAACTTACTACTTTAATATTTATATTTTTTATTAAATATTATTAAACTATTATTAATATGTTTTATTTATATAAGCTTATTTAAAACTTTATATAAAATATATTAGTTTTTAATTTATTTATTTAATTTTAATAATTTGCTAACTTTACTATTTATAAGTACTAAAATATTTTCATTATTAATATATACGTTTACGTACAACTTATTATTATTTGTATATACCTATTATATAATTATATTATTAACTTTTTAGTATTAGTTATTAAGTAGTTTAGTTCTAATTTACTAACTTATTTATTTTTTATTTAACTTTAGTTTTTAAAAAGTAATTTCTTTTTTTTTTTTAGTTATTTTATAAATTAGGTATTTAGTTAGTATTTTTTATTAGTAATAATTTATATTCTAATTAACTTATTTTTTATAAATTTAGTATTTTTATTTAAAAAAATACTTTAAAACTATAAACCTTTAGTATAATTCTATTACTAGATATTTATTTTAGTGTTATTTTACTTAATAGTATTAGTATTTAAGCTAGTATTTATTTTATATTAGTTTTTTTATAAATATTTTATTTAAATTTTTAGTTTTTATTTTTAAGTCAATAAAACTAAATTTTATATTCTCGTTAATTTCTTGTTTATTTTCTAGTTTTATAAGTATTTATTGTGTTTTAGGTTTTTTAACTTATATTAAGTATTTTACTTATTTGTAATTATTTTTCTTATAGTATTATAATTTACAAACTTAATATTTTTTATATATACTTCTTTTTACTATATTATTATTTTAAACTTATAATACTAGTAGTAATTTTTTTATTTTAGCTTTATTCTAGTTTTAATACTTTTATTAGCTAGTTATAAAGTATATTTTTATTTATTTATTTAAATATTTTTTTATGTTTTATAATACTTACTAATATTTATATATTTTATAGTATAACTTTATTTAAAGTAATATTCTAAGTTATAAATTTAGTAGTATTCTCTTAATACTTACTATTAAATAATAATAAATATAAGCTTTTTACTATATTAGTTTTAACTATTATTTACTTTCTAAACTTCTAATTTAATTATGTAAAAAGTCTACTTTTTTATTTTATAATTTAATAGAATTATTAAATTTTTTTTATTTATGCTCTGTTATTATATTACTATATTTTAAGTATTTAGTTTTATTATTAATACTAGTTTATTAAGCTTATTTTTAACCTCTTAATATAATATTTTATATTTTTATTTTAAGTAAAAAGTACTTTTATAAATCTAATATTTATTTTACTATATTTATTATGTAATTTACTTTTTTTTATTTAAACTATAGCTACTAAAATTTCTTTTAGTATTTTAGTTTAAATATAAATTACTTTAATATTAAGTTTTTTTTATTTATAGTTTTTTTATAAGATATTTTTATTTTCTATACTTTAAATAAACTTTATATATATAGTACTTTACTTGTTTTTATATTTTTTAGTATACTAATTAAATTTTTTTATTAAAAAACACTTTATTTACTACTACTTTATATTAATAAAATAATTATTTAAGGTTTTTACTTTTTTTCTTTTATATTAATATTAGTAATTATTAATAATTATAATTTTTTTTAATAATTTTAAGTAATATATTGAGATCTTTTATAAGTTTATTTTTAACTTAGTTGTTTTTAATTTTTTTAACTAAGTTTTAATTAAAGTTATTTAAATTTTACTATATATTTAGCTATTAATTTTTAAATTATATTTACTTTTTTATTAAATTTTTTAAATACTATTATTATTATTTTTTAAATTTTATATTACTTTTAAAAACTTATTTAATATTTAAATTATAGTTTGCTAACTTATTTTTACTTAAATTTAGTTTACTATTATTAAAGTAGTTTTTTTACTATAAATTTAAACTATTATATAGTTTTTCTAGTTATATTTATTTTTGTAGCTAAAATTCTATTTTAGTTTATAATTATAATGGTTTATTACACACTATAGTTACGTAAAGTATTTTATATATAAGTTATTTATTATATTTATAAGTTATGTGTTATACTTTTATATGTATTTTAAAAGCACTTTATAAAAGTCTAATTTTTTTTTTTACTTTTTTTTTTTTATACTATAGTAGCTTTAATACAGCACTTTATTACTTATAATTACTTATAATTACTTATAAGTTCATGCTAGCTGTAATAGTAATAAATAATAATTAATTAAATTAATAATATAAATTTATTACTACTATAAATGTTTTTAAATCTTTTCTAATATTATTAAACTTAGTTAGTAAATAAATTCGTACTATTATACTTTTATTTATTTTAGCTTATTATAATATTATTATTACTTATTATAGCTTTTATATAGTTTGTGTGCATATTTTAATAATTTACTAAGTTTTTTAAACTTTTAATATACTTTTAGTTATAAATAATAGTTTTATTATTTTTTATTATTACTATTACTACTATTATTACTACTACTATTACTACTACTATTACTACTACTACTATTATTACTACTACTACTATTACTACTATTACTATTATTACTATTATTATTATTATTATTATTATTATTATTATTATTATTATTACTATTATTACTATTACTATTACTATTACTACTACTATTACTATTATTATTACTATTACTATTATTACTACTACTATTATTACTACTACTATTATTATTATTACTACTATTATTATTATTACTACTACTACTACTATTATTACTACTATTACTACTATTACTACTACTATTATTATTACTATTACTATTATTACTATTACTATTACTATTACTATTACTATTATTACTACTACTATTATTATTACTACTATTATTACTATTACTATTATTACTACTACTATTACTACTACTACTACTACTA